>WELA01006152.1:0-47050 GCA_009602735.1 Mesotaenium endlicherianum
TTCTTTGTCATATTTGGTAATTTAAGATGAAAATTTCATTCTTAACTACCTGCCCTCTTTTTAGGGTACATTATAGAGCAAACGGGGAAAACGGCAACAATGTATATTATTATAGTTTTGCGACTGACGGAAACTATAACGGCTCAAAAGGATTTCCTTATCCCTCCATCATCTCTTATGATTATGAACGGGGGTTGTTATTAGAAAAGGATACCTATACGTCCAGTGGAAGTTTGACGAACAAAGAGCTCAATTCTTATCAAAATATAAACCGAAATTCCATCACAGCGTATAAAGTTGCATACAAATACAATATTCTTTCCAGTTGTTATTCGTATAACTATGTCGCAGATATACTTAGCAGGGTATTTTATCAGGATAAAACAGACCAGGTACAAAAAACCTCTACAACAGACATTGCTTACAACACATCTACCGGAGATTCATTGATTACTACTACCAATTATTATTATGATAATGCATCAAATATGCAACCCATAAGAACGGTAACCTTTAATAGCAAAGGCGATAGTGTCCTGCTGTACAATAGAACCGCACTTGAAAAATCAAATATCAATTCAAGTATAACATTAACTTCTACCGCTTCAGCTGCAATTGACACAATGGTTTCCTGGAACATGGTAGGGATGCCTGTTGAGTCAGAAAAATATGTCAAAGGCTCATTAATCAACAAAACCCTCTTCAATTATAAAAATCAAGCAAATAGTTATGTGCAGCCAGATAATGTAATGGTGCAAAATACCACTTATCCTTTAGAAACCAGGGTACAATACAATAGCTATAACAGTGCTGGAAGCCTTTTAGAGCAACAAAAAACAGGGGATGCAAAACACGGCTATATCTGGGATTATAAATCAACCTACCTGATAGCAGATGTTGCTAATTCAGATGCAGCAAGCATTGCCTATACCAGCTTTGAAGCGGATGGCAGTGGAAATTGGACTATAGGTTCCGGACTTCGAAACACTGGCAGCGGAATAACTGGTCAACAGAGCTATAACCTTGTTAATGGCGCTTGTTCCAGTGCAGGAATATCCACATCTGGTATTTATATCGTTTCGTACTGGAGCAATACGGGTAGTGCTTTTACGGTAAGCGGCAGCACATCGGTAAAACAAGGAAAGACAGTCAATGGCTGGACTTACTTTGAGCACCAGGTAACGGGTGTAAGTACAGCCTCGATATCTGGCAATGGAAACATTGATGAATTACGTCTTTATCCACTAACAGCCCAGATGACTACTTATACGTACTCTCCATTAATTGGCATAACCAGCCAATGTGATACTGGCAACAAGATTACTTACTATGAATATGACGGCTTTGGAAGATTAAAAGATATCAAAAATCAAGACGGAAATATCATTAAAGTATATAATTACTATTACCAGGGGCAATAGCAACTATATAAAGGAGAATTAAAATTGGTGAAATGAAAAAAATATCACTTCTTTCAATCGCTTGCTTATGTTTTCTAAATGTTTTGCTTGCTCTGTCAGTTAATCCGATTAAGCTTCACAGTCCTAACAACTATAGTAATTTCAGTTTTCTTGAAATGAGCAAAAAGGCGACAATTCACATTGTTGGTTGGTATTTCATCCATCTCTGAATGGAGAATGTTTTATATTTTTTTATCAATTATTGAAAGCATAATTACATTAATAATAATTTGGCAGGCTTGGAATTGGAAGAAACTAAAGTCCGAATAAAAACAACGAACGGCTAACATATGCATTTGTATTATGTTGGCGGACAGATAGTGCGCTGGTTTTAACCTCCTCCCATATTTCGTAGCATCCTGAATTATAGTAACGAGGGTCAACAAATAATCGGCTTGACGGACGGCTGCCTGAGAACCCAAAGATTAACGGTTTGCTACTTGTCATTGTTGCATGAAATGACCTGCATCAAATAGGATTAATTCTTTGCCAGCCATCATATAGATCCACGAATACAAAAATGACGTACCTTTATATTGTTATCGAACTGAAAGGATCTTTGGAAAATATGGTGTTCTGGAGTAATTCATGAGTTCACTGGTTAGCGCATCGTAAATAATTGATAATAAGACAGATATTAAACGGGTATCAATCCCTTCCTCTCTGCTAATGAAGCTTATAATAAAGTGTATTTCAAATATTTGCGTTGATATTTTATTGACGGGTAGCGGAAGCGGCAGCAATTTCTTCCGCTTTTTTTATTAACTGAAATGACATATGGCCACTAAAACCTCAATTAGCTAAAGCCAAATTAAAGAAGCCTGGTCAGAAATCCAATTGATCCTAATAATTGCTAAAAACCTCCTGTAGAAAACAGGAGGTTTGAGAAAAACTACAATGCCCAACAAAGAGAATTTATCTATCGGTTCATACAAGTATCGCGTTGTTAATACCCTGGATTATTGGGGAGCAAATTTTTATTGATATCTATATCAGCCTGTGGAATAGGCCACAACCATCCTTTTGCAGCATTAAAAACACGTGGTGCGATCTTTATTTGTTTAAATGTCCAGGTAGCAGAACCGGATGGGTCTGACAACAGCGATTTATCGTAGCCATAAACATCATGTACTAGCGATACATCCTGCCAACGCAGCATATCAGCATATCGCGTACCCTCCACACCAAATTCTACTTTTCTCTCGTGTCGTAATATGTCACGTAATTGAGATTGGTTGAGCCCTGTTCCTTCAACAGATTCAACAGAAGGCATTCCAACTCTCGCACGTACCTTATCAATCAATGTATAAACTTCCTGAGACGTATTGCCCGATTCGATCAGCGCTTCCGCCCTCATCAAATAAATATCTGCATAACGCATCAATATTGTATTTAACGTGCTTGTATTCACGTCTGCAGTACCATATTCGGCATATTTTCTGGGTTTGGCGCCACAGGGATATTCAGCATAGCTGGCGGGAATAAAAGTAGCTGTGCCATATTTTGTACCGGGTAAAACCACTGTTGCGTCCAGCCTGGGGTCCCTGTTAACATAAGGGTTTTGATCATTATAGCCAGATGAGGCGTCTGTTATCGGCTTGCCGTTTTTCATGTAAAATGAATTGATGAAATCGGCTGTCATATTTGATGTTTGCCAGGTTCCGAGCACAAATGCTTCTGTTGGCCACGGCTGTGTTTGTGACGTAGTGTATTGAATATCAAAAATGACCTCCTGGTTATTCTCATGGGCTTCGGTAAACAAATCGGCATAATTCGGGTATAGATCATACACGCTTAAATCAATAACATCTTTGGCTGCCTGTGCCGCATCTGCCCATTTTTGATTGTGTAATAATATTTTTGCTTTATACGCAAGTGCTGCCCCCTTGGTAACGCGACCAATATTTGAGCCGGTGTATGATACCGGAAGAACACTGGCAGCGTCTGTAAGATCTGTAAGGATCTGGGTCAATACGGTAGCCTTGGGCGTCCTTTTTACATAGGCTTCGGATAAAGACAAAACTTTTGTGATCAACGGTACATCTCCGAAATAAGTGATCAGGTCTGAATAAGCATAAGCCCTTAAAAATTTTGCTTCTGCCACCATTTGGTTTTTCACTGCTGCTCCCACAGATGCGGCAGTGGCAATGTCCTGCAAAAATTCGTTGGCACGGGAAATAATCGTGTAGTCCTGCGTCCATTTTGCATACGGAGCCCAGCTGGTTGTATTGGTACTCCAGGAGCCAACTTCATTTGAACCCTGCCAAGCGGCCTGGCAATAGCCATTGTCTGACATAAATTCAAACTGATAAAAATGCGTAGGCGTAGCATTGGGTTGGATGGCATTATAAATACCCACAAGGGCCATTTTACATTGCGCTTCACTTTGATAAAATGTTGCTGGCGACAACTGGTCCTTCGGTGTTTTATTCAGCAACCCTTTTGAGCAGCTCAAAAAGCAAAAGCTGAATGTGATAATGATGATAATATTTTTTTTCATGGTAGCTTCAATTAAAAGTTAGCATTTAAACCAATCGTCATGATACGGGCTTGCGGAAAAGCCTCGGCTCTTGTTTGATCTATGGTCTGTTCCGGGTCAAAACCTTTAAATTTAGAAATCGTGAAGGCATTCTGGATGTTTCCATAAATCCTGAAAGAGCTAATGCCGATTTTAGAAAGCATCTTAGGACTTATGGTATATCCCAATTCAATATTCTTCAACCGCAGGTATGCTGCATCCTGCATATAAAAAGTTGAATGGATATTTGTGCGGGTTTCATCCAGCGTTACACGCGGCATAGTGTTGGACGGATTCGCAGGGGTCCATCTGTCTTTCCACCAGGAACCCAAATTGGCAACCCCACTGAACGGAGTAGCGATTTCATAATAAAAATACCCTTGAATACCTGAAACGCCCTGGAAGAACACCCCTAAGTCAAATGATTTCCATTGCAGGTTGAAATTGAAAGCATAATTAATGTCCGGGAATTGCTTTCCAATAATCGCCCTGTCGTTATTCATGTCTACAACGCCATCTCCATTGAGGTCTTTAAACTTAATATCTCCGGGCTGTGCGTTGTAATTTGAAACCTTTGTAACCCCAGGTTTGAGCGTATACACGCGACTAACATAAGGGATGGATGGGTCGCTGTTGTTTTGCCAGGTGAAATCAGCTATCTGGTAAATACCATCCATTGTATATCCGTAGAATGAATTAATGGCAGCTCCAACTTTAATCGCTTTGGGAGAGTTAAGCTGTTCCGGGGCATTCATCCTTGTTATTTTGTTGACAATATGTGATACATTAAGACCTGCACGTAATTTCAATCCGTTGGAGAATGTTTTCCGGTAATTTAAAGAAGCTTCTATTCCTTTGTTCTGAACTTCTCCGGCATTTACATAGGGCGCCGAAAGGGCCATGGTAAGCGGAATGGGTCTTGATAGCAACAGATTTTTCGTTCTTTTATCAAAGAAATCTACGGTCAGGTCGAACCCATGTTTCAGCGTCACGTCAACCCCAATATTTAATTGCTGAGCCGTTTCCCAGGTCAATTCTTTATTGGTCAGTGAGGCTACTGCCACACCGGAATACAATGTGCCGCCGTAAGAATAGTTACGGCCCGATGATAAAATATCACTTCCGTTATAATAGGTGCTGATGTTTTGATTGCCTAATTGTCCCCAGGAAGCCCTGAGTTTCAGGAAATTGATCCAGTCAACCTTTTTCATGAAATTTTCCCTTGAAACGATCCATCCGCCGGAAAATGATGGGAATGTTCCCCACTGGTGCCCTTTGGCAAAACGGGAAGATCCGTCTCTTCTGATATTGGCTTCAAATAAATACTTTCCTCCCCATGTATAATTTAAACGTCCAAAAAGCGAACGTAAACCGAGGTCATAACTACCTGCATTATTTGTTTGTGTGGATGCATCACCAAGACTAAGCACTCTTTGCGAATTGTTCACGAAATTTTTCCTGTATCCGCTTTGCCAGTCATAAGTGAATTCTTCTTCCGAATAACCTGCGAGTATATTGAAATCGTGCTGTCCAAATGTTTTATTGTACTTCAGTAAACCGGTCAGCAAAGTCTGGATATTCGTTCCGTTCGATACAGATAAATCGGATGCTTCGGTTTTAGTACTGCCATCTTTATTTTGCAATACTACGTTTGCATTGAACCCATTATAATTCGATAAGGTAACGTTATAGCCACCCGTAATTTGAGCGCTTAAATTTTTCAATAGCTTGTATTCCGCTTCAACCTGTCCGTTAAAATTATATCGTTTGGTAATGGCTGTACTGCCCGCCATGATCTCTGCATAAGGGTTTAATTCGCCGTTGACGGACATATACCTTCCTGCCGAATCTCTAAGGGGGTAAACAGGTGAAAGCGTGGCATACCAGGTAGCGTTCCACATACTGGTAGGCTCGCTTTTAACCCCAAGGTTACCGGCCAGTTTAGCAGATACCCTTAACCTTTTGTCTTTTAAAAAGAAGGCATCAACATTCGAACGGAAATCGGTCTTTTTATAATTCGTAGCTACCAATATACCGTCCTGATCCAGATGCCCCAGCATAAATGCATATTGCACGTGCTCACTTCCCCCTGAAATGCTCAAACGGTGACTTTGCATATTTGCATTACCGTAATAAACTTTGAAATAGTTGATATCAGGGTACATCGGATTGTTGTGCGCCGCATATTTAGCGATATCGGCAGCGGTATAATTTGGAATGGTTCCTGAGTTTGCTGAAGCTTCATTGCGAAGAGTAGCATATTCAACTGAGTTTAAAACATCGGGCAGCCGGGTTGGACTTTGTACGCCAAAATAAGCGCTGTAATTGACTTTTAATTTTCCAACAGCGCCCTTTTTGGTAGTAATCAGAATGACGCCATTCGCAGCCCTGTTACCATAAATAGAAGAAGACGCGGCATCTTTTAATACGGATATCGATTGAATATCATTGGCATTCACATCGCCGATACTTCCGGGGAGTCCATCGATGAGTACAAGCGGAGAGTTGTCGCCAAATGTTCCCACACCACGTATATCAATCACTGCACCGTCATCTCCGGGTTTGCCAGAGCTTTGCAAGGCATATACACCTGAAACGGTTCCCTGCAGCGCTAAACCGGCATTTGTCAAAGGCCTGTCTTCCATATCACTCATATTAACTGTTCCAACAGATCCCGTGAGGTTTACTTTCTTTTGCGTACCATATCCAATCGCAATAAACTCATTGAGGTTGTTGTTTGTCTGAACCAGGCTAACGGTTACCGGTACATTTTCAGTTACTGCTATTTCCGAAGTAACATAGCCAATATAGGAAATGATCAAAACCGCTTTCTTGCCTGAAATGCTGATGGTAAAGCTTCCGTCTTCTTTTGAAACAGCAGAATGGCGACCGCCTTTTTCACGAATGGATGCGCCTGCCAGGGCCTCGCCTTTTTCATTGGTAATTTTGCCGGATATCTTAACTACAGGTGGAGGAGGTGGTGGTGCATTGACAATATTGTTTTCTGCAAGCTCTTCTTTATCTTTTATGATAACAATTTTATTCAGAATGGAATACATCAGTGGCTTATTCCTCAAACAGGTATTCAACACTTCTTCCAGAGAAGCTTCTTTCACGTTTAGGTCTACCTTGCCTGCTTTTTTTAAAAGACTTTCTGTGTACACAAACGTGTAGCCCGTTTGTTTTTTTATCGCCTTAAAAATATTGCCAAGCGATGCATTTTTTTCAGAGAGATTGATTTTCTGTCCAAAGCTACCGGCGGTAGCGCTGACGGAAACTGCAATTAAAAGGATAGCTGTCAACTTCATAATTAGCAGTGTTTTGAGCCATCTGTTCCTTTTAATGCTGAAAAGATGGCGGCAAGCCAATAAATTCATACTTTTGAATTGATTAGGTTAATAAATAAATCGTTAGTCGCGGTTTGTATTGGTCAACCTGATTACCACCGGAAATGGTCGTAACATTTCCGGTTTTTATTTTCAGCATTTCCCAATAATCAATGGAAATTGAATTAATAAGTCATTCATAAAAATCAGGGAGACCGGTTCATACGTTTGGCTTAATTGGTTCGGAAATATTTTACACGTTTACGATCACTTTATTCCCATCTATGGCAAACTTCACTTTTCCTGTTAGTTCCAATGCTTTTAGAACATCCGATAAATTGGTATTGCGGGGAATTTCTGCATAAAACAATTCATCGGTTCTTTTAGAATACACCACTTCAATATCATACCATCTTGCCAATTGCTGCATCAGCGATTCTATACGGGTACCTTCAAAATGAAACAGCCCATTTTTCCAGGCCATTACATCCTCCATATTGATATCCTTCAGCACTTTTATTTTGTGATCATCTGCAACCCTGGCTTGTTGTCCGGGTTTGATGAGGGCCGAAGTGGTTTTGTTGTTTACACTCACAGCGCCTTCCAATAGTGTGATCTTTATATCGTGGTCATCCTGATATGTATTAACATTGAAATGAGTGCCCAGCACTTTTACGGTAACATCGCCTTTCTCAACAATAAACGGATTGTCATCACGATGAGCCACTTCAAAATATACTTCACCGCTAACAGAAACTTTTCTTTCTTTACCGGTGAACGCTGTTGGATAAGTAATGGAGGAAGCCGCATTCAGCCATACTTTGGTGCCATCGGATAACACAAGACTGAACTGGCGTCTTCTGGGTGTTGACATTGTATTATACACGATTTCGGGCCCATGGTCAACCCCCTCGTATACAACCATATCATTTTTCTTTACAACAGCAATAGCCCCCTGGCTGGCAATGTTTCCGTTTCCGGCGGCGTCTAACAATATTGTTTTGCCGTTGCCCAATGTTAAAATAGCGCCCTCTTTGCCGGGAGCCACATCATTTTTAAAGCGTTCTTTTTGAGATATAGCTGCTATTTGAGGCACATTGCTTTTATGCCGAAAGAAATACACCGATAAAGAGGCAGTAAAAATGAATACAGCCGCAGCCGCCAGTCTGCGCCAGTTCAACCTGTTTTTGACAACAGGCGATTGCAGCCCTGTTTTTTCCCGGATGGAAGCCCTTAATGCTTCTTTAAGCGCTTGTTTTTCTTCAAAAAACGAGTCGGGTATTTCCTGCTTTGCGATAAAAGAATCGTACAGCCTGTTGTACAATAGTATCTCTTCTTCACTAGCTTCCCCAGAAATGATTCTTTCGGTTAACCGGATGATCTCTTCCCTCGTCATTGCGCTTTTTTCTATAAGGCACATGAAAAAAAGCCATCCCCTAAACAGAAGATGGCTTTTTTAAAAAAATAGTCGGCACTCAGTCCATTAATGCTTTTTTATACTGCAATCGCCGGAGGGCAATGGTCATTTGATTTTCCACTGTCTTAACGGATATCTGTAGTCTTTGAGCAATCTCTTTATTGCTCAGGTGAGCTTCCCTGCTGAGCAGGAACACTTGCCTGCATTTGTCGGGCAGCTGTTCGATCTCCTGCTGTATATGGTGCTGCATTTCCTTCACTTCAACCATTTCCAAAGCAGATGCATTGTCCAACGAAGTGCTTACAGCCGACAGTTTTTGAAAAACACTTTCCCGTATATTACCTGAGCGGATGTGGTTGGCAACTTTATACTTAACAGCTGTTTTCAGATAAGCCCGGAGAGATTTAATTTGTAGCGACAACCGGTGCTCCCATAACCAAATAAAAACCTCCTGCACAATATCCTTACTGGCATCTTTGTTTCGCAGCATAAGGTAAGCGAGCAAGTAAAGGTCTTCCCAATATCTGTCATACAATATTTCAAATGCCTGCTGGTCTTCATTTGAAAGCAAAGCAAGCAATTGATCATCCGAATATGATGAATAATTTTCCAAAGCAATCGTTTATATCAATCACGGCAAATCGAACAGTAAGGCTAATGTATGAATGTTTTGAATAAATAAATGTCCTTTTTACACTTAAATATTGTTTAAATTTAAAAGGGCAATCAAACACATAATTATTTTTATACTATCGATGATAATAATACAGCTATGCAGCAGTCAATACACTTTAAGGCCAGCGGCCTTGACAATCATCACCAGTTGATTTGATTGTTGTCATGAAAAGGGCGCCGGACAGCGGGTACATTTGAACCACAATCTTAAAACAGCAACCCATGTTAGGTGAATTGAAAGAAGCGGCTATAACAAACATCCTGCATAGCCAGGTAATCGGCAGGCTCGCCTGCAGTAACGGGAAAGAACCCTATATTACCCCTGTAACCTATGCGTACGACGGTGATTTTATTTACGGACAAACAAGCGAAGGGAAAAAGCTGGACATCCTTCGCAAGAACCCGAAAGTTTGTTTCGAGGTCGACATGATAACCGATATGCGCAATTGGCAAAGCGTGGTCATTTACGGAAAGTTTGAAGAACTGGAAGGGGCAGAAGCAAAAAAGGCAAGGGAAATTCTTTTCGACCGCGTATTTCCTTTGTCCACCAGCAGCACCATTCACCCGCACGAACACGAAACAAAAACGAAAGTGGATGACAGTACAAGGGTCAAAACTGTCTTGTACCGTATCAGGATCCAGGAAGCAACAGGGAGATTTGAAAAACAATAAAAGCAACCTCTGTTCCGTTATCGTAACAGAAGCCTATGCTGAACGAAGATCTGATAGCACATTTCTGGAGTATTGACCAGGAAACACTTTTTAAAAGAACCGGATCCGGTTTACCTGGTCTAAGTGAAAATGAAGCGAATGCCCGCCTGAGCCGGCAAAGAAAAGCGAACAAAACTGTGCAACCCTGGCGCCGGGATGCAAAACTGCTGCTGGCTCAATACAAAAACCCGCTGGTCCTGTTATTGATCTTTGCCGTCTTTCTTTCGTTGATCCTGAAGGAATACTCAGACGGCATCATTGTACTCATCGTATTATTGTCAACCGGCATATTCGGCTTTTTCCAGGAACGGAATGCCGGCAGGGCCGTTGAAAAACTGCGCGCACTGGTACACAGCAAAGTGCGGGTACGGAGAGATGGTAAAGAAGAAGATATCCCGGCAGACGAAGTGGTAACAGGAGATATTGTGTTATTGAGCGCCGGCTGTATGATCCCTTCCGATGCATTGATACTTGAGTCGAACAACCTCCATGTAAATGAATCCATCTTAACGGGAGAAGCTTTCCCTGTAGAAAAAAACAGCGGCACCTGTAAGCCCGATGCTCCACTAAGTGCTGTCGGCAATTCGGTATTCAAAGGCAGCAGTGTGGTCAGCGGCAGCGCGGTTGTGTTGACCGCCAATGCAGGCAAATATACCGAGTTGGGAAAAATAGCTTCCTCACTCGAAAGCGAGATGTCTGTCAATGCTTTTGAAATAGGCATCATGAAATTCGGGTACCTGTTGATGCGCTTAACCATCATTGCAACGGGAGCCATTTTGATCTTCAATATCATTCTCCACAAACCCTTTATCGATTCCATTCTTTTTGCACTTGCGTTGGCCATAGGACTAACACCGGAATTATTACCCGTTATTACTACCATCACCCTGTCTGCAGGAGCCAAACGAATGGCCGCTAAAAAAGTGATCGTAAAAAAATTAAGCGCCATTCAGAACCTGGGAGAAATCGATATCCTTTGCAGCGATAAAACGGGCACCATTACCGAAGGAGCGGTACAAATAGAATCGGTCACCGATCTCAACGGCAACAGGAGTGATAAAGCGTGGCTGTATGCTTACCTCAATGCTTATTTTGAAACCGGTTTTTCCAATCCTATGGACGATGCCATAAGACAGGTAAAAGCCGTGGATATTACCGGTTACAGCAAATGCGATGAACTGCCGTACGATTTCATACGGAAGCGCCTGAGTATAGCGGTAAGTTTCGGGGATCAGCAGCTCCTGATCACCAAAGGAGCTGTGGACAATATCCTGCAGGTTTGCAGCTTTTGTGAAAGAGCAGGGGCCAGCCAGTGTACGATAGAAGAAGTAAAGGATGAGTTGAAACAGCGGTTTGCTGCATTAAGCGGCAATGGCTTCCGGGTGATTGGGGTTTGCTATAAAAATATTACCGGCACTACCCGTATCGGTAAAGACGATGAAAAAGACATGGTATTCCTCGGGTTCATTGTATTGTACGACCCGCCCAAGAAGGGTATTGTTGAATCCATCACTGCCTTGCGCAATACAGGTATTGCATTGAAAGTTATTAAGTGTAATTTTGGTGGTGTAAAAACAACTACCAAACTGAATGGTTTCCTGGTCAGCGATATTTCTTTTTAGGATGAAGGGACGTATGAAATACAGATACTATTCTTATTGATTTCTTTCTTTTATTGATACGGTAAATTATCAGGAAAGGGAATGTTGATAATATTGTTTCTTTATATGAATTATAGCGTGTAGGATATCTTTCAGGATTTTGTTCAATGAGTTGTGCTTTACGAACTACTTCCTGAATAAATCGGTCTCCCAGGCTTTGTTGCCTTTCTTCATACCAATCCCATGCGGATGCAATTTCTTTTTGAGCCCGGGAAGAAAAAATGATGAAATATGACAGGTTACCTGCCATATTTTTTTGCACGAAGTTTATCTATGCTGTCAATGAGTTGGGGAGTAGTAAATCCTTTGTCAGCCCCATCTTCCAAAGCATTGTATCGGGTGTCAAGTTCTTTTACCAATTGTTTATCCCTCCACCATTCGTTTGTTTGTTCGATATCGTCTTCAAGCAGGTTATAAATGGCATGAAGCTTCTTAGTATCCGCTACGCGGATATAATCGTATAATTTATGCCGTATTGCCGCACTGCTGGTGTTCATATGCCAAATTTAATAAGTTTTAATCTAAGATACGAAATAGAATATTTGCCCTCTATTAAAGAATGGTTTACAATTTGAAAAATAGAAATTCTAATCAAACAAATCACTATCTTCCCTGAAAACCAGCGATGAATCCGATAACCCTATTGGGACTTGCAGCGGCTTTTTGTACCACGGTCTCTTTTCTTCCCCAGGCCATTAAAACAATCAGGACCCGTGACACTTCGGGTATCTCGCTTTCCATGTATGGCTTGTTCACTTTTGGCACTTTGTTGTGGTTGCTCTTCGGTCTTTTTACTTCCAACATTCCGGTTACTGCAGCCAATGGAGTCACATTGATTTTTGCGTTGATCATTCTTGTATATAAGATCAAATACCATTAAACAAGCATCAGCATCATCGAACCTTAATTCTTCCGCATGAATCCCAATCCCAAACTAAAAGGTCAGTCCGCCCTGGTTACAGGCGCCAACAGCGGTATCGGTAAAGCCGTGGCTATTGCATTGGCAAATGATGGCGCCAATGTGGTGGTCAATTATGTAACCCATCCCGAAGCAGCTGAAGCTGTTGTAACAGAAATCAAAAACAATGGTGGTACGGCTATTGCTTTGCAGGCAGATGTGAGCAAGGAAGACCAGGTACAGGCTATGTTCCAGGCTATGTACAAAGAATTCGGTACCATCGATATATTGGTGAACAATGCAGGCTTGCAAAAAGATTCTCCTTTTGAAAATATGTCGCTCGCCGATTGGCAACTGGTGATCGATATCAACCTTACCGGGCAGTTCCTTTGTGCAAGAGAGGCGGTGCGCGAGTTTTTACGCAGGGGCATTGTACCCGAAAGAAGTGTTGCCGCCGGTAAGATCATTTGCATGAGCAGCGTGCATGAAGTCATTCCCTGGGGCGGACATGTGAACTATGCCAGCTCCAAAGGCGGTATCATGTTATTGATGAAAAGCATGGCACAGGAGCTGGCGCCTAAAAAGATCCGTGTCAACAGCATCGGCCCCGGCGCCATTCAAACACCCATCAACCGCGCCGCCTGGGAAACACCCGAAGCGCTGAACAAACTACTCACACTGATACCCTATAACCGCATCGGTCAGCCGGAAGACATTGGCAAACTGGCCGCCTGGCTGGCAAGCGACGAATCGGATTATATTACCGGCACCACTGTTTTCTGTGATGGCGGCATGACCCTTTATCCCGGCTTCTCCACCAATGGATAACTCAAATAAGTTGTATGACAGCAGAACAGGAACGGTTAGAAAAGAATGCCGGTAAGGAAGTGCCGTTGGAAGAATGGGGCCCTTACCTCAGCGAAAGACAATGGGGCACTGTTCGGGAAGACTATAGCGAAAACGGCGATGCGTGGAATTATTTTCCGCACGACCATGCCCGCAGCCGCGTATACCGGTGGGGGGAAGACGGGCTCGCCGGTATATCGGATTACCGGCAGCAATTGTGCTTTGCCGTAGCGTTGTGGAACGGCAAAGATCCCATATTGAAAGAGCGCCTGTTCGGACTCACCAATAACGAAGGCAATCATGGCGAAGACGTCAAGGAACTGTATTATTACCTCGATAACCTGCCTTCGCACTATTATATGAAATACCTGTACAAGTATCCGCAACAGGCATTTCCTTATGAAGACCTCGTTAATACAAACAAGAACAGGAATAAATTCGAAGAAGAGTATGAGTTGCTCGATACAGGCATTTTCGACCAGGATGCTTATTTCGATGTATCGGTTACGTATGCCAAACAAGACAGCGAAGATATTTCCATTTGCCTAGAGGTTGCCAACAAAGGCAAGAATGCCGCTACTATAACTGTATTGCCCACACTATGGTTCTTCAACAAATGGCAGTATGGCCAGATGCAACAAAAACCGCNACTGCAACGGATCAACGAACAAACGGTAAAGGCGACTCACGAAGACCTTGGCACCTATTACTATTATGTGCAACAACCACAAGCCATCTTCTTTACAGAAAATGAGACCAACACGGAACGCTTGTTCGGCCGGCCCAACCCATCGCCTTTTGTCAAAGATGCTTTTCATGATGCGGTGATAGATGGCAAGAACAGGGAACTGCTGGCGCAACAACCAACGGGCACCAAATGTGCGGCTGTATATGAACTAACCATTGCACCCGGCGCCAGCCAGTTGATCTATGCGCGCATTACAAGCCATCAAACCGAAACGCCTTTTGATGAGAGGCTGCCGCAATTGTTTGCAGCGCGCCAACAGGAGGCGGATGATTTCTACCGGTCAGTCTTCCCCGCGCAAACAGATCCTTCTCTTGCCGCCCTGCAGCGCAAAGCCTTCGCCAGTCTGCTTTGGAGTAAACAATATTATCACTACGATGTAGAAGACTGGCTGGCATCCTCAGACGGCGTCAGTCCGGCTGCTGCTGCAAGACAGCAAGGCCGGAATGCCGGCTGGAAGAACATCAAGAACGCCGATGTGATTCTCATGCCCGATAAATGGGAATATCCCTGGTATGCGGCCTGGGACCTGGCTTTTCATTGCATACCCATGGCCATCATTGATCCGCAGTTTGCCAAGCATCAATTGATATTGCTTACGAGGGAATGGTACATGAACCCAAATGGACAAATGCCGGCTTATGAATGGAATTTCAGTGATGTGAATCCGCCGGTACAGGCATTCGCCGCGTTGCAGGTATACCAGATAGAAAAGCAAAGAACCGGCAAGGGCGATATCACATTCCTTAAAAAGATCTTCCAGAAGCTGGTAGTGAATTTTACCTGGTGGGTGAACCGTAAAGACCTGAACGGGAATAATATTTTCAGCGGAGGCTTTTTAGGGTTAGATAATATCGGCGTCTTCAACCGCAGCAGCCAGTTGCCCGATGAAGTGGAGCTGGAACAAACGGATGCCACTGCTTGGATGGCCATGTATGCACTGCATTTGTTCGACATGGCCGTTGAGATTGCCACGGAAGACCTGGCTTTTGAAGACATGGTCACCAAGTTTTATGAGCATTTTATATTGATCGCCGATGCCGCCAATCACCTGGGCCTGTGGGACGAAGGAGATCGTTTTTTTTATGATGTGCTGAGCTTATATGGAAAAGCGCCCGTGCCGCTGAAGATCAGGTCGGCGGTAGGGTTGGTGCCTCTGTTTGCGGTATCAATACTGACTAAAGAGCAGTGCAGCCGCTTGCCGGGTTTTGAGAAAAGAAGGAACTGGTTCAATCATTATGAAGAAACCATCCATCATTATAAAGCCTATGCAGAAAGAAAAGATCCGGATACGCTTCTTTTCTCCCTGGTCGATACAGATAAGTTAACGGCTTTGTTGTCTAAACTGCTGGATGAATCGGAATTCCTGTCACCCGGCGGGGTGCGTGCGCTTTCCCAATATTATAAAGACCATCCTTACCGGATAAACATCGAAGGCAACGATTATGAAGTGAGCTACGATCCGGGCGATTCCACTTCCGGATTGTTTGGCGGCAACTCCAACTGGCGGGGTCCGGTATGGATGCCCATCAATTATTTACTGGTAAAATCCATAGAAAAATACGGCGCCTTTTATGGCAACGACCTGCGCGTTGAATTCCCGCAGCATTCGGGCAATTTTATGAACCTCGAAGCAGTAGCGGCAGCGTTGCGCCAAAGGTTGATCCGTATCTTTACCAAAGATGCCAATGGAAAAAGGCCGGTACATGGCAGGCACAGCTGGTTTTATGAGCGGCCCGGCAACGAAGAGCTGGTATTGTTTTATGAGTATTTTCATGGTGATGATTCCCATGGAGTAGGTGCCAGTCACCAAACCGGATGGACGGCGCTGATCGCGGATATGCTTTCTGAAAGTAGTATCTTAGACCCATGAAAGAGCCTGTTCAGGATAAGAATAACCTGCTTTTGATGTTAAAAGCCAATGGGTCTAAGATCAAATCTTATGGCGTAGAGAGCCTGAGTCTTTTTGGATCTTTTGCTCGAGGTATACCAGGTCCGGAGAGCGATGTGGATTTGCTGGTTAATTTTGACCCTCAAAGAAAAACTTACGACAACTTTATGGAGTTGTCTTTTTTCCTGGAGGACCTGCTTGGCAGAAGGGTCGAGTTGGTAACGCCCCAGTCACTGAACAAATTCATAGGCCCACATATTCTAAAACGTGCAGAGCATGTCGCCATCTGATCTGGAATTACTGAAACATATAGCTGATGAAATTTCTTTTGTTTTAAAAGCTACTCAAGACAAAACAAAGGAAACAGTAATTAATGATCCTGTTTTGTCACGGGCTATCGTGCGCAGTTTAGAAATAGTAGGCGAAGCAAGCAATAAACTAGATCCTGATTTCAAATCTGATCATCCGGAAATTGAATGGCGAAAAATCATCAGCACACGCCACAAACTCATACACGATTATTTTGGAGTAGATTATGACATAGTGTGGGATATAGTATCTCGTAAGTTGCCAGATCTACTTGATTTTATAGAACAAATTATCAAAGAATAAAGGTTTAGGGATGACTGTGCTCAGTTTTATCGGTCTGCATGAAAAAAATCAAATCTTCTTTTGAACAGTTATCGATCTTTTTGCATTTGCTGAAATGGTCGGCTTATGCTTTGCCATTGGCTGTGCTGGTGGGTTCGCTGGTGGCTTTGTTTCTGTGGTTGCTCGATAAAGTAACAACCATGCGGGAGCAGCATGAGTGGCTGCTTTTCTTATTGCCGGTAGCAGGTGTGCTGATTTTCTTCCTGTATAAATACACCGGTAAGAATGCCGAAGCGGGCAATAACCTCATTATGGAGGAAATTCATGAGCCGGGCGGAGGCGTGCCGGCGCGCATGACGCCACTGGTATTGATCTCTACACTCATCACCCATTTATTCGGAGGCTCGGCTGGCAGGGAAGGAACGGCTGTTCAAATGGGCGGCAGTATGGCAGGACTCCTCGGTAAATGGATGCGGCTCAACAGGAGCGACCTGCGCATATTACTGATGGCGGGAATGGCTGCCGGCTTCGGGGCTGTTTTCGGTACCCCTCTAACAGGCGCCATCTTTGCGCTGGAAGTACTGGCAGTTGGCCGCATCAACCATACGGCCCTGTTGCCCTGCTTTATAGCTGCTTTCCTGGCCGATATCACCTGTAGCGCATGGGGTATCCGGCATACGCATTATGCCATCGCCCCTTTGCAGGCAGCAGCGGCACATCTGTTGCCATACCTGCATTTCAACGGGATACTGCTCATGAAAGTGATCCTCGCTGGTATATGTTTCGGGCTGGCTGGGTTCTTTTTTGCCGAACTGTCTCGCAACATCAAAAAGTACAGCACGCAATACATCAAAACGCCCTGGCTGATTCCTTTTGCCGGCGGATGTATCATTATAGTGCTAACATTGGTACTGGGTACTTCCGATTACCTGGGATTGGGCGTTACAAGTGCACATACGAATGGCGTGAGCATTGTGTCTTCTTTCCAGCCCGGAGGTGCCGGCTATACCAGTTGGTTTTGGAAACTGCTGTTCACCGCTATTACCATTGGCACTGGTTTTAAAGGAGGAGAGGTGACGCCCCTGTTTTTCATCGGCGCCGCCCTGGGCAATGCCATTGCCACGCTTACCGGCGCGCCCATTGATCTTATGGCCGGACTGGGCTTTATCGCCGTCTTTGCCGGCGCCACCAATACGCCCATCGCTTGTACTTTGATGGGTATTGAACTGTTTGGCGGCGAGTACACCCTTTACTATGCAATAGCCTGTTTCACCGCTTATTATTTCAGTGGTCACTCCGGTATTTACCGCGCCCAGCGGGTAATGAGCACTAAAACAGGTGCGTCATCCTGAGCGTTCTTCGATCGTCATCCCGAGCAACGTCACCCTGAGCGAGCGAAGCGAGTCGAAGGGGCAGCCGAGGGATCTGCCCGAATCTCTGGCAGGTCCTTCGACTCGCTTCGCTCGCTCAGGATGACGTTCTTCGCTCGCTCAGGATGACGGAAATAAGGGATGCTCAGGATGACGTAGCAAGGGTACCTCAGTTCTTCTGTGTTAAGTTAATGTTACCAATATGCACTAACAGCCTTCTGTTAACATTCAGGTAACATTATGGTAACAATTTTGCAGCGAAATTAAAAACACCTTAGTATGTTTAAAAAGCTGCAAGTAGCATTGTCTGTATTGGCAGTTCTGCTTTTTTCAGTCACGCTGCAGGCCCAGGAAACATCGGCTACCCTTAGTGGCCATGTTAAAGAAGCCAAAGGCGCATTCGTTGCCGGAGCCGTGGTAACCATTAAACACGAGCCCACCGGTTTCGTAACCACCACCCAAACTAACAGTAAAGGCATTTTCACCGTTCCCAACCTTAAAGCGGGCGGTCCTTACACCATCAAAATCTCTTTCATAGGCTTCAAAGAAGAAGTGATGAACGATGTGAACCTGACCCTCGGCAGCAACCCCGACCTGAACGTTAACCTTATCAGCTCTACCAACACACTTACAGAAGTAACTGTTACAGGGGCCGGAAGGAAACAAGTACAGGGCGGCGTAACCGTTGGAAGCAGGCAACTGAATACCCTGCCTACATTGGGCAGGAGCTTGTCTGACTTTACCCGTCTGACTCCCGCTTCTAATAACAACTCTTTTGCAGGAACCAACTTCCGCTACAACAACCTTACTGTAGACGGCGCCATCAACAACGATGCCATCGGCTTCAGTAACTCTTTTGGTGGCGTGAGTGGTGGCGGCCAGGCTGGTTCTGCCGGCGCCGGTACCCGTACCAACCCTTACAGTCTCGATGTGATCCAGGAAGTACAGGTTCAACTGGCTCCTTACGATGTGAAGCTGGGTAACTTTACCGGTGGTAGCGTAAACGCCGTTACCAAGAGCGGTACCAACGATTTCCACGGATCTGTATACGGTTATGGCCGTAACCAAACCCTTACCGGTAAAAGCGTAGACGGTCTCAAAACCAAGATCGGTTCTGATTTCTACGATTACCAATATGGCGCTACCGTAAGCGGTCCGATCGCTAAAAACAAAGCGTTCTTCATCGTAAACTTCGAACAGACCCGCCGCCAGGAGCCTACTTTCTATAATGCAGGCGATCCCGGAGCTGCCATCACCGTTGCAGAAGCACAGGCCATCCAGGCACAACTGCAGAGCAAAGGATACGATGTAGGTTCTTACGATAAATATAAGATCTTCACCAACAGTGATAAGCTGTTCGCGCGTTTGGACTTCAACCTGAACAACAGGAACAGCCTTACCCTGCGCGCCATCTATACGAATGGATGGGGTAATAACCTCGAGCGCAGCACCACCAACTTCCAGTTCTCTTCAACCGACTTTACCCAGCATACCAAGAACATAAACCTGGTAGCCGAACTGAAAAGCAAGCTCAGCAACAACCTGAACAACCAGTTCAATGCCAGCTATATCAACGTACATGAGTACCGCGATTTCCCCGGCGTATTGTCGCCCTTCATGGATATTGGTAGCGGCCGTATCTGGGCTGGTACCTGGAGGGAAGCTTCTATCTATAATATGAAGCAGCAAACTGTTGAACTGAGCGATAACGTTACTTATACTACCGGTGTCAATAAGTTCACTTTCGGTACGCATAATGAGTTCTATAACCTTACTTATGGTTTCATCAACTCATGGAATGGCCGTTGGGAATATAAAGATGTGAAAGGTTTCCAGGCCGATCAGCCTACCCGTATCCGCGGCGCCTTCACTACCGATCCTAAATATCCGAACGACAGGAACGCCCTGTACAACAACCCGCCCAATCCTTTCAAAGTGGCATTGTTGAGTGTGTATGCACAGGATGAGATCACTGCCAGTCCTAAGTTCAAAGTTACTCCGGGTATCCGCGTAGATTATTCAGCTGTGGGTAATCAGCCTACAACCGATCCGGCTTTGAATACGGTTCCTGCTAATAATTCAACTAACCCTACTTATACCAATACGCCGTTCTCTCAGCTGAACAACAAATGGCTGGGTCAGGCTACCATCTCTCCCCGTATTGGTTTCAACTGGGATATCAATGGTAACCAGTCTGTAGTATTGCGTGGCGGTACTGGTATCTTCGTAGGCCGTATGCCTTTTGCATGGCTCGGATATGCTTATACCCTGAATGGTACTGTATACGGCAATATCGATTACAAGCCTGCTTCCGGAACCACTGTTCCTTTGGCTGTTAACCCGCTGTACCTGAAAGATACCGTAAGCAAATACGGTGGACCCAGCGCCAGCGCTACCCGCGAAGTGGATGTGATCGACAACAACTTCAAACTGCCTACTATCTGGCGTTCAAGCCTGGCTGCTGATTTCAAATTCGGCAACGGCTATAAATTAACACTGGAAGGTATGTACACCAAGACCCTCTATGATGTGAAGTTCCAACAGATCAACATCAAAGACCAGGTTGAATATTATAGCACCGGACCTACACAGTCCCCCGTTTACACCGGTGGTAAACTGTATGGTGGTTATTCCAACGCTTATTTCTTGAGCAATACCACGGAAGGTTACCGTTACAACCTTACCGCACAGCTGAGCAAGACGACCAACAACATCAGGGTAGGTACCCACTTCCTGAACCTGAACTGGAGCGCTGCTTATACTTATGGTGTAAGTAAAGACCTGAGCAACGGTATCCGTAACTCATTCCAGTCTAACTTCGAAGTAAACCCTGCTATTGTACCCAATAGCCCCCAACTGTCTTACTCTAACTTCGATCTGCGCGATCGTATCGTAGCTACATTGGGTGGTACCCTGTTATGGAACCAGATGAATGCTACTTCACTGAACTTCTTCTATGCTGGTCAGTCAGGCAGCCCTTACTCAGTAGTGTATGCTTCAGGTGGTAACCCTTTCAACAATGCTGCAAACGCCAACCTGCCTTATATCCCCAAAGACCAGAACGATATCAAGTTGATCGATAATGGTTCTTATACTGCCGCTCAACAGTGGGCTGATCTGAATGCACTGATCTCTGGCGACAAATACCTGAGCACCAGGAGAGGTCAGTATGCAGAAAGGAATGCGTTGCACACACCCTGGAACCACGAGTTGGATCTGAAACTGATGCACGAGTTCAAACTGAGCAAGAAAAATCCCAAGCAGACACTGCAGCTCAGCCTCGATATTTTCAACGTGCTGAACCTGATCAACAACGACTGGGGACATATCACTTTCGTTACCAACGTGAACAACTATACGGTGAACCTGCTCACTTTTGCAGCAGATCCGTCAAATACCAATCCTGCTTTGATCACTGCGAAGAACCCGACAGGTATTGTGCCTATTGGTAAGCCTTCAAGTGGTTATAACCCGGCTTTCTATTTCAACAAGCCTACCGGTTTGGATGGTCACTACTACACTGTAGACCCCATCAACTCTCGTTGGCAGGGACAGTTTGGAATCAAGTATAACTTCTAATTGATACTTTAAGAATAAGAAGGCCCGCTTAAGTAAGCGGGCCTTTTCTTTTTATGATGTTATCCCTAGCATTCTTCGCTCGTCATCCCGAGCGCAGCCGAGGGATCTGCCCGAACGTTCAGCAGGTCCTTCGATTCGCTTCGCTCACTCAGGATGACGTTCTTCTGTTTACCAATTCATATGTTCAGAAACAACTCTCTCCGGTGTTTTAAGCGGATGGTTGCGCCAGTGGGGATCGTATTTAACAAACCAGCTCAGCCAAAGGGTTCGGGAGAGGCGCATGATGAGGGGTTGGGCCAGGAAAAGCAGTATGATGGATGTGAACATCCAATAGAAAATCCGGTTGTCGTCAATGTGAAACGTCATGCCGATCAATACTTTCCAGGCCACAAATGTGGCCACAAGAAATGCAATAGAAAGGGCATAGCTTACATAACCTGTACCATAGTAGAAGCCTACTTCAATTTCGGTGGGTTGTCCGCATACAGGGCAGCGTTCATGCATTTTGGTGTTTTCCTTCAGCTTATACGCATTATCGGTCTTAAAGATTTTGCCTTCCCTGCAACGCGGGCAGCGGTTGGTGAGCACACTGGTGAGGTACCAGCGTTTGCTCAGGGATTCATCTGTCATAGAGCTTGTTTTCTGGCCGCAAAATTACGTTTATTCCAGGATTTTTTCCATTTGCATGCTCCTCGATCCCTTAATAAGTATATGGGTGTCTTTAAACCCCTGGCTTTGATACCATTCTTTTGCAGCGGTTGAATCTGGCAGGTAGGTGAAGGGCTGGTTAATCTTACCAAAGTCGCCACCCACCAGCACCACTTGCTCCCAGGGATGTGATTGAATGAGGGCGATAATATTTTTATGTTCTTCCAGGCTTTCTTGTCCCAATTCCATCATACCGCCCAGCATCAATACTTTTTTAGGGGTGTGCAGCCTGGCAAAATTTTCTATGGCTGCTTTCATGCTGCTGGGGTTGGCGTTGTAAGCGTCGAGTATGACGTGGTTGGAACCTTTCTCTACCATTTGAGAACGGCTGTTCGAAGGGCAGTAATTTTCTATGGCGGCTACCATTTTTGCTTCGGGTACACCAAAGTAGCGGCCTACTGCGAGGGCGCAGAGAACATTGGGTAAATTGTATTCACCCACCAGTTGCGTGCGAACCAATCGTATGTTTAAACCGGCAGTAATAGCCACTTCCAGGAAGGGCTCGCTCGACTGCACATGGCCTTGTATGGCGCCGGCTTGCGTGCCGTATGCTTCAAGGAGTTCAATGCCTTTGCTCATATCGTGCAGGTAATCGTAATCGGCATAGATGAATGCCGTGCCTTTATGCGCGCGCAGGTAATCGAACAGTTCTCCTTTTCCTTTTTTAACACCTTCTATTCCGCCGAAACCTTCCAGGTGTGCTTTGCCGGCGTTGGTAATGATGCCGTGTGTGGGTTCTGTATACTTGCAGTATCCTTCAATTTCTTTCTGGTGGTTGGCGCCCATTTCAATCACGGCCATTTGTGCATCGTTGCGGATGCTCAATAAAGTAAGCGGCACGCCGATATGGTTGTTCAGGTTGCCCTGAGTAGTATAAGTAATGAAATGTGATGATAACACGGCGTATACCAGTTCCTTGGTAGTGGTTTTACCGTTGCTGCCGGTAATGGCTATGAAAGGGATCTTGAATTGTTCGCGATGATATTGGGCCAGGGATTGAAGGACTGCAAGAACATCTTCAACGAGGATAAGTTGCGGGTTGTTAGTTGTTAGTTGTGAGTTGTTAGAAAGTTCTTCTTTGATGGGCTCGTCAATTACGGCGTACGAGGCACCCAGTTCCAGTGCTTTATGAGCAAATGCATTCCCGTTGAAATTGGGACCTTTGAGTGCGAAGAAGATATCACCTTGTTTGATCTTGCGTGTGTCGGTTTGTACAGATGGGTATTGTAAGTATAGTTGATAAAGTGCCGCAATAGTCATGATGCTGAAATTCCTGGTTGATTAATGGAGCACCTGTATGTTGGCCAGTTCCCTGCCAACCTGTTGTATGCCTTTTAATATCTTTTCAGTTTGTGCCGAGGATGGCTTTTTATGTCCTTTTACATATTGGGCCAATAAACTTTGGTTCATGCCAATCCGTTCTGACAACGCTTTGGCATTAATCACTTTGTAAAATTCAAAGAATTGGTGCAGGTCGAGATTGATCCTTAGGTTATTTTCTGAAATCGTTTTGTTTTGATCTTCAAAATAAAGATTCAGGGCTTCCAGTATTCCTTTCTTTAATGCAGGGAGGTCTTTCCCAGTACTGCATACAGGAAAGTCTTCTGCAATTGCAGAATAGCCTGTCTTTGTTCGTTCAACCAGTATATTTATTTTTTTCATGATCATTTGATTCCGGCAGCTTTCTTAATTTTTAGTTCTAAACCTTTACCCATTTCATTACTCCCATGGTTAGGGACAACAATTTGGTTAGGCTTACATGGATGCCTCATTATAAGATGGCTTCCTGATTGCCTCACAATAAACCATCCGTCTCGGAGTAGTAATCGTATTAATTCGCTTGCCTTCATTGTAAAGGTAATAAATTTATTACTCGTTCCAATTTTTTGATTATAAATCTTGTTGCACATACAAGATTACGTAGTAGTACTCCGGTGAGAGCGGAGTCGTGCAAAATGTGCAACAAAAAAGCCACACTCTTATCGAGCATGGCTTTACTGTGTATTAACCCTTTTCCTTTTTACTATCGTTTGTTCCGGCGTGTGGGGAAGAACTGGCCGGTCTGGGATTTAGTGGAGGTTCCTTCAGAAGCGCCGTAATGGCTCATAGCGCAACGGAATCCGATGGAGTTGCTGCTCAGGTCTTCTTCGAGGAAGCGGCGTGCACCCGGACTCAACCAATAAGCCCTGTCGTTCCAGCTACCACCTTTGTATACCCTTGATTTATCGGAGATCAGCGTGGTTACGCCGTATCCGTAAGAAACATTACTGGTTGAATCGCCATCGAGGAAGTTCAATGCGTAAGAATGCTGGTAGTTGCGGCGGTTCCTCAGAGCTGAATCCGACTCGGGAACCATCTTGATGCGTCCTTTGTCATCACGCAGGTTACCGGCGCCACCACTCATATCTACTTTCTTGAACACGTTACCGCGGTACATGTTGAAATCACTACCGTCCATTTCTGTCAGCGGCCTGTACACATCGGCTACCCATTCGCTCACGTTGCCACTCATATTATAGAGTCCGTATCCGTTGGGTATGAATGAAGTTACTTCAGCAGGGATGGCCGCATTATCGTTCAATCCGCCGGCCACACCCATGTTATCACCATAACCGCGTTTGAAGTTGGCCAGGAAAGCGCCCTGGTAAGCGCTCTTCTGCACATAACGCGCATTATCGTATCCATTGTTCTTCCAGGAGAAGATCTGTTTGTTGGCAATCAACTCTTCGCCTCGCTTCGACTTCCGCAGTTTTTTCTGCGGGTTCTCCGCTATGTATCCGTAAGCAGCGTATTCCCATTCAGCTTCTGTAGGCAGGCGATAATCGCCATAAAGTATACCATCTTCAAAAACCACTTTGGTCCTGGGGCGGCCCTGGGCGTCTCTCAAAGGATTGCTTTTAGAGGCGGCCTGTTTGCCGGGCACGGCCTGGTATTCATCCATCAGGTAAGCTTTGGTATTGAAGTTATCCTGACCGGCGCCGTTCAACTCTTTCTTTATCTGGCTTTTCTTGTCGAGGAATCCTTTGTTGATCAATGCCAATTCATTCACGCGGTCGGTACGCCACATGCAATACTCGGTGGCCTGTTTCCAGCTCACACCTACTACAGGGTAGTAGTTATAAGAAGGGTGACGGAAATAATATTCCACATAAGGCTCATTATAAGCCAGCTCACTGCGCCATACAAGGGTATCGGGTTTGGCCTGGTCTACGATAGAATCCTGACCGGCAGTTCCAAACACATTCTGCAGCCAGTACAGGTATTCACGGTAGTGCACATTGGCTACTTCGGTCTTATCAATAAAGAATGAGTTCACGGTGATACGGCGGGGGATATTGTTCCAGTCGCCCATCACGTCTTCCTGGCTGGCACCCATACTAAAAGTACCTCCCTGGATGAATACCAGTCCGGGTGCGGTCTTGATGTCTTTCGGCTTGGCCACATGAAAATTACCCTGCTCTTTATCGTTGTAGTTCCATCCGGTAGCGGTGGACTGATCGTGTTTTTTCTTAAAGACATTACAGGAAGCCATAGCGCCTGTAATAGCCAACAGCCAAACTAAATTCCTGGTTGTTTTCAGTAACTGCATTTGCGAAGGATTGAATATAGAATGAATGTGTATGCGAATATAAGTTGTTAATGTTATCAAAAGCCTAATTTTAGATTCGGCAAATTGTTAAAGTGCAGCAAAATAAAGAAGATTTTTTTTATGAAGGATTGAGGGAATGCACATTTAAATGTAGGGATATCACTACTCTTTGCCCTGGGCTTAAGCCCAGGGCAAAGTTTAAGATTGAGGGTTATTTTTGATGTATGCGTAAGCTATTTACTGTATTATTTATTTTTTTCTTATCCCTTTCTTCCAGGGCACAACGCAGCTATGCGCCACATTCGGTACTGGCCACCGGCAGTTGGGTAAGGATAGGGGTGAAGCAGGAGGGTGTGTACAAAGTAGATGTGGCGATGCTGAACGCGCTGGGGGTAAATACGGCCAGCCTGGCATCGGCTTCCATAAGGTTGTATGGTAATGGGGGAGGGATGCTGGATGAATCGGTGAATGCGCAGAACGATGACGACCTGACCGAAAACGCCATTGCTATGTTCGATGGCGGCGATGGGGTCTTCAACAACAACGACTATTTTCTTTTTTACGCGCCGGGTACAACGCGATGGGAGAAAGACAGCCTGCAGCAATTATTCCATCACCATAAAAACCTATATGGCGATACTGCGTATTATTACCTGACCGTGGGCGGAACGGGTAAACGGATGCAAACGGCTGCTACCGTTGCTGCACCTACCGTACAGGTGAATAGCTACAATGAACATTATTTCTATGAGAACGACCTGGTGAACCTGCTCAGCAGCGGCAAAGAGTGGTATGGCGAGGAGTTCGGCAGCAACCCGGGTGTGCCTCTTTCGCGCAGTTTCCCGGTGGACTTCTCCGGTATGGTTGCGGGAACGCCTGTTACGCTGATCAGCCGTTTTGCGGGCAGAACGGTGAATGGCAGCAGCAGTTTTCAATTGAGTGTAAACGGTCAACCCGCGCAAAGCGCTACCATCGCCCCGGTATCGGGTTATTTCCTCGATCATTATGCTACGGCTGTTACGCAGCAAAATACTTTTACGGCCAATTCGGGGAGCCTTACTATCGGGTGCAGCTTTCAGCCCTTCAACAGCAACGCGCAAGGCTGGCTCGACTGGTTTGAATTGCACGGAAGAAAATCATTGGTGGTTGGCGGCAATACCCCCTTGTTCTTCCGCGATTGGTCGTCCGTAGGCAGCCAGTCGGTAGCGGCTTTTACTATTATCAATAATGGCTCCAGCTCATTGACGGTTTGGGATATCACCAATGCGCGCAACCCCGTTCAAATGAATACCAGCGCCGTTGGTTCGCAGGTGGCTTTCAATAACGATGCATCGCGACTGCGTGAATACGTGGCTTTTGGCAGCACAGGCTGGCTCACGCCCATCCCTATGGGTAAGCTGGCCAACCAGGACCTGCATCAATCATCTGCGGCCGATTATATCATCATCACCCATCCTGCTTTTTTACAGCAGGCCCAGCGGCTGGCGCAGTTTCATCAGCAACGCGAAGGTCTGCGTACGGTAGTAGTACAGACAGATCAGTTATTCCATGAGTTCAGCGGCGGCATGGCCGACCCTACCGCCATCCGCGATTTTGTAAAAATGTATCAAAACCCCCGCTATCTTTTGCTGATGGGCGCTGGCTCTTTCGATTACCGCAACCGCATCTCCCATAATATCAACCTGGTGCCTTGTTACGAGAGCGCCAACTCGCTCGACCCTTTGCTTACCTATACTTCGGATGATTTTTTTGGATTGCTGACCGATAGCATTTCATTGAATGTAGCCGTAGGCAGGATCCCTGCGCGCACGGTTGATGAAGCCACAACGATGGTGGATAAGATCATCCGTTATCACGCCAAAGAAAGTCTCGGTAACTGGCGCACGCAAACAACTTATGTGGCCGACGATAAAGACAATGACCTGCACCTCAACGACGCCGAAACCTTAACAGCCGATGCGGCTGCGGCCAATACTTTGTTTAACCAGCAGAAGATCTATCTCGATGCTTATCCGTTGGTGAGCAGCAGCGGTGGCGCGCGTTATCCCGCTGTGAACGATGCCATCGTGAACCGTATGGGCAATGGTACTTTGCTGTTCAATTACAGTGGCCATGGCAGTTTCGAGCGACTGTCAGAAGCGGCGGTGCTGGGCATGGATGAAGTGAACCGTTTCAATAACGCCAACAAGCTGCCGCTGTTCATTACCGCGAGCTGCGATTTTGCGCCGCACGATGATCCGCAGAAAAATTCATTGGGCGCTGCGGTGTTAACGGGTAGCGCTAACGGCGCCATTGCGTTGTTAACTACCACGCGGCTGGTCTTTGCCTACAGCAACCGGCTCATCAACGATAATTATTTGAAAACAGCGTTGCAGCCTGCCATGAATGGCAACCGGCTCAGCCTGGGCGAATCGGTGCGCCGGGCCAAGAACCTTACCGTGCAAGGCTTTGGCGATGTGGTGAATACCCGCAAGTTCGCTTTGCTGGGCGATCCGGCCATGTACCTGGCCATCCCCACATTGCAACTGAAACTAACAACGCTCAATGGCAAGCCGCTCACCGGTAACGATACCCTGAAAACACTGCATACCTACCAGTTCGGTGGTGTGGTTACCGATGCCAATGGTGCGCCGGTGAATGATTTTAACGGAACAGTCTATCCCACTGTGTACGATAAACCGCAGACCGTGAAAACACTGGGTAACGATCCGGCCAGTCCGGTTACCCCTTTTCAGCAACAAACGCAGGTGCTGTACAAGGGCAGCGCTACGGTTACGAACGGACAATTCCAGTTTTCTTTTGTGATGCCGAAAGATATCAGCTTCAGTCAGCAAGGCAATGGTCGCATCAGTTTGTATGCGGAGGATGGGGTGAGGGATGGCGCGGGGATTGATGAGATCCCTCACTTCGTTCGGGATGACGCGCAATTGGGGAATGTTGCGGGGCCAACGATCCGGTTGTATCTCAACGATACTTTGTTTCTCAACGGCGGATTGACCAATGAAAATCCTTTGCTCATTGCGCGATTGTTCGATACATCGGGCATCAACACATCGGGTAATGGCATCGGGCATGATATCATTGCGGTGATCGACGGCAATGAAAATAATATCCTGGTGTTGAACGATTTTTATACGGCCGATAAAGACAATTACCAACGCGGGTCTTTGCAGTACCAGTTATCAGGTCTTACGCCGGGCCGCCATACGATCCGCTTGCGGGCCTGGAATGTGGCCAACCAATCGGCTACTGCCAGCCTGGACTTTATGGTGGTTAAGCGGGAGAAACTTAGTATCACCCATTTAATGAATTATCCCAACCCGTTTTCGGGACATACCAATTTTTCTTTCGAACACAACCAACCCGGGGCAGCATTTTCAGTGATGGTTGGTATCTACACGTCTAACGGAAAGCTGGTACGCCAGTTGCAATCGATTGTGCAATCGGCGGGATCACGTAATGCGCAAATAAGTTGGGATGGTGCCGATGCGAGTGGCAGGAAATTAGAAAAAGGTATTTATATTTACCGGGTTATCATTGCCTTAGGTGGTGAGCGCTATGCAGGTGCGGGGCAGATGATCTTATTTTAAATGGTCTGCTTGATGAGATGAAATCTACTTAAAAATCCCTACATGAAGTATTTCCCCAAATTTGGGCTATCTGCTTTATTGGCATTGTTCACGATTTCAGGTATGGCTCAAACGGCAGAGTCCGTTAACATTGTTTCTACCGCCGTTCCCTTTCTCCGTATTTCTCCCGATGCACGTGCCGGTGGCATGGGTGATGCAGGTATTGCATCAACGCCCGATGCCAATGCGCCTTTCTGGAACCTGGCCAAAGTGCTGGCAGCGCCCAAACGGTCAGCGATCGCATTTAACTATACTCCCTGGCTCAAAGACCTGGGGTTGAACGATGTGTACCTGGCCAATATGGCTGCTTATCATAAACTGGATGATGAGCAGGCCATTTCTACTTCTATGCGCTTTTTCAGCCTGGGTAATATACAGCTCACCGATTATTCCGGTAACCCGTTGTTCAATACCAAGCCAACAGAATTTTCCATCGATGCCGGTTATTCGCGTAAAATCAGCAGCAAGCTGAACATCGGTGTAGCGTTGCGTTATATCAACTCGCGACTGGTAGTGGGCGATTACAACGGTGTTTCGTACAAGGCGGGTAATGCCCTGGCGGGAGATGTTTCTTTGTTTTATAACGGGCTGAACAGTTCGGGGGAAGGATGGAACTGGGGTGTTACGCTCTCTAACCTGGGCAGTAAAATTTCTTATACCAATGATGCGCGTAACAAAGATTATATCCCTGCCAATTTAGGAATTGGCGGAGCCTATACCAAGGTTTTTGATGAAAGCAATAAGCTCAACATAGCGCTTGATATCAACAAGCTGCTGGTGCCGGCTGCTCCACAGGCTACGGGCAACCCTTCTGCAGATTCGGCGAGACTGGCCGATTTCCGCAGTTCGGGTGTGGTGTCGAGCTGGCTGAAATCCTTCCATGATGGTACCAATCAACTCAGTTCGCTGCAATTTTCTTTGGGCGCTGAATACAGTTATAACGACCAGTTCTTCCTGCGGGCAGGTTATTTCTATGAAGATAAATCGCGCGGCAACCGCAAATACATTACGCTGGGCGCCGGCTTCCACTACGATTTTGTGCAGATCAATTTCTCTTATCTTGCGCCGCAGGGTAGCGGCATTACGCGCAACCCGCTTTCGAACACGTTGAGATTGGGGTTGGTGTTTAACATTGGCAAAGAATAAAAATATTTCCGTCGTCCTGAGGTCGTCATCCTGAGGTCGTCACCCTGAGCGAGCGAAGCGAGTCGAAGGACCTGCCCCACATTCAGGCAGATCCCTCGGCTACCCCTTCGACTCGCTTCGCTCGCTCAGGGTGACGTTGCTCGGGATGACGATCGAAGGTGCTCAGGATGACGAACAAAAAAAGAGATATGAATATCAGAATAGGTTACGGTATCGATTTCCATCAATTAGTAGAAGGGCGTGATTTATTCATCGGCGGGGTAAAAATCCCGCATGATAAAGGTGCGTTGGGGCATAGCGATGCAGATGTGTTATTGCATGCGATCTGCGATGCGTTGTTGGGGGCTTTGAGTTTAGGGGATATTGGCGTACATTTTCCTGATACTGCTGCTGAGTTCAAAAATATCGACAGTAAAATATTACTGGCTAAAACTTATGCGCTTATTTGCGCTGAGGGTTATAAAGTAGTGAATATCGATGCTTCGCTTTGTCTCGAGGCGCCAAAGATCAAACCTTATGTGCCGCAAATGCAGGAAGTGATTGCTTCTATTTTAGCCATCACTGTTAAGGATGTTTCTGTTAAAGCTACTACAACAGAGAAGATGGGGTTTGTGGGCCGGAAAGAGGGTCTTGTGGCGCATGCGGTGTGTTTATTATCGTCATCCTGAGCGAGCGAAGCGAGTCGAAGGATGACGATCAAATAGTGCTCAGGATGACGTTCTTCGCTCACCAATACTTAACTTCTTTCTCCCACAAGTCTTCCCAGCCCGGATTCATTGATGCTATCAACCATTCTTTCTTTGAACGTTTCCATTTTTTTAACTGTTTTTCGCGTGCGATGGCTTCTTCAATGTCTATGAACCATTCATAGTAGATCAGGTAGGTGAGATTGTATTTGCTACAGAAACTGTTTTTGTTTTCTTGATTTCTGTGCTCCTGGATACGACGAATTAAATCGGCTGTTATGCCGATGTAAAGTGTTGTTTTATTTTTATTAGTAAGGATGTAAACACTGCCGCCACGTTGCATTTTTTCTTTTGAAGGTAGGAGAATGAGGAAAGAGTTTGATTGGGTATTTATACGTCATTTCCATCCACATCATCTTCCTATTTTGCAATCTGCTGCAAATAAAAAAAGTTCACAAAATGAGAACTTTTAGAAAAAAACTTATCTTTGCTATGAGGATTCATCTGATAAGAAGAGAAACAATAGAAGCGTTTACACAATAAAATGCTCAAAGCAGCGCTGCGTTTGATGCATGGTGCAATAAACTAAAATGTGCCGATTGGGAAATACCGGCAGATATGCAAGCTACTTTTCCAAGTGCGGATTTGCTTGGAAATGGTTCAAGTAGGATTGTATTTGATATTGCCGGCAACAAGTACAGGATGATTGGAAAATATGCTTTTGGAGATAAACAGGTGCATTTGTTTATTTGTTGGATAGGTACGCATGCTGAATATGATAAACTTTGTAATGCAGGTGAACAATACAATGTAAGTGACTATTAAAACATAACAACATGGAAGCGCTTAAATATAAAGTGATTACCAGTAAAAATCAGTACAAAGAATACTGTAACGTATTAGAGCAACTCGTCTTTTCAGGTTTGAAAGACCGGAATACGAAAGATGAAATAGCATTGCTGACCTTGCTGATTGAAAAATGGGATGCTACGCATTATCCCCTGACTGAAATAGATCCGGTTCAATTGCTTCATGCGCTTATGAAGGACCATCAATTGAAGGCCAAAGACCTGGCTGATATCCTGGAAGTCAGTAAAGGTTATATCTCTGACATTCTTCATTATAAAAAAGGATTTTCTAAGGAAGTTATCAGGAAGCTGGCTGACCATTTTAAAGTTTCCCAGGAAGCTTTTAATCGTCCATATAAGCTGATTGTTCCAGAGAATGTTCATTTCCGAAATGCAAGTGTGATGAATACCAGGAAAAAAATGATTGTTGCTTAATTTCGGCGCCTAATAAAATTCCCTTTATGTCCGTTCCCGAATCGATGATTTCCCGTTACCAGATTGCTGTTGTAGGATTGGGTTATGTAGGATTGCCGCTTGCGGTAGCTTTTGGTAGGCATTACCGGGTAATGGGGTTCGATATCCGGGAGGATCGGGTAAAGGAATTGGGTCAGGGAGTCGATAAAACGAGGGAGCTCACGGCAGAAGATATACAGGCAGCCTCGCATATCCGTTTTTCCAGCCAACTGCAGGCAATTGCAGATTGCAATGTGTTCATCATTACTGTGCCTACGCCGCTCGATGCGCATAAACGCCCCGATCTCAGTTACCTGCTGAAAGCCTCTGAAATGGTGGGCAGCATGCTGAAGAAAGGCGATATCGTAATTTATGAATCTACTGTATATCCGGGCTGCACCGAGGAAGACTGTGTGCCGGTGCTGGAGCGCACCAGCGGACTTCAATACAATACAGATTTCTTTTGTGGTTATTCCCCCGAGCGCATCAACCCCGGCGACCGGGTACACACCGTTACTACGATTAAAAAAGTTACGTCGGGCTCCACGCCGGCTGTTGCCGCCGAGATAGATGCTTTGTATGCGAGCATTATTACTGCGGGCACACACTTGGCGCCCAGCATCAAAGTAGCCGAAGCTGCCAAAGCAATAGAAAATGCGCAGCGTGATGTGAATATTTCTTTCATGAATGAGCTGGCTTTTATTTTCGACCGTATGGACATTGATACTTATGATGTGCTGGCAGCGGCAAAGACCAAGTGGAATTTTTTGCCTTTCCGTCCGGGCCTGGTGGGCGGTCATTGCATTGGCGTAGACCCGCATTACCTGGCGCATAAGGCGCAGGTGTTGGGTTATCAGTCGAAAGTGATCTTGTCGGGCCGGGAGGTGAATGACCAGATGGGCGTGTTTGTGGCAGAAAAACTGATTGCTTTACTCGCAGCCAAAAAACAAGGCCGTTTGCAAGGCTGCCGGGTGTTGATATTGGGTATCACTTTCAAGGAAAATTGTTCCGATACGCGTAATACCAAAGTGGTAGATATTTATCAAACGCTTGTAACGGCCGGTCTTTCTGTAGCGGTGTATGACCCCTGGGTTGGTCAAATGGAAGGAATCAACATGTTGGATGTACTAACTTACGATTACGATGCTGTAATACTCGCAGTGGCTCATCAACAGTTCAGAGAGATAGATTTTTCACGCTTCAAGCAGCAAGGCACGCTGATCTTCGACGCACAAGGGTTTATTGAAAGAGACCTGGTAGACGGGAGATTATAAATTAGTAAAGGGCTTGCCCATCGTAGCTTCAGCGAAGGTGGGTGGATGGTAGGTTATAAGCTATGCTTTTTGATCAGGTAGCTTAATTTTATTTTTCTCCAATCCAATTTTGCAGGGATTTTATCCTTGAGCATGCCACTGATTGATTTTATAGCTGACATCTTTCCTTTGTTGTTTTGAGATGCGGAGCTCATATTTCCCGGGCATCTTTATAGGCATAATAGACAATATGTCCAATGAGGTTCTTTTTTTCCTGAACCTCACGATTGCTTTGCAGGATTACATCAAAAGGGGCATTGAGGGTTTGAATCAATGCTTTTCTGATCTTACTCTCCCAATTCATTTTTATGCGTGGGGCGAGTGTGCCGTTGGTGACAATCAGGAGATCATAATCGCTTTGGTCATTGAACGTATTTCTGGCTCTGGAGCCAAACAATAAAATTCGCGCATCCGGCAAAAAGGAATGGACGGTCGATTTGATGATATCGTAGGTTTGTCGCGTTGACATATACAAATATTCTGTTTTCAAAAGCAAAAAGCTCACCCACCTTCGCTGAAGCTACGGTGGGCAAGTCTTAAATGTACTCATTGAGTCGTTCATCAGATATCCACTTTCACAATCGCGCAGGAGGTGAACGTGTTGTTGCCTATCGGTTCAAGGTAACCGTTCACGGTTCTTGCGAAATCGAGGCGGATGGCTGCGAACAGCGGCAGCGTACTTGCCGGAGGGAAACTTACCGACAGATCGATGGTCTGCGGGGTTTCAGTTTCCATGGGTAAGTGATTGCTCTCTTTGATCTCGAGTCGTTTTTAGTAGGAACGGCGTTAGGCATATAACGTAGCTTTGCTTTGTATAGTTGCTACTTTATTAGTTAAAATGTCGTAACTTTATAGCTGTTATGGATAAAGTTTTGAACATAGAAGAAAGGCAGCATAAAGTCAATAAAGCTGTAAGGGAATTGCGGCGTAATAAGCTGGCGCATGGCCAATCTTTTATGATTAATTCAAAAACCCTTCCCCAGGGACAATGCTATATTGAATATCCTGACGGTCATATTTCCCTTGCCACACTTAATCATACCAAACGCGATTTTACAATAGTCAGGGAGCTTTCCGCAATGGAAGTTTCAAATCTCAGGAATCAATTCGAATTATATTGATTCATTATGCCCGAACTATATATCATTACTGGCTCCAATGGAGCCGGAAAATCAAGCCTTGGCGCCAATTATCTGCCGGATCATATTGTTGATACCTGCGAGGTTTTTGATGGGGATAAGCTATTTATGGATAAGCAGCGAGAGCTATGGCGAGATGGCATCAGAGCCCATAAAGAAATGCGCCGAATAGCGTATGAATTTGTGTCATCAACATTTGATGCGCTTGTTGATGAAGCTGTTCATGCAAGAGCTGATTTTGCTTACGAAGGGCATTTTACCAATGAGTCAACATGGGATATTCCAAGGAGATTTAAGTCGGAAGGATATGCTATTCATTTAATTTATCTTGGATTAAATAATACAGATCTTTCAGAGTTGCGTGTTACCGACAGAGTGAAATTTGGTGGTCATTATGTAAATCCAATCACGGTTGCTGATAATTTTTATGGTAATCTTGAAAAGCTGAATGAACACTTTGCTATGTTCGATTCTGTTCAGGTTATTGATACTTCCGGAATTGAACATCAGCACGTGGCTAGCTTTTTATTGGGGTTGCCTGTTTTGCAAAAGAAAACAACCATTCTTCCTGATTGGTTTAAAAAATACCTTCCGAGTATGAACAAACTAATTCAAGAATTTTTTTATGAACGCTAAGAAGAAACATACTCCGGCAGAATTAGCAGAAGCATTGGTGTTTCCAGTTGCTCTTACACCGGCACAAAAAAAAGAAGCTGCGAAACAATTAGCTACTGCGCGTAAAAAGACCCGGAAGGAAATGACAGAACGTAATAGATTGGCTTTGCAGCTTCTCAAGTTTTAAATTTGAATGATCGAAATTAGAATCGGATAGGCATATGGGTTATTGTTAAAAGCCAATCCTGAAAATATCGATTATGATATGTACCGCTCGGCTTGCGTCAGGGAGTTCGAAATTATTTTAGAACAAAGCGGTAAGCTGCACTGTTGACTGAAGCCATTAATCAGCAAAACAATGATTTTAAGGAATAAAGACAAAGAAAGTTTGTTGGCAATTTTTGCCATGCTGAATATACCTGTTGAAGTATGGGCGTACGGTAGCCGGGTAAGCGGTAAAGCGCATGAGGGCAGCGACCTGGATTTAGTGATGCGCGGCCGGAACCTTGAAAAATTGCCAATTGATGTTTTAGCGGAGGTAAAAGAAAAAATACAGCAAAGCAATATACCCATTGTGGTAGAGCTGTTTGACTGGGCACGCCTGCCCGAAAGTTTTCATCATAACATTGAAGCCCAACATGAAGTGCTGTATAGTAATTTGGGAATGATCCTGAATGAGCCGCCGGCAGCATACAAAGACAAAAACCATGATGTAAAACCGGGTGAGGTGTGATGACGCCACAAAAAAAGGCCGCCCTGGTGGGCAGCCCCTTTTCATTACCATCCGTCACATTACCCTCCAAAGACAGCAACGGCAATATTACTGGCATGTCCTACTTCTTCGAGTCCGTCGTAGCAACGGGCCATGTATTCCCGCATCTCGGGTACATCCGTTTCCATCAGCGGGTTGTCGTCCAGTACGGGTCCGGATTTAGCCAAACCCAGGTGTTGCCATTCTTGCTGGCCTTTTAACCGGGTGTAGATACTAATACCGAAACTGCGCTGTTTTCTAACCGAGATGCTTACATAGCCTGGGAAGGCTATTGCGTTGATCACAGGCTTGAGGTTGCTGGCATCTACCAGTTGCCCGGAGCTGATGATGTTCAGCTCTTTACCCATGCTCACGGTGTAAAGCGGTGAGCGCTTGATGCGGACGACCATATTCCGGATGCTGACCAGCTGACGCTGCCTGACCTCTTCCTTGGCTGCGATCGCTTCTTTCAGCTCCACCTTTCTCAGGTCGGCTCTGTTGATGCTGTCGATCACTGCCTGGGCCGATGTCTGTTGTTCGGCTATTTCGGGTTCGGTAAGTCCGAGGCTGCCGCCCAGCTGTCCCAGTTTTTCTTTATACGTGCTTGCCCAGATGGCCAGGTTTCCGTCCGGTACAGGCAGGTATGGTGCAAATACTTTCATGTTCTTTGTTTTTAAAAATGATTAAATTGGTTTGTGTTGACCTGCCCGCTGCAGTCGGGCCCACCGGTGGTTCATCAACAAAAACAAAGCTATAGCGGCTGGCCGCCGGTTTTATACCATACCTACCATATGGCAGCTGCTAACCAACTGGTTAGCAGCTCATAGAACAAATAATTATCTTTATGACGGGCCGGGAAAATCAGTTTGTTAAGCGGGCCAGGATGGCGCGCATCTCCGACAGGTAGTCCATCAGGTGTCTTTTCGTAGAGGCATCGATCTTATAGTATTTCTCATACAGGTATCCATCGTTGAGGGGCTTACTGTCTGTCCCGTATACCTGGGCTATTTTGCGCAAATGGTCGCGTATAATGTCAACAGGCTTCATTTTGGCTTCTATCTCCAGCCGCTGCCACAATGCCAATTCCGCCCCATTCAGGGCGGTAGGCAGGTTCAGCACGGACAGGTTCAGGCGCTCTGTATGCTGCGAGTACCGGTAAGACTGTATCAGTTGGTCCATAGCGGTAAACAGCATGGTTTTACAGCCGGGCATCAGCGGATCCATGATCATACCCGGCTCTTCCGCTATCCCGTTGATGAGCCGTATGTGTTCGGCCCAGTAATCTGTGGCGTCTGTTTCGGGAGGCAGTGCTTGGCCGTAGGATTGTATCACATATTGTACAAAACCGGCGCTGTTGAAATTACAGGAGATCAATGTGTAGATGGTGCGCAAGGTAGCCTGGTTAGTAGGGACTACCTGGAAGCCGATGATTTCCGTTAGTTTCATCCAGTAAAATCCCTGCTTAAAGCTGGGCTGGCTCTTGCCGCCTGACAGGGCTGAACAGTGTTTGTACAATATCTCTACCAGGGCCGCATCTGTATCCCGCAGGCCATACTTTTTGCAGGGCTCCAGCCCCGATACTATCTTTTCCCGCATTTGTTCCCAGGTCAGTCTAGGCAGGGGGGCATCGAAATCAAAATGGTTTTTAAACTGCGTCTGTAAGAAGTCAAGGAAGCGAAGCAGGTTGCGCTGCATGATCACGCTGAAGCCCGAAAGCAGCTGGCTGTCTTTGTCAAACAGTTGGTCCATCAGGTATACGGCCACTTTCTGCGTTAGCTGCACTAGTGTATCCAGTGAAGCTTTCTTTGTTTTCCTGTAGGCATGCATCAGCCAGTGCGCAGACAGCTTTTCCGTTTCTTTCAGCATTTCTTCCTGCTCTTCGTTGCTTAAGTGTTGGTGGGCGTTTTCGTCTGTCACGAACCTGATGAGCATACGATTAACAGTAGAGAGGGTGTGGTTTTTTTCCATAATGCAGTAATTTAGGTGACATGAATATAATGATATTAATTTATATTTACAAAAATCAAACGCTTTTTTATGCTTTTCAGGTATTGGTTGCTATTCACCGGTATCCTGGCTATTATGACCATAGCGGCCAGGATCATGTACCGGGTAATGCGCTATGGTATGCACAAGCTGGTGCCCGAGGCCCTGCCGGCTTACCTCGATGAGCGGGGTGTGATGCAGGTGTACCTGTTATTGATTGAATGGTTTATACTGGTTTTGCTTAACAGGATGAGGCGTTTCATCATCACGAGCGCTTTTACCGGCCTGCCCCTGCCCTTGCGCAATAGGGTGCACTGGCTGGCAGTGTATGCTACCGCCATTTGGTTGCTCGCGATGGGCCATCTTTCCGGCACGCTTTGGGGGGAATACGGCGTTTTCCGGGGGGATGCGATCGCGCATCTGCTCATGATCACCACGGGCATGGGGATTATGATGGGGATGGTGCTGCCTTTCTGTAATCTCCGGTATTGGGATTATATTTTCCGGAAGAAATAGTTATTTGGCGCCGTCCGCGCACTATTTTTTTCCGTCCGCCAACTATTTGGTGGCGTCCGCATACTATTTTTTTCTGTCAGATAGATAGCTGGCGGGGTCCGGTATGTTTTTTCAGTCATCAATTAATCCGCTGAGATCAATAAAAATGGTTTCCATTCTCAAATAATGTTGAATGGATAGAAGAATGATTAAACTATATAGGGCAAATAATAAAATATTCAGGATTCCTTAATATTAGATTTCCGGAAATGCTTTACTTTAGCTACTCAATTTTGTATCACCTGACTCCAAAAAGCTTGTGAGTCAGGGTGGCGAAGCCGTCCCATTATTATTTACTTTTCTCAGGCAAAGACATATCAGCTGATTTTTAACTCAAGTACGTCATTATGCAAATAGCGGTAGTAGGAACGGGCTATGTAGGATTGGTAACGGGCACTTGTTTTGCCGAAACGGGCAATAAGGTAGTCTGTGTGGATATTGATAAAAGCAAGGTAGAGAAGCTTAGCAATGGAGAAATCACCATTTATGAACCGGGACTGGAGAAATTATTTCTGCGCAACCTGAAAGAAGGCCGTTTGAAATTCACCACCAGCCTGGCTGAAGGTATCGAAGGCGCCCCTATCATTTTCCTGGCCCTGCCCACACCGCCCGGTGAAGACGGGGCGGCCGACCTTCGTTATGTATTGGGTGTGGCTGATGAATTGGGTAAATTAATGAAGGACTACAAAGTGATTGTTGATAAGAGTACAGTACCGGTGGGTACTGCACAGAAAGTACACAGCGCTGTTGCTGCACATTATAAAGGAGAATTCGATGTGGTGAGCAATCCGGAGTTTTTGAGGGAAGGTGTGGCGGTAGATGATTTCATGAAGCCGGATAGGGTAGTGATCGGAACAGGATCTGAAAGAGCCCGCAAACTGATGGGCGATCTGTATGCGCCTTATGTTCGCCAGGGTAACCCGGTGATCTATATGGATGAAAGATCGGCCGAGCTTACAAAATATGCAGCCAATTCTTTTTTAGCTACCAAGATATCATTCATGAACGAGATCGCCCAGCTTTGCGAAAAGCTGGGAGCCGATGTAGATATGGTGCGCCGTGGTATTGGCAGTGATGAGCGCATTGGTAAGCGATTCCTGTTCCCTGGTATTGGTTATGGAGGCAGTTGTTTTCCCAAAGATGTGCAGGCATTGATCCGTTCTTCGGAAGAAGCAGACTATGATTTCAAGATACTGAAGGCGGTGGAATCGGTGAATGAATTGCAGAAGAAACACCTGTTGCCCAAGATAAAGACTTATTTCAAAGGTGCTTTGAAAGGGAAACGCATTGCCTTATGGGGATTGGCTTTCAAACCCAATACAGACGATATACGCGAGGCGCCTGCTTTGAGCCTGATCGAAGCGTTGACAGCAGAAGGCGCCAACGTAATTGCTTTCGACCCGGAAGCGATGAGCAATGTTAAAAAGACACTGGGCAACCAGATAGAATATGCGGCCAACCAGTATGAAGCATTGGTGGGTGCAGATGCATTGATCATAGCTACGGAGTGGAGTGAATTCCGCACCCCCGATTTTGAAATGATCGGAGAGCGATTGAAGAACAAAACCATTTTCGATGGCCGCAACCTTTTTGAAGTGAAACAGATGACCACACTAGGTTATCATTACGAAAGCATAGGGCGTTAATTTAATACTCTTTAATTGTTAGACCAGCTTTTCACCGGTAAAATCCGTATCCGTTTACTTACCAAACTGCTGCTGAACCCCGCAGGCAAAGTATATTTGCGCGGATTGGAGCGGGAGCTTGATGTCAGCAGTAATACCGTTCGGCTAGAGCTGGCTAAATTGTCTGAAATGCACCTGATTGAAGCAGACGATAATGATGTACAATCCAAGGTGAAGCACTATTCTGTGAATACGCATCACCCGCTTTTTCACTCGCTGCGTTCCATCATTTTGCAGCATGTGGGGCTCGATCAAATACTCGAAAAAGTGGTAAACAAACTAGGTAGCCTCCGAAAAGTGTACCTTACTGGTGGTCTGGCTGAGGGGAAGAACTCCAATGTAATAGACTTGGTGCTGGTGGGTGATGTAGATAAAACTTATTTGCATCAATTGATAGACCGGGTAGAACCCATGATCGGTAAAAAAATACGGGTGGCTGTTTTTGCAGAGAATGAGTTTGGCGAAGAGCAGTTGAAAGACCTGGGTGTAGTAATCAATTTAATTGAAACATAGTAGTTTGATGAAAAAAGCTTTAATAACAGGAATTACAGGGCAAGACGGAGCTTATTTGACTGAGCTTTTATTGAAAAAAGGATATGAAGTGCATGGTATTAAGCGGAGAAGTTCACTTTTCAATACAGGAAGAATTGACCCGTTCTATGAAGATCCACATGTGCCACATAAACATTTGATCCTGCATTATGGCGATCTTACAGATTCAACGAACCTGATTCGTATAATTCAGGAAGTTCAACCAGATGAAATTTATAACCTGGCGGCCATGAGCCACGTGCATGTAAGCTTCGAAACACCTGAATATACTGCTAATGCCGATGGTATAGGCACTTTACGCATATTGGAAGCTGTTCGGTTGTTAGGGTTGGTTAAGAAAACGAAAGTGTACCAAGCGTCAACTTCTGAACTATATGGTTTGGTACAAGCTGTTCCACAAAGTGAAACAACTCCTTTTTATCCACGGTCTCCTTATGCAGTGGCTAAATTGTATGCGTATTGGATTACAGTGAATTACCGGGAAGCATATGGCATGTTTGCCTGCAATGGAATTTTATTCAATCATGAGTCTCCGTTACGCGGCGAAACTTTTGTAACTCGTAAAATTACCCGTGCTGTTGCCAAAATAGCACTGGGTTTGCAGGATACTTTATACCTGGGTAATCTCGATGCCCAGCGCGATTGGGGGCATGCTAAAGATTATGTAGAGGGCATGTGGCGCATATTGCAACACGATCAACCAGAAGATTTTGTGCTGGCAACAGGTATTACCACCCGCATCCGCGATTTTGTAGGCATGGCATTTGCAGAAGTGGGCGTGGAGCTTTCATTTGAAGGAAAAGCGGAAAATGAAATAGCCAAAGTAGTGGCATGTAAGGGTAAGTACAAAATACCTGTCGGACAAACCGTAGTAAAAGTAGACCCCCGTTATTACCGTCCAACAGAAGTAGATCTTTTAATAGGAGATGCTTCTAAAGCAAAAGAAAAACTAGGTTGGCAACCCCAATACACATTGGCAGAAATGGTTAAAGAAATGGTAGCCAGCGATATCAAATTATTCGAAAAAGACCAGCTATTAAAGAATAGAGGTTTTGATATAAAAAACGAGTTTGAGTAAGTGGAAAAAAGCGCGAAAATATACATAGCTGGCCACCGCGGAATGGTAGGCAGTGCCATTGTAAGAAAATTGGAAGCTGAGGGCTATAATAATCTCTTATTGCGAACTTCCAAGGAACTGGACTTACGCAACCAGCAGGCAGTAAATGAATTTTTTGCCAAAGAAAAACCCGATTATGTTTTCCTTGCTGCTGCTAAAGTGGGGGGCATTGTAGCCAATAATACTTACCGTGCCGAATTCATTTATGAGAACCTGATGATCGAAAGCAATGTAATCCATGCGGCGTATGTGAGCAAAGTTATCAAGCTACTGTTTCTGGGTTCTTCCTGTATCTATCCAAAGCTTGCCCCCCAACCATTAAAAGAAGATACTATATTGTCGGGGTATTTGGAGCCAACAAACCAACCTTATGCTATTGCCAAAATAGCAGGTATTGAATTGTGCGATGCGTACAGGGCTCAATATGGATGTAATTTCATTTCAGCCATGCCTACTAACCTGTACGGCCCGAACGACAATTACGATCTGGAAAAATCTCATGTGTTACCTGCTTTATTACGTAAATTCATTACCGCAAAAAAGAACAATGACCCTCAAGTGGTGTTATGGGGTACCGGCAGCCCCAAGCGAGAGTTTTTATATGTAGATGACCTGGCCGATGCCTGTCTTTTTTTAATGGAACAATATAACGAAGCGGGGTTGGTGAATATTGGTATAGGAGATGATCTGACCATTAAAGACCTGGCAGAACTTGTTAAAAAGATAATAGGGTACCAAGGAAACATTGTTTGGGATACTACTAAACCCGACGGTACACCGCGGAAATTGATGGATGTAGGTAAGTTAAAGCAACTGGGTTGGGAAGCAAAAATCACATTAGCAAATGGTATTACGAAAGTATATGAACAAGTAAAAGATTTCGATTGGGAATCATAAGTGAGAATAGAAGTTTCAGTTATTGTTAATTACAGTTAAGTAAATGAAGAGAAATACTAAGTGTTTTTACAGGTTCTTAATGGCCCTTGTTGTGTTACTATCGGTTGGAGTGGTTCAGGCCCAGGACTTGCTAAAAGGAAAGGATCTCAGCCAGGTTCGGGTAGACCAATTGAGCGATGCTGATATCGCTAAGCTCAAAACCCAGTTAAGCAGTTCGGGCATGAGCATTGAACAGGCAGAGCAAATGGCTATTTCTAAGGGAATGCCTCCGACAGAATTTGCTAAGCTTAAAGCTAGGGTTTCAGGAGCAGCTAATGCAGGGTCAGTAACTGGTAGGCTGAAAGCTCCCAACGCTCCATCCACAACAGCCGAAAGAATCAATAATAGCTCTGATTCTCTGACTCCTGAAAAGTACCATGTGAATCCCAAGCCCCTTATTGATTCACTGATTTTTGGTTCTGAGTTGTACACCTCAATAGCACCCAGCTTTGAACCGAATCTTAAGTTGGCAACTCCGCTGAACTACATATTAGGTCCCGATGATCAGGTATCAGTGAATGTATATGGTGTGCAGGAATACAATGGAGACCTAGTGGTGTCTGCCGAAGGAAATATCAATATTCCCAATGTGGGCCAGGTAAAAATAGCCGGATTAACCATTGAGGCGGCCACGCAAAAACTCAAAACCCTTATGGGTAATAGTGTGTATCCTTATCTCAGGTCGGGCGGTTCTAAATTGTCTGTTACCCTCAGCCGTATCAGGAGTATTCGCGTAACGGTTATTGGCGCCAACCGGCCGGGTAATCTCACAGTTTCTTCTTTGTCTACGGTGTTCAATGCTTTGTTTCTGAGCGGTGGTCCTTCTGCTTTTGGCAGTTTCCGGGAAATTGAACTCGTACGCAATAATAAGGTAGAGCGTACTATCGATCTGTATCGTTTTCTGTTACATGGAGACCAGTCAGACAATATAGGGTTGAAAGATAATGACGTCATCCGCATACCACCTTATAAAACAAGGGTGCAACTTCAGGGCCAGTTCAAACGTCCGGGTATTTTTGAAGTACTGCCCAGCGAAAAGTTTTCGGACGTGATAGCCTTTGCTTCTGGGTTTACCGATACGGCTTACCAGGCTTCGGTAAAAGTGTACCAACTTAATGCAACAGAAAGGCAAGTGCATGATTTGCAATCATCGGCCTACAACAATTATTTTCCTCACACTGGGGATGTATTCATAGCCTCTAAAATCCTCAACCGTTTTCAAAACCGTGTTAAGATCACGGGTGCTGTTTTCAGACCCGATGTGTATGAGCTGACTCCTGGCTTGGATGTAGCTTCTTTGATTAAAAGAGCTGATGGTTTAAAGGAAGATGCTTATACTGGTAGGGGACAGATACTCCGATTGGAAGATGATCTTACCCGGTCGATTGTTTCATTCGATGTGCGGAAAGCGTTGGCTGGTCAAGATAATCCTGTGTTGAAAAGAGAAGATGAAGTACTGATCAGTTCCATACAGGATCTGCGTGATTCTTTTAAAGTAACCATACAAGGAGAAGTTCGTATTCCTGGGCAATACGATTATGTGAGCCAGTTAACTTTAAAAGATCTGATCTTGCAGGCAGGTGGTTTTACCGATGCGGCCTATAAGAACATTGAAATAGCACGCTTGATCCGCAGGGATAGTCTTGCGGCTACCGATAACCGTGCCAGTGTGGTGATCAATACAGAAATCAATGGAGATTTGAGCGGCACTTCCGCCAATATTCCTATCCAGCCTTTCGATGTGGTTACCATCCGACGTAAAGCGGGTTATATTTTACCTGAGTCTGTTACGGTAAGCGGACAAGTACAATATCCAGGTCCATATGCATTGGTAAGTAGAACAGAAAGGGTGAGTGATGTTTTGCGCCGTGCTGGGGGATACACACCCGATGCCAATCCTGCGGGCGCTTATGTGAAACGGTATAAAACAGATATCGAGAGAAAACAATCAGAAGAAACTGCTACTAAACTGCAAAAGAATGTAAAAAGTGCAGATAGCGCTAAAATACAGCAGGTTTTACAGGATATTAAAAGAGATTACGACCAGATCCCTTTAGATATGGTTGCTATTATGAAAAACCCTGGTTCAGTTGAAGATCTGATGCTGCGATCTAAAGATGAATTATACATTCCCAAATTCGATGGAGAGGTAAAAATCAGCGGTGCTGTATTAATGGCAACGCAAGTGCCTTATAAAGAAAGAAGTTCTGTAAGGGATTATATTAGTGATGCGGGTGGATACGCAGCAGATTCCTGGCGCAGAAGAACTTATATAGTATATGCCAATGGCAAAGCGGCTACTACCAAGCATTTTTTGTTTATAAAATTTTATCCTAAAGTGTTACCGGGAAGCGAATTGGTAGTGCCCAAAAAAGCTGAGAGAAAATCATTGACTACAGGTGAAGTTATTGGCATTTCTAGTGCTCTAGCGAGTTTGGCGGGAGTGGTAATTGCCATATTGCGATTATAATTGAATAAGTATTAATTGGAACAATTAAAACAAACTGTTAGTTATATGGCTTATCTCTTTACTTCTGAAAGTGTATCTGAGGGACATCCGGATAAAGTGGCCGATCAGATATCTGATGCGTTGATCGATAATTTCCTGGCCTTTGATGTACAATCGAAAGTGGCTTGTGAAACACTGGTAACTACCGGTCAGGTAGTATTGGCCGGTGAAGTTAAATCCAAAGCTTACCTGGATGTGCAGGAGATTGCCCGTGGTGTGATCCGTAAGATCGGTTATACCAGGAGCGAATACATGTTTGAAGCCAACAGCTGTGGTATTCTTTCCGCTATTCATGAGCAATCAGCCGATATCAACCAGGGTGTTGACCGCAAGAAGAAAGAAGAGCAGGGAGCAGGCGACCAGGGTATGATGTTTGGTTATGCTTCCAACGAAACAGATGATTACATGCCGCTGGCGCTGGACCTGGCACACAAGATATTGATAGAGCTGGCTGCACTGCGCCGCGAGAACAAACAGATCAAATACCTGCGTCCCGATGCCAAGAGCCAGGTAACACTGGAATACGATGATAACAACAAACCCGTTCGTATCGACGCTATTGTAGTGTCTACCCAGCACGATGATTTTGATACCGAGGCCAAAATGCTGGCCAAGATCAAGGAAGACATCATCAAGATCCTGATTCCCCGAGTGAAGAATAAGTATAAGAAATACGCTAAACTCTTCAACGATAAGATCAAATACCATATCAACCCCACTGGTAAATTCGTGATCGGCGGACCACATGGCGATACCGGGGTAACCGGTCGTAAGATCATCGTAGATACCTACGGTGGTAAGGGCGCGCACGGTGGTGGCGCTTTCAGTGGTAAAGACCCCAGTAAGGTAGACCGTTCAGCGGCTTACGCTACCCGTCACATTGCCAAAAACCTGGTAGCTGCGGGTGTGGCCGATGAAGTGTTGGTACAGGTATCTTATGCTATTGGTGTGGCCCAGCCTACCAGCATCAACGTGAACACTTTCGGTACTGCCAAAGTGAAGAAAACCGATGGACAGATTGCCAAGATCGTGGAAGGTTTGTTTGATATGCGTCCTTACTTTATTGAGCAGCGCCTGAAACTGCGTAACCCTATCTACAGCGAAACCGCTGCATACGGACACATGGGCCGCAAGAGTGAAGAAGT
>WELA01006175.1:9045-73995 GCA_009602735.1 Mesotaenium endlicherianum
TCTTTCTATGTTCTAGCTCTTGTTTATATACTTGCTACATAAGTAATTTCTAGGAAGGTGTATGTTGATGTGTTGGCACCCAACACATCCCAAAACTTGCCACCTCTTTCTAGAATAATGTACACATGTCCTTTTGACCTATAAATGGCACATTTGACTTTTGCCACGTGGAGTTCTTCTTGGTCTTTCCTCTAACTTCGAAAATGCCTTAGAAGGTTCAAAGGACATGAACCAAGTCACTAGAGTACCTATTCACACTTGAATTCACACAATACTACTCCAAATATATTTGAAAACATTAAAATATATGCAAACTAATATATTATAACTCAAATCACTACACATGGAGACTGACTCAGCAGAGAAGTGGAAACAAGTCTCAATTGAGGAAATGGATTCTTTGAGGGCTATTCATACTTGGGACTTAGAGGATCTACCACAAGGGAAGAATGTAGTAGGGGGGAGATGGGTCTACAGGGAGAAGAGAAAAGCCAATGGAACGGTGGATAGGTACAAAGCTAGATTTGTTGCTAAGGGTGACTCACAGACAGAGGGAGAGGATTATCACGAGACGTTCGCACCGGTAGCTAAGATAGCCACAATCAGAGCAGTGTTGGAGGTTGCGGCTATAGAGGACTTTGAGATTCATCAAATGGACGTGAAGACGGCATTTCTCAATGGGGATTTAGAGGAGGAAGTGTATATGGAGCAGCCAGAGGGATTTGTGGATGAGAAGTACCCCAAAAAGGTTTGCAGGTTAACACTAGGTATCCCATCGGACCAATATGGTCCTCGGACCATATATGGTCTAGCTAACCCCCATTTTTCAGCGCTGACCTCCAGGGTGCTACAGTTGACCAAATGGTACAATCTATGGCTTAAACGAACCATACAGACTTGAACCTTAGGCAAAAAAATGCAAAATGGTCTTCAGATCATTAACGACAAAGTTAGAGTCAAAAGAGTGAGTTTAAAATTCAGGTTCACAACGAAATTTCAACTGAAAAGTCTGTCATACCCGAGGTCACTAAAAAGCTCTTAGAGCCATGGCTTCTTCTTCAAATGCGCCAGAAATTGTTGTGGGTGGTAAATTACTCATCCCTGCCACCTTCTGGGGAGATGCATGGGCGAAAAAGACATTTAGACAGTATTACATAGAGTTTTATTAAGTCGGAATTGTGAGAAAAGAGGTTGTGAGGACTATAAAGGAGAACTCATGGCTCATACAAGTGTTGTATGACGAAGAAAAGAAGCAATAGGAGGCATGGCAAGTCAGGCAGTACCTATCTACTGTGCCTAAAGAGTCCTGGTTTTATTCCGAGCCGCATGTAGTTCGTTTTGGCTCGATTTCCTCAGGGGCCTCTTTACTTGCAAATTCTAGGGAGGCTGGCAGTCAAGGTCTGATTTCTTCCTCCCAAGACCCGAACGATGACTCCCAGCCAAGATCTAATGATGCTGATGATGAGGAGGAGGAGGAGGAGGAGGAGGAGGACGAGGATACTATGAGGAAGAAGGGCAGGCCTGACACCGGAAAAGGTAAGTTGGTGTTGCTTACTGTTCCTATAGATAGAAATGAGAAAAGGGTGAGGAGGAGGAAGGCCAAACTAAGTCAGAAGAAGAGGAATAGCAGCAGGTATAAGAAGGTTGCAGGTGTTAGTGATGAGGAGTTGCATTCCTCTGATGGTGAGTTGGAAGAAGAAGGAGATCCCTTGGAGGAGGAGCACCTTTGAGAAGGTACAACTGAGGAGGAGTACAACTGGAGACCTCCAGTTCATGGTGAGAAGTATGCATGGAGGCAGCAGCCAAGTGGCTCTTCAACCTCTGGACTGAGAGGTGTCAATCCTAAGACATTTTGGAAGTACACTCCCTTTGCTGTGCTGTGACTGTTCATAGGCATAGATCCACATGAGGGGAGGCGCTTTCGCTGGAGTGCGGGGCGGGCTGGAATGGACAGGTTCCTAGGAAGACACTTCCCTGAGCACGTTCCAGGAGGCTCTAGACCAGGGTGTGTAGTGTGCAGGAGCAAGCTGTATGACCTAGGCCATGAGAAGAGTAAGGTGAGGCCTAGCTATTGGTGCGCGACGTGTGGAGTAGCGCTTTGCCTCGCACCTTGCTTTGAGGAGTACCATACCAACAGGCACATAGCAAATGTAGATAGTGGCCCCTACGAGCTGAGTAGCACTAACAAGTAGGACTGTAGAGCAGAGGAATTGCAACAAAAACATATATGAAAGACATTGTGCTCCATAAACAGTTTAGCTTCATGTGTGCAAAGCTGTCGATTATGCAATATTTTGCAATTAATAATTTAATTTTAATAATTTTAATTCATTAATTTGTATATGAATATTTTTTGTAAGTAAAGTAAGACCTTACTTTCAAGCTTCACTTTAGAAATTACTATTTGCATGTGTAAAAAATAAATTATGAATTATTAACTGTGATGCTTTGTTACATGAGGCACTAAAAAGTACAAAAACACCCGGACCCCATATGGTCCACTAAGTACAGAGTGTGCCTGCACAAAGCTACTGATTAGAATGAAGTGAAATTTGTTTCATATGATAGGTAAGACACATGCCTACCCCAGATTAAATCAACAACTACTGGTTCAAATCCAAACTCATAGTGTGTGAAGTCAAAGTTGGCCCTATTTGCTCGTTTCTTCTTACCGTACACACTTTGTACGGAAAGTACGCCTTACCTTTCCAAAATTTGCGGGCCACATGGCCAGTGCAACACCTTGTGATGTAAGCTCTCTAATGGTCTATCACACATAATCATAGCATCAGTGGTTATTTTAATATAGTGTGATTTAGGGGGTGCATTATTGGACCATATATGGTCTTTTCCTTGGGAGATCTAGTGTTAAGGAAGTCCTTGTATGGGCTAAAGCAATCACCGAGGATGTGGAACCAAAAGATAGATAGCTTTCTACAACATCATGGGTTCATCAAGTCGGTCGCCGATAGCAGCCTTTATGTTAGAGGGAAGGGAGATAGCAAGGTGATGTTGGTTCTCTATGTGGACGATCTTTTACTAGTAGGGAAGAGTATGAGTGAGATTCAGAAGGTGAAGGATCTTCTGTCAGCTACCTACGATATGAAGGACTTGGGGGAAGTTGAGTTTGTTTTGGGCATTCAAGTTAAGAGGGAAAGGGACAACAGGATTGGGCAGCCAGCATATCTGCAGACAGTGCTAGAGAGGTTCGACATGCAAGACTCTAAGCCCATGAGTCTACCTCTAGATCCTAATCACAAGTTGAGTGCGGGCATGTGTGCACAAAGTGAGCAAGAGTGGGAGATGATGTCCCAGGTGCCTTATAGGAAGTTAGTGGGTAGTATAATGTGTGCACCCGTCTTGATATAGCAAATGCAGTAGGAGTCATCAGTCAGTACATGCAAATCCAGGACCAGCACATTGAGAAGCAGCTAAGAGGATTTTGAGGTATGTTAAGGGAACACCGGATTTGTGGTTACACTTGGGAGAAACTGGCAGTGTGAAGCTGGAGGGTAGTAGTGATTCAGATTGGGGCGGTGACCTTGACACTAGAAGGTCAACAACAGGGTATGTCTTTACGATGGGCAAGGGAGCGGTGACATGGAAAAGTAAGAGGCAAAAGGTAGTGGCATTGTCTTCCATGGAGGCTGAGTATGGCAGCGTCACAAGCAGTGAGGGAAGCACTTTGGTTGAGAAGGCTACTTGAAGACTTGGGCTTCAAGCAGGAGTGGGCTACCACAATCTTTAGTGATAACCAGGGATGCATTGCTTTGGGAAAGAATCCAGTGGAGCATAGTAGGAGTAAGCACATAGACATTCAATATCATAAAAGTAGAGAGTGTATACAAGACGGTAGTGTTGAGTTTCGCTATATGAGAACTGACGAGATGATTGCCGATTCTTTAACAAAGGCTGTACCTAGAACAAAGCATCAGTGGTGTGCTTCTATGTTTGGTTTGAGAAATTTTATTTCAAAGTAGAATAGGAGATGAGAGGGAGTGTTGAAATATGGTCCGTAGACCGACACTCCTAGTTCTAATTTGTTGTGACTAGGCAAGTGGATGTCGCGTTGATACGTGATGCGCGCCAGGGTGTCAATAGCCTTGCTTGGTTTGTCGTTTATTTATCCGGTTCGTAAGTTAGTCGTCTGTTGGTATTCGTTCGAGTAGGTTCGTACTTATTAGTTGTCACTTTCACACGACAACAAAGATGTTGTGAACGTTCGTGAACGCTCGTTAGGGGGGGCAGAGGGGCAGAGGGGGCAGAGTGGCAGAGTGGCGTAGTGAGTTACTTAAGACCAGAAATTGTAACCCAAAAAACTAACCCAGTAAAAAGTGAAGAGNAGACCAGAAATTGTAACCCAAAAAACTAACTCAGTAAAAAGGGAAGAGTTGGGCACCTTGTGTATTTTTTGTGCTATCATACATTTACAGTCTGAGTTCGTTCAAGTGTGTGAGTGATAGAGTGTGCCATGGACGAAGATAGTAGTCAGTTTCAATAAGAATAATGTACACATGTCCTTTTGACCTAAACTTGCCATCTTCTTGTGCTACCAAAGTGCCTAGCTCCAATACCACTGTAGTGAAACAGATAGATAAAGTACTTGGTAAAATAGAATACTTTATCTATTCAAGACAAGGATCTTTGAAGACAAGTGGTAGCTTCTTGAAAGAGAGATGGCTTCTTGAAAGTTAATATATTTTTGGAATTTGGCAAGTAGAAGAGTGATTCTAGAATGCCTTTCTATGTTCTAGCTCTTGTTTATATACGTGCTACATAAATAATTTCTAGGAAGGTGCATGTTGATGTGTTGGCACCCAACGCATCCCAAAACTTGCCACCTCTTTCTAGAATAATGTACACATGTTCTTTTGACCTAGAAATGGCACATTTGACTTTTGCCACATGGAGTTCTTCTAGGTCCTTCCACTAACTTCGAAAATGCCTTAGAAGGTTCAANCGCCAGGTGTGCCAGCCGCTCGTGTAATGGCTGTCCGAGCGGCTGTGCCTGCTGTTGCAGCCGCGTGCGGCCCCATTCTGGTCAGCTGCGCACGCACAGTGCCACATGGAGGCCGCACACCAAACGGCAGCGCACGGCGCAAGCACGCTTTGGTGGCAGCCGGACGCCCAGCGGTGGCACAGAATCGCGCCGGGCCGGATCAGGGGCGTNGACACTTGAATCCACACAATACTACTCCAAGTATATTCATAAGCATTAAAATAAAACCAAATTAATGTATTATAACTCAAATCACTACAACACTCCCCCGACAGAAAAAGCGACACCTCGGCGCGTCAAGTCAGGTCTTACACATGTGGAGCAGACTAGTCAACAGCTTCAAGTCAGGTGCCACACATATGAAGAGGATTAGTCAAAGGCGTCAAGTCAGGTGCTACACATGTAAGGTAGACTTGGCAAGGTCATGGGTGGTGTGACCTTATTGGCTAGCCTACTCCTTGATGATAAGTGTCATGATTAATTAAGTCGAGGTTGACCTGCAAACCCAAGCTCTACTTGTGCGAATCATCAACCTAAGAAGACCAACTTTGCATTGAATTTACGCATCCATATATTGACCTTCTCTAGATTTCCAAGTCACCAAAGTGTAGTGCGTCGAAGCATCTTCCGAATGGCACCGGTTTCGCGTCATTTGGTTAATTATCGAGCGAGATAGACGCGATCTAGTCCGCACTCCTGAGTCCTTTCGGCACCTAGCGAAATCACACCAAATGGCCAACTTGTGACTCAATGCACCCAAAGGTGACAATGTTGACTATTCGTGACCCCAAGGACCCCTAGCTTTGTGCGCACAAATCCGCGAGCCCTTTAGACTACATAAGTCTTGCATTTGCATACTATAAGTGCATCATTGAGGCTATAACTTGGTGACTGCCTCACCCACTCCTAGAGGGAGCTTCGTCAAGTTTCAGATTCACTTTTGAGGCGCTATCTAGGTAGAACTACCCAAGGTAAGCTCCACCAATGAGAGACACTTAGCATATTCTACGTGCTTTGCTTTGATTGGTTTGAGTTATGCTTAGCCTATAGGAGTGTTAGTACATGCCTTGTACACATTAGTGGACATAGGAGAGCCTCCTAGAGTGACTGCATGCATTGGATCCGCCGCATACGACGCCGGGTTTTCAGGATTATAAGTGCTAGAGATGTCCCTAGAGGAACATCTTTTTAGAAGTCCCATTATGCCAGTTGTAAGTCATAGAGATTATCAGTAAAGCTTACACTTTTATCTCTTGTGTTTTCAGGACCACTTAGTCTCTCTCTTGTGAAGAGCAAGCCTTGCTGGCTTCCAATCACTAGAAGAACTTCACAAGTGGTGAGCAAAGTCACAGCNGGTGAGCAAATTCACAGCTTATACCCCCCGCCACAGGACTACTCTTGAAGATCATGATGTGCTTCCAGTGATCTTTTGGGCTAGACTTCATTAGTTGTTTTCCTACCAGATTACAGTCTTGAGGTGCTCACTCTGGAGAGTACACACACTTTACTTCTAAAACGATCTCTCTTTGCCTGCACGCAATTAGAATCTTCAGCGTATGCCTACCCGTAGTGGGCGTGCTTACCAGCCTTACTACGAAGGGGTTAGTGGAGAAGACTCAGACTCCGATCTCAATACAGTTACTGAACCCTCTGAAGGGGAGCAGCCGGCACTCGTGCTTCCCGTGATTGTCCCTGAGCCGTCTTCCCAGTGGGCTCACCACGATTCTTGGCATCCCATGGCAGGTGACCACGAGGTCAAGGCTGACAGGTCCTCCCTCTTCCGCTTCAGCGGCAGACCAGGAACCTGTGATCTGGACGACACAATCTCAGAGTTCGAGGCTCAGTTCGTGACCGCAAGGCTTAAGACGCCCGCGCTCACTAAGCGTGACGTGTTCTATACGCTCATGCGCTATCTCCTCTACGAGGCCCGTGACACATTCCGTGGGAAGGGCGACGAAATCTACGCACGCACAGAGCCTGTGGGGGAACACCCAGTGGAGACCCTCCTCGCTGATCCGGTCAAGGCCTTCTGGGACGTCCTTAGGAAGGAGTTCCAGGCCGCGACCAAAAAGAAGGTGTACGAGCTGCACCACTTCTTCCGCCGGAAGAACGAGACGATCCGCATGATGTACCGCCGCTTGACGCACCTTCGCCGAGACGTTGGCACCGTCACCGACCGGGAGGTAGCGGAGATCTTCTTGCGCGCCGTAGAGCCACGTTTGAGGGAGCGAGCCATGGCCCGTCTCATCTACCACATCGGCTCCGAGTACTCGCTGGAGGACGCTTACCTCTCAGTCGAGAAGCAGAGCTTGGCCGCCGCATGGAGCAACATTAGCAACCGTGTAGGCCTCGCATCCACGGGCGTACGCCAGGAGTCTTCGGTGCTGCCATCCATGACGATGAGCCCAGCTCCAGCTCGCCAGCCCCAGCAGCAGCAGCAGCCCCAGCGCTCTCAGCTGCCCCAGCAGATCCAGCAGCGCGGGGCTCCGCGTGGCCGCATTTCCATGGCCGCCACGACGAGCGACCCCTGTTGGTCCTGCGGGAAGACGGGCCACTCTCGCCAGAACTGCACTATTGCGCAGAATGGCAAGCTCGGTGACTGTACCTACTGTGGCAAGGCCGGCCACCTGCAGATTGTATGCCTGCAGAAGAAGCGCGACGCCGAGAACGGACGCGCTCGTGACGACCCTGCGTCGGCAGCAGGACTTCGGGGCATGCGTAACCCTCGCACGGGTGGACGCCCCTCGATGACTGCAGCCTCGGCTACGATGGACGCCGCGCTGACCCCCGGAGCCGATTACTACAGTTTCGACGACGTCAGCGACGCCCTTGTAGAGGCCAACGCAGAGATCGCCAGACTCCGTGGCCTCGTCACCACCGACAGTTACGACGCGTGCGAAGCCCTCTTTGCACGCGTCCCGCCGTCCGACGCTCCAGCTCCGACAGCTGGCGTCTGCGCAGCTCCTGCGCACTTTCATGACGCCGACACGTGGCAGCCCCAGAGGCTGGCACCTGGCGCTGTAGCAACGCTGCAGCCTTGCACGCGCCCGCCCCATGACAGAGCTACGGCGACCAGCGCCGCAGACGTCTGCGCAGACGCTTCTGCCAGACCTGCGCACTCTGCGCTGATGTCCGTCAGCAGCCGCTGCGCTCGTCCGGTCGGGCTGCCAGATGGCAGGCTGCAGGCGCACGCGGTCCCGCTACCCTGCGTCACAGACGCTGCAGCTCCCGACGCGCCCCTTGACGGTCCGACACACACGCCAGCACAGCCGCAGGCTTTAGCAGCCCCGCTGGCCTGTGCCGCCCTGCTGACGCCAGCAGTGCCTTCGGCAGTTGGCGCATCGACAGCTGTCGCGATGGAGCGCGCTCGCCAACTGAGTACCACAACTGCAGCACACACGGCTGCAGCGTCTCTTGTCTACGCGTCGCCAGTCCGTGCTCAGATCTACGCACCAGCCGACAACGCCGAGATGTTTGCCCCCTGCTGGCTGCTGCAAGCAGCAGATTCCAGCAAGCGCTGACACTTGCCGCGTGTCCGGCAGGCCCAGTCGCTCCTGTCGGCAGCCACGCGCACACTCGCGCTCTCACTTGTCCGCTCACACCGCACACGGGGGCACGAGGCTTGCCGGGCAGCCAGCTACGGGACCGTAGCCCGGCAGCCACAGCAGCAGCTGCGCACGCCAGCTGCGCACACGTCCTCGTCCTTCCAAGTGGCGCGCGCACGCAGCCCAGCACGGCCAACGCAGACCCGGCGGCCGGAATCGTTATTCGTAGTCGGGGGAGGCATCCCTGATTACGTTGTGCGGCCAGACCTCCGGGCGGAGTGCCGATGGCACAATAACGGTCGCGCAAAGCCAGCTGCGCACAAAACCCCCGCGCAGACGTAATTTGCGCTACGGGGGCCTCGGCGTACGCACGCGCCAGAGGGAGGGCGTCACGAGCGGCGCCCAAGGCAGCCCACACGGACCTTGATTCTGGACCGGCCACGCTCCCCCGCAACCCCAGGGACAATTGGGAGGCGCCACTTGGCAGCCTCCCAGCAACCGCACCTGCGCCAATCCTGGCAGCCGCGCCAGCAGCCGTCGCACTTGACGCGTGCGCAACTGGGGAGACTTTGCCTGACGGCAGCTGCACACCTGCGCATGCCTGCACACGCACGCACACGCCGCGCACCACACTGCAAGGCTCGCTCAGCAACCAGCCACGCGACCACCTCACGGCAGCCACGGCAGCCGCTGCGTACAGCAGCTGCGCACACGTGCCGCCATTTGGCACGCGCACGCAGTCCGGTCCAGCAAGCGCAAATCTGGCAGCCTCGACTGTCATCCCGAGTCAGGGGGCGACATCTTTGGTCGCGCTGTGCGGTCGCATCTCCGTTCAAAGCTGCGACGGCGCGCACACTGCTGCGCACAGCCAGGACTTAAACCCAGGCTGCGCACAAAAACCTCGGTCCTACGCGATAAGCGTGGCGAGGGTCCTGGCGAGCGCGTGCGCTACCTAGAGGGCGCCACGTGCCTTGCTTGGGGCAGTCTATACCGACATCGGCCCCGGTTGGGCGACGCGACCTGGCAGGCCCAGCGGCGCCCTCAAAGCGCCACTTGTCAGGCTGCCAGCAGCCAAGCCTGCGCCAGCTCCGGCGTTCGTGCCAACAGCCGAAGCGCCTGCGGCCGAAGCGGCGCTGGCATTCACAGCCGCCCCAACGGAGGCACCAGCGTTTGCCGAGGCGCCAGCTGCCGGAGGACCCCAACCAGCGCATCTCACGGCGCCAGTACTAGGTGGGCCAGCGCCACCTGGCGGCCTTCCGGTCGCCGAGGCAGCGCCAGCAGCGACGGCTGAGTCAGCATGCCAGGCACCTGCGCCGGCGACTGCGCAGGCATGCTCAGGAGCGGCCGCACTCGCTCTCGCTACCCCCACGACGCCAGCGCCAGGTGCGCCAGCGCCAGGTGTGCCAGCCGCTCGTGTAATGGCTGTCCGAGCGGCTGTGCCTGCTGTTGCAGCCGCGTGCGGCCCCATTCTGGTCAGCTGCGCACGCACAGTGCCACATGGAGGCCGCACACCAAACGGCAGCGCACGGCGCAAGCACGCTTTGGTGGCAGCCGGACGCCCAGCGGTGGCACAGAATCGCGCCGGGCCGGATCAGGGGCGTCGCACGGAAGAGGCGCCGCGTCTGCCCCGCTCGTTCCGCGTGCTGGACACGCCAGCAGCGCCAGCGACCTTCGCGCCTCACGCGATGGCCTCGCCGATGACCACGGTGCAGCTTAGCGCCGAGGTCATCTCGCTGGCGCTTCACCGCATGCCCGCAGTCTCCTTTGTGGAGCTCGGCGTGTCAATAGAAGCCACACGGCAGGTGACCCAACTACTGCTCCAGTCGCGCAGGGCCAGCCAGCGCGCCTCTGACAGCAGGCCAACGTCAAACGCAGCAGCTGCGGTGCTCTCCGCACCCGCGCGACCTGCGCATGAGCGCAGGATGAACAGCACGCCTAACGCTGCAATTTTGGATAATTCGCAGGGCATCGTGCTGGTCAACACGCAAGCCCCGCAGCGCATCATGTTTGACACTGGCGCCCAGCCAGTCCTCATTAGCCTGCGCTACTTCCGCCAGCTGGGTCTCTCGTCAGCCGACCTAGAGGATTCGCCAACGCGGATCGCTGCCGGCACGTCCAAGACTGTCACCGAGCGCACGCGGCTGGCCCTTTGCTTCACCTTTCGGCCCGGCACTCCGGATGAGAGGACCATCCACCGGCATACGTTGGTCACTCGCTCCGAGACCTTTGACGTGCTCCTTGGCCAGGACGTGCTCTTTCCTATCGGCGCCGCAGTGGATAACTGGGTGGAGCGGGTCTTCTATCGACCCGACTGGCAGTCAGGGGGGACCCGCACTGCATCTGTGCCACTTGACATCTTGGATCGTCACTGAGCTGAGTCCGCCCTCTACGGCTTCATGGCGCTGGACGACGGTCGGCCTGTGGTTTAGACCAATAAGGGGGGAGCCGAGGATGACGAGGTCTTTGTTGGCGCCGACTTACTGGAGACGCAGGAGGAAGATCCCCAGCTGTCTGGTGCCGAGCTCCACCTCACGCCCCAGGAGCAGGCTGACGCTCTGGCCGCCCAAGTCAGAGAGACAGTGCGGATCTACGCTGCGCACAACGCCATGATGCGTCAGATGGCTGCAGACGCCGTTGAGGCACACGCCATTGCCACGGCTGCCCTTACTGCTGCAGCGCACGCTCATGACGCAGTGACAATTGCAGCAGCCATACCTCGGCCACAGCCTCCTGCGACGAGTGGACCCTCCTTGAGATCACACGTCCGCGTACAGCATGATGTGCCTGTGGGGGTCGCCATCCAGTACCGCATGGCCTCCCAGTCGCCCTCACCCGCACCGTCGCACAAGACAGGCGACTCATGGCCACGCACTACCACGTCTGAGGACGAGGCCATGAGGCAGGCAGCGTTCCCAGGCAGGTTCGACAACGCGTCATTGAGCAGCAAGGAGAAGGAGTGGCAGGAGTGGTCCCAGGAGGCCGCAGAGGAGCCCGCAGCCCAGCTGTAGGCAGAGCCACTGCCGCCCACGCCTACAGCTCGCGTCCGACGCCAGCCTACAGGGCCTCCCGGCTTCAGTTCTCTCTCACACGAGACCACGGCCAATCCCCGTCGAGCCTATCCATGCGCCGGCAGGCCTAGTCGACCGATACAGCACGACTGTTCGACCAGCAACGAGTGCCGTGACGTCACGCACTTGTTCGCTGGCAACAGCCTGGGCACAGGCTGGCCAGGTCGCGCCTCTGCCAGCACTGCCTCCACGGTTCCTTTCTCCGCCATCGACCCGTGAGCCGGACGTGCGCAGCAGACAGTGTCCAGGACCAGCATCCTTGGTCCTCGGCGTACCGGTCCTTCTCCCTACGCCGGGCCAGCTCTACGCTTCGCACGCCGCACTCTGCCACTAGACCGGCGCGCACGCGAGGTCACCCCGATCCGCGGGCATACCAGGGCTGCCCGCGAGGTCACGCCTCTCCGCGACACTCCCAGGGACGCACAAGAGGTAACTCCTCTTCACGAGGGGAGAGAGGTCACTCCTTTGCGCAAGACGCGCCCGCGCTCAGTCACACCGCCGCATGACGGTCCGCGCAATCTCCGCACTCGCGAGCATGACGCACAGTCTTCCTTCACCACTGCAGCCCATGCACTATTCCAGACGCCGCCTGGCTGGCCTGCCGCCGTCCCGCGCAGCCACATAGCCGGCGACGGGCCGACTAGGTCACCTCCTCATAAGGTGGCCCGCACCGCTGCGCGCCCCCGCGACCGTCATCCTCATCCGCACGCAACACTCGCAGGGCCCATGCAACACAGCCAGCGAGAGCGCATCCGACTTGCATCTCTTTTGCTGCTGCGCCCGCGAGTCCAACTCGCCCCACGTCAGCTCGTCCGTCCTCAACAGGCAGCACATTGGGACGAGCGCTCCGTCTGCACAGTGCCCCTTCAGGCGGATCTTCGCGAGCGTCAGCGTTCGTACTTTGATCAGCATTCCCAGCTGCCCCAGCGCACCGCCACAAAGCAGCTGGCCTACGCCGCTCTACACCACGCAGACTACAGGACGAGGGATCGATGGCAGCAGCAGTGCGCGACGCGTAGGCTGTGGCCCGCCCAGTGCCCGAGGAGGCCTTGCAGGACGCGCGTGCGCGCTGGCGCACTTATCAAGCACATTCTCGCACGGCTCGCCCGCAGCCGCTGCTCGAGCGCATTCCTCGACTTACTCGCCACTACGCAGAGCTCGCAGTGGTGGCCCTCCGCATAGCGCCCCATCAGCACAATCTGCTGCGCTCCTATCCACCGCCAGCGCAGGCCGAAGATCCCGCCCTGGGCTGTCGCCCCCTTCCTACGCCTATCTACACCGCACAGCTCGACGACCGTCCTGGCGGCATTGTCCTTGTCGAGCTCTTCCCCGGCATTTTAACAGGGTTGTTGGCCACCCTGCAGGCTGGCATCCCCGTACGTCGGTACGTCTACGTGGACCCCGATGGCGAGGCGCAGCAGGTCGCGCTGAGCATGCCTTCTACCGCGCCCAGACTGACTGGCCCATGGACATCCGCGACATTACTGCCGAGCACATCACGCGCCTCGGGCCCATTGACCTCATCATTGCTGGCTGGGAGTGCCAGGGCTTCTCCATTGCGGGACGGGGCAACGCCCTCGGTGAATCGCGTACGGCGTTGTTCTGGCACCTGCTCCGCGTCCTCAACATGGTTGAGGACTGCCAACCGCCGCACACGCTCGTCTGGGTGTTGGAGAACGTGGCTGTCCGCCACGATTCTCGGCCCAACGTCAGCGCCAACTTTTCCCTCTGCAGCAGCTACGTCGGTTGTGAGGCAATCATTGACGCTGCTCAGATCGGTTCCTTCGCGCATCGTGTGCGCGCCTACTTCATCAATCTGGCCATGCCAGGCACGCTTGAGGCATTAGCGGCCGCACATCCACGCCACACGCGCAACGTTGACTCCATCCTCAACGTGGCGCGCCTGGCCCAGCGCGTGGTCGCCCTTCCGCATCCTTCTCAGGCCCAGTGTGAGGTCCTCCGCGACGTCACGCGGGCGCTTCCTACGTTCGTGAGTCGCTACGACAGCGCGGCCTATGTGGGCGACCAGCGCGGCATGATCATTGACCTCGAGACTGGCATGTTCCAACGACCCCGTGCCATGGAGATGGAGCGTGCGATGGGCTTCCCTCCGCACCTCACACAGGTGGACGGCATCACCAAGGTCAATCGCGTGCGTCTCCTTGGCCAGGCTATCGATGCCAACGTCTTGACGTGGCTTCTCCTGCAGAAACAGGCCCTGACCCCCCTTTACGCCCAGGCTTGTCATCCTGAGATGGACTAGTCCTACGACGCCATGGACCAAGATTCCGACGGCGACGACCGCGCCCCGCCTGGTACGACCTGGCATTCCCAGCGCGAGGGTCCAGCTTCCCAGCAACCGCTTGCGCCGCGTCCTGGTCCTCGTTCTGGTTCGTTGGGGGGAGGCAGGAGGAGCCAGGAGTCTTCACAGCGACCCAGGGAGTTTTGTTCCCCGTTTCTTTTTCCACGCTCTCCGCCGTCGACAGGTGGTGCAGGGCAGATGGCAGCAGCTGCCGAGGAGAGGGCACCCAAGGTAGGCCAAGCGCAGCCAGCTGCAGGACAGGTGACGCTTGCTGCCCCACAGATCATGCCAGCAGCAGGGCAGGAGGCGTCAGTAGCAGCCCAGGAGCCACCACCAGCTGTCCCTACTTGGAAGCTTTGGGGGACTCTCACAGGGGCACAGGCTGCTCACCTAACGACATTGCTGGATGCACAGCGCAGTGCCAGCTTTGCCAGCGGCATGCACGATCTTGGGCGCTACACAGGCAACCCTATGAGGATACCCCTCCAGACAGACGTGCCCATCTTCCAGAAGCGCTATCGCTACAACCGCTTTGAGGACAACCTGATCAGCACGCAGGCAGGCAAGCTAGAGGACTGTCAGCTCATTCGTGAGTCTGCCTCCACCTACGCTGCGCCCACAGTCATGCCAGCTAAGAAGGATGCCTCAGGCAACTGGTATGAAAAGAGGATGTGCGGTGACTATCGTAACCTTAACGAGGTCACTGAGCAGGACAGATACCCTATGCCGACCCCTGACGAGATCTTCGACGACATTGGCGCTTGTACTTGGTTCTCGGTGCTGGATTTGAGGCAAGGCTTCAACCAGATACCCATTGCGGAGGAGGACCAGCATAAGACGGCTTTTTGGGGATCGCAGCGTCTCTACGAGTGGAAGGTCATGCCCTTCGGATTGAAGAACGCTCCTGCCACCTTCCAGCGAGTCATGGATAAGGAGCTGGCAGGGCTCTCCTTTGCCCGGTGCTACATCGATGACGTGCTCGTCTTCAGTGAGACGTTTGAGGAGCACGTGGCGCATATCACTACAGTCCTGGACCGCTTGGAGTAGATCACTCTTATCAGGCAGCGTGCACAACTCTTGTAGCGCCTGATGCCCATGGCCATGGACAACCTCAGCATTGCCCAGCACCGCGACACACTGAGGTATGCCATGACTCGTGGAGGAGCCTATCGGCCGCGAGTGTTGCAGTTCTCTGCAAGTGACTTCGTGTACCTGCGACGCCAGACGAAGAACACCCTCGACACCAGCAGCTTGCCCGTCATGCTACGCGTCAGGCGTGTCTTAGCGTCAGGAGTTCTGGAGCTGGAAGGCGCAGATGGCCGTGTTCACAAGGACCACACAAAGAATTGTGGACCATGCCACCTTCCTAACCTTGAATGCAGGTTCGTCCCCGCGACGCGAGGCCGCCCAAGGACTGGGCGTGCCAGATCTGCCACAGCCTCGGCCAGGATGCCAGGATGCTGCTCTGCGACAGCTGCAACCTCGGCTTCCACATCGGTTGCCTTGACCCGCCGCTGGCTCGCGTGCCAGCTGGCAACTGGTTCTGTAGCGATTGCACTGCTTTAGCTCTAGACAGCGATCACAGCCCATCAATTGGTGGCTGAGAGCTGGGGGGAAAATTAAAACATTTGACTCTTGACTTTCGTTTGGCTATAAAGCCGCATGTATGATAGACGTCATTGCAGCAAAGCCTGCTTGCATATTATGCATTGCTTGTGTCGATGATACGCACCCGACCTCCTACCTCACGACAGCTGTCATGATTTAGTAAGTCGAGGTTGACGTGCAAATCCAAGCTCTACTTGTGCGAACCATCAACCTAAAGACCAACTTTGCATTGACTTTACGCGTCCATATGATGACCTTCTATAGATTTCCAAGTCACCAAAGTGTTGCGCGTCGAAGCATCTTCCGAATGGCACCTGTTTCGCGTCATTTGGTTGATTATCGAGCAAGATAGACGCGACGTAGTCCGCACTCCTTTCGGCACCTAGCGGAATCACACCAAATGGCCAACTTGTGACTCACTGCACCCAAAGGGTGACAATGTTGACTATTCGTGACCCCAAGGACCCCTAGCTTTGTGCGCACAAATCCGTGAGCCCTTTAGACTACATAAGTCTTGCATTTCCATTTTAGAAGTGCATCATTGAGGCTCTAACTTGGTGACTGCCTCACCCACTCCTAGAGGGAGCTTCCTCAAGTTTCAGATTCATTTTTGAGGCGCTATCTAGGTAGAACTACCCAAGGTAAGCTCCACTAATGAGAGACACTTAGCATATTCTACGTCCTTTGCTTTGATTGGTTTGAGTTATGCTTAGCCTATAGGAGTGCTAGTACATGCCTTGTACACATTAGTGGACATAGGAGAGCCTCCTAGAGTGACTTTATGCATTGCATCCGCCGCATACGACGCCGGGTTTTCAGGATTATAAGTGCTAGAGATGTCCCTAGAGAAACATCTTTTTAGAAGTCCCATTATGCCAGTTGTAAGTCACAGAGATTATCAGTAAAGCTTACACTTTTATCTCTTGTGTTTTCAGGACCACTTAGTCTCTCTCTTATGAAGAGCAAGCCTTGCGAACTTCCAATCACTAGAAGAACTTCACAAGTGGTGAGCAAAGTCACACTTTATACCCCCTGCCATAGGACTACTCTTAAAGATCATGATGTATTTCCAGTGATCTTTTGGGCCAGACTTCATTAGTTGTTTTCCTACCAGATTACAGTCTTGAGGTGCTCACTCTGAAGAGTACACACACCGTAATTAAAACATTTGACTCTTGACTGTCGTTTGGCTATAAAGCCGCATGTATTATAAACGTCATTGCAGCAAAGCCTGCTTGCATACTATGCATTGCTTGTGTCGATGATACGCACCCGACCTCCTACCTCGCGACATAAGGAAAATAGTACAAGTTGGCTCAGAATCTGCCACGGATTCAAAAATTCATAGCGTCCACCGAATTGATCCAAATTAGAAAATTCTAATGCCAGATAGAGCGCATTGGGGAAATTTTCTTGGTCACCAAATTTGAGAATATTCCAAGTTTTGGATTGTTGTCGAGAGCAGAGAGAATATGTGCTCCTCCAAATTTGTGCAGGAACGTCTGAAAATCATAAGTCCTTCTATACTTCTCCAAATCTTGTAAAATTAGTCTCTAAATGAGCGCAGTAAGGTCTTCTACTTTAGTCTTGAGTTTAAGAGCATTCTAAGTTCAGGAGAGGGCACAATGTTAGAAGGCATATTTTGCCCTAATAATGCCAGCAGCCAGACCCCCTGCTGTTCAAAGATTTTTATTTCTATAACCACAGCTTTTAAGTAAGGAAACTTAGATTCTAAAGAACCACCCACTCATGGACTACAACCAAGTAAATTTTCAAAATTTAATATGTGGGGACCTGTAAGCGGTAGCAATTTTAGTTTTCTATTTAGAAACTGCGAGAAGAGAAGAGTGCCTAATGTCAATGTTTTCTCTTCGTGGTTCTTGCGGGCTGTCTCCAAGGGGTCTTTTGCTGCTGGTAGGCTGCCTCCCTGAAGTCTTCTGGCCTGTAAGAGAGAGACTTGGGGCTGGTTCAAGATGGGATTTGGCGGCATGGAGGCGTTTCAGCTTTCTCTGAATTTTGTCAAGGTAGTGCGCCGCCACCCACCTATTCTCAGAACCTGGATATTCTTTCCACTTGATCAAGTATTGCTGCTGTCTCCTGAAATTTCTCATAGCCACTATGTCTTCTATTTCATACTCCAAAGGATCATCCACTGTTGTTGGGAATGGTGGGGTCTTGTCTTTGGAACTTCTTGTCGAGTTGCACATATGGCTTGAAGAGGGAAGCGTGGAATACGGGGTCGATGAGCATGGTCTGGGGAAGTTCTAGCTTGAAAGCAACCAGGTTGACTTGATGGATAATCTTGAAGGGTCCCAAATACTTGGGAAAGAACTTGCTGCCGGCAGGCCTGTTGTTCAGGGAAATATTCTTGGATGATAGTAACACGTTGTCACCCACTATGTACGCAATCTCTCTTCTGGACCTGTTTGCCACTCTTGCTTGAGCATCTTGCGCGTGCTGTAGAGCTTTCTTGGCTGCTGCAAGGGCTGCTTCTAATGTCTCCACAAAATTTGTTGCTGCAGGTACTTCATCATGGCCAGCCGTGAAGCTCAATGGCGTGGTTGGATGGAAGCCATAGTTGAGGAAGAATGGAGACTATTGGGTAGAGGCCTGCGTCGTGTTATTGTAAGCCAACTCCAAGGGGGTCACGTACATGTCCCAGTCTTGCTCCTGGGTAGACACGTAGGCCTTTAGAGAGGTCTTCAAAGTACAATTCATACGCTCTATTTGTCCATCTGATTACGGGTGGTAGGCAGTGGACATGTCTAGCAATGTACCCAAGTTCTTGAAGAGATTTTTCCAGAAATGGCTTGTGAATCTTGGATCTCTATCCGACACAATTCTCGATGGTAGTCCATGGAGTCAGAAGATGTTGTCAAAGATGAGCCTTGCAAGTTGTGGTGCTCTAGCCTTAGTCGTTGTGGAAATAGAACGAGCCATCTTGGTAAGTCTGTCCGCCACCGTTAGTATTGCATTATGGCCTCGAGGTGTCACGAGCAAGTCCACAATAAGGTAAATTGAGATGTCCGTCCATTGCCTTTTCGGGATCGATAGTGGTTGGAGGAGTCCTCTCGCCTTTTGTGATGAGGGCTTGACTCTTTGGCATGTGTCACAGCTCCTGCTGTACTCCTTGACTTGCTTAGACATACCTGGCCAGCAATAAGTCCTATTTAGAACGCCCGTGGTCTTGGAGATCCCAAAGTGTCCTCCAAGAGGGTTGTCGTGTGCTTCTCGTAGAAGCAAGAGGCGGAGGTCTAAGTCATTAGGAACACATCGGTGGCCTGTGTCTTGCCTCACCCAATAATTGCCTTCTTGTTTCTTGTATGAGTCCAAGGCTGCTTCTCCGTTCTTGTAGTAAGGGTCTCTTTCATAGGCGACTGACAATCTTGATGCCTCCAAATCCGTCTGTAAGGTTGTCGTAACCGAGTTCACTTGTAGTGTTGAAAGAGGGTCGGCTGGATTTGTCTCCCCGGGTTGGTCCTGAATCTCGATGTTGTATTGTTGCAGGTACCCACTTCATCTTGCTTGTCTCCTAAAGAGATACGGCAGCGTCTAGAGGTGCTTCAACGCCTCGTGGTCCGCAGTGACCAGCACCTTGCGTCCTTCAACGTAGCAGCGCCATACCTTCAAGGCATGTATGATCGCCAACGCCTCTCGCTCCGTAATTGTATAATTTTGCTCGGTTGGATATAGCTTCCTCGACTCGTAGGCAATGCGCTGCAGTCCCTTGCCTTGGTCTTGGAGCAGGATTGCTCCTATTGCATAGGAAGATGCATCAGTGATGACGGAAAGGGCCAATCTGGATTTGGACTTGGAAGTGTGAGCACCGGGGATGTTGAAAGGGGCAGAGTGCCCTAGTGGAAGCGTAGTGACTCACGAGGAGAAGAACTAGTTGCAATCATACTAAAGAGTGCAGCGGCATACCACTAAGAAAGCTTAGGAAAATTTCTCAACATTTTGAGTAGTAAGAAACTGCTCACAAATGATTTAGGATGAAAGGCCTTGTCATTACCAACCCGTAGAAATTTACAGAAGTGAAAACTGATAAGAAACAAAGAAGTTATGCTTATTTATAATTTTCTGCCTAAGTGCTCCTCTCTAGGAGGAAGCTACGGATTTTTCTAAGTGTTTGTCAAATCGTCCCTTCCAGAATATTCGTGAGTAAGCCAGATCAGTCTAAATTGACGTGTCGGGTCGAATTGACGTCCACATACATGCATCGACATTACTAGAATATTCTATCTTAGACGCGCTAGGCAAAACCGAAACTTCTAGGTAAATTGACCTAGTCGGCACTCCGCGTCAGCAGAACTTACGTGAAGGTTCGAGTTCATTCGAACGGGCTAGATTGCTCGACGCTGTCGGTCAATCCGACGGTCGCGCTCACCGCAAATTAAGGACAGTCGTCAACCGACCTCAAAACTAATTAAACTTTGAAAATCCGTAAGTCTCTTAATACTTGACCAAATTCGATGAACTTTATATCAAAATGATCACAAACATGCATCCTACACTACTGTACAATCAAAACATACTTTCATGAAACTCAAAAATGCACTTTATAAACCTATGACCTTACATCATCCCCCTCCTCAAGATGCGACGTCCTCGACTCATTTTGCAAATAACGTCTCAACTTACTCTTACAATGAGTCAAGTTGGCCTCTGGCTCCCAAGTGTTGTTGTTCGCATGGTAGCCCTTCAACTTGACCAGATACTCTTGAATAAGTCGTTGACCTCGCTTGACTCGTTGATCGCCGACAATCGCCTCCACTTCATACTCCAATACATCATCAATCTCGACCGGTGGTGGCGGTGTAGGTAGTCGCCCTGGATGTCCTTCATTCGGGTCAGCGTATGGCCGCAAACAACTGACATGGTACACATCATGGACACGCCAGCTTGAAGGAAGTTCCAACTTGTAGGTCACTAGATTAACCTGCTTGAGCACCACAAAGGGACCTGTGAACCGTGCCCGCAGTTTCCTTTGCCTGTGAAAGGTAGGTTCTCTATTGACAAGAGTACTTTGTTGCCCACATGGAATGTCACTGCCCTCCTGTACTTGTTAGCATGCTTGACTTGCTCTTCCTGTGCCTTCCGAATACGCGTCTTTGCCATATCCCAAGTGTTGGCCATCTGCTCCATAAAAGCTTGTGTAGTAGGAACCTGAGTCTCCTTGGCCTTCTCCAACAAGATGTTCCTTGGATGATATACTTCTCGCCCATAAACCATAGCGAATGGTGATTGCTTGGTGGATCCCTGCATGCTGTTGTTGTAGGCAAACTCCAACCCTGGCAGCTTCTTGTCCCACTCTGAAGGGTCCTCCATAGTGAAACTCTTGAGCACCTCTTGCAGAGTTCTGTTGAGCCTCTCACTCTGCCCGTCTGTCTGAGGGTGATAGGAAGTGCTCATACTCAACTTGGTCCCCATCAAAGTAAACAATGACCGCCAAAAGTTGCTAGTAAACCTTGGATCCCGATCTGAAACCATCACCTTCGGCAACCCATATAGCCTGAAAATATGATCAAAGAATAGCCGTGCCACATCTGCTGCCGTACAAGTCTCCTTCGTGGGAATGAAGTGAGCCATCTTGGTGAATCTGTCAGACACAACCCATACTGCATTGTGCCCTTGACCACTGACTGGTAACGATGTGATGAAGTCCATTGCAATCTGCTTCCAAGGATACTCTGAAATAGGCAGGGGCTGCAATGTACCTCCCTTCTTTTGATTTCGTGTCTTGTTTCTCTGGCACGCATCACAACTCCTGATCCACTCCTCGATGTCCTTGTCCATATTTCTCCAGTAGTACTCTCGCTTCAGCACGCTTGCCGTCTTCTTGCTTCCAAAGTGTCCAGCATATAAGCAATCATGATGCTCCGCAAGTAGTAAGTCTCGTAGCTCCTTGATGTCAGGTACCACCACTCTGTTGGAAACACCATAATACCATATGCCGTCCTTCTTCTGCATACTCGCGTTGAACTCAGCTGCTCCACCATCAGCAAACTCTGGGTCCTCCTCATAACCTCTTTGAAGCTTCTCCTTGAAGTCCATATTCTCCTTGATGACTGAGACAGCTGCAAGGTCACACCTCCTGGATAAAGCGTCTGCAGGGTTGATCTTCCCAGGTAAGTACTCAATCTTGTGGTCGAACTGTTGCAGAAACTCCATCCACCTTGCCTGTCTTGGTGTCAACGTTGGCTGCGTCATAAACTTCTCCAAGCTCTTGTGGTCGGTCTTGATGAACACCTTCCGGCCGTCCACATAACATCGCCAAATCCTCAAAGCCTGGATAATAGCCAACATCTCTCGCTCGTGTGCTGCATAGTTCTGCTCCGCAGGACTCAACTTCCTGCTCTCATATGCCACAGGCTGCAATCCTTTGCCCTGGTCCTGGAGAAGAATGGCTCCCACTGCAAAGTTTGATGCGTCTGTGATGATGGTGAAAGGAAGCTCTGGACTGGCAATTGCCAACACAGGTGCCTGTGTTAACAGCTCTTTAATCTTCTCAAAGGCTTGCTGCTCCTTGTCACCCCATAGCCACTTCTCCTGCTTCTTCAACATGTCCGTCAGCGGTGCACATACCTTGGCAAATCCTTCAATGAAACGTCGATAATAATTCGCCATGCCGAGGAAACTCCTGAGTTGATAAATATCAGCAGGTATCGGCCAATCTCTGACTGCTTGCACCTTCTTCTGCTCCACCTTGACTCCTTCAGCCCCCACTATGTGCCCAAGAAACTCGACCTCCTTGAGACAGAAGTCGCACTTGCTCATCTTCCCATATAACTTTTGATCTCTTAAGACCTCCAACACCTTCCTCAGATGCTCCACATGCTCTTCCAAGGTCTTCGAATAGATCGGGATGTCGTCCAAAAATACCACCACAAACTGGTCCAAGTAGGGTCTGAAGATACTATTCATGAGTCCCATGAATGTAGCAGGTGCATTAGTCAATCCAAAAGACATGACTGTGAACTCAAACAAACGATAGCGAGTTCTGAAAGCAGTCTTCTGAACGTCTCCTTCCGCAATCCGTACCTGGTGATAGCCACTCCTCAAATCGATCTTCGAGAAATACTTCGCCCCGACAAGCTTGTCAATCAACTCGTCCACTCGTGGAAGTGGGTACCTGTTCTTGATGGTGACCTTGTTGAGAGCCCGGTAGTCGACACACATCCTCATAGTCCCATCCTTCTTCTTCACAAATAAGACTGGCGCGGCAAATGGAGACTCGCCGGGCCGGATGAATCCCTTCTCCAATAACTCTGTCAGCTACTTCTTCAACTCATCCAACTCCGCAAACGATTGTCGATAGGCGGGTCTCAGTGGTGGCTTGCTCCCTGGTTCCAACTCGATCTTGTGCTCCATAGCTCTCTGTGGAGGTAATCCTGCAGGTAGCTCCTCAGGAAGAACGCACTTGAACTCCTTCAACAGCGCCTCAATTTGGGCAGGCATCTCAGCAGGCTCCTTCTTCTCTTGAGCAGTTGGGCTCTGCTCCTTCTGAGCAAGGGGATCAGACACCACTACTTGCTCCTTCGGCGATGTACATTCGCCCAGGCTGTTAGGATTCACGCTTGCTCCATCTGATGACCTGGCCAGGGCCACCAAAACAAGGTACATCTCCTTCACCTGATTCGCCCTGCATAGCTTCTTAACTTGCAGGCTCGATAGAAGACAATTACTTGTGCTCGTATCCACCTCCACTTGTTTCGCTATCTCCATTCAACCATCATGCCCTTGGACTTTCACTTGACTTGTGCTCCAGTGCACTTGAGGGTTGGCTTTTCTTAGCCATGGTCAGCCCAATATCACCTCATGGTGACCCAACTCTGCCTGCTCCATAACTTCCTTACTCCGGTGCCCCGCTACTTCCACGTGAATAGCTTCCGTAGGTGCACCACACTTGAGTCTCTGCCCATTTGCCAAAATTGCCTCCTTAGGCTCATTATGCTTCTGCACAGGGATTTGCCACTCTTTCACCAGCTTCTTCTGCACAAAATTTGCACTTGCGCCACTGTCGACCATACACTTCGCCTTGTTGCCGTCGACTACTCCTTCCACGATAATAGGCTTGTCAACATCTCGTCTTCCGCTTCTCGGCAGGCTCCTGGGGATAACCTCCTTGTGAGTTCTCGTCTTCACGCCAGTAGACACCCCAGAACGACTTACAGGCGTCCTTCTTTTTCCTGCTGTTGAGGTTGCTTCGCCTTCACATGATAGTCTCAAGCCAGATGTCCAAGCTTGCCGCAATTATAGCGGGGTCCTCTCGGCTTGAAATTCTGCTGCCTGCGCTGGTACTGCACAAGTCCCAATTCCATAGGTACTGGACCTTGCACACTCATTCTTGGCGCTTGAGATCCAAAGTGTCAATATCCTCCAAAGTTGTGGCTGCCCCACTGTCTCTGACTATACTCCACAGCGTCGACCCTTGTTGCCAATGCCATCATTTCTCCAAGATTGGTAGGGTCCTTGAGCGCCACTTCCTTGGCCACAGTTGGCTTGAGTCCCCTCTTGAACTTGTCCATCATCTCCAACTTGTGCATGGATGGGCATTGAAGCACCAGCTCGTTGAAGCGCGACACATACTCTTGAACGCTTCCTCGTTGACGAAGGCGCACCAATAGATCTCGAGCGGCAGCCTCGGGTGCAATAGGTTGAAGTTGCCTCTTTAAGCCTTCAAAGAGCTGATCAACAGTAGCAGGAACTCCAGACAGCTGCTCTTCTTGTTCATACCAAGCTCTAGCACTCTTCTGCAGCAAAGTTATGACAAAGACGACTTGCCTGTCGCGCGTGAGCGCAGAATACTCCATAAACTTCTTCACTCCAAAAATCCATTGATGAACAGGCGGCGATCCACGCTCTCCAGTATAAACTTCAGGCTTAGGAGCACGCACTCACGATGCGGGTGGAATAACTGGTTGCACCACTGGGTTAACATGAATTGGTGGCACAATGGGTGCAGGTGCCAAACTCGTCGAAACGACGTTCCCCATAACAACTCGCACCATTCTCTCCACCTCCGCGCGCATATTTTGTTGAAACTGCGTGTAGACTTCTCCTCCAATTGCATTTGCCATGTGCCTTAGCATCGCCTACATCTCTTGTTGCTCTCTGGTTATCGTTGGTGCTGCCTGCTGCCCCGCGCGCTCAACATGCTCGACATGTTCGCCTCCTCCAGCTGCCGACTGCGACTGCATAATATAATATGCAAACTAGCCCTGCTCCGATACCAAAATGAAAGGGGCAGAGTGCCCTCGTGGAAGCGTAGTGACTCACGAGGAAAAGAACTAGTTGCAATCATACTAAAGAGTGCAGCGGCATATCACTAAGAAAGCTTAGGAAAATTCCGCAACATTTTGAGTAGTAAGAAACTGCTCAGAAGTAATCTAGGATGAAAGGCCTTGTCATTACCAACCCGTAGAAATATACAGAAGTGAAAACTGATAAGAAACAAAGAAGTTATGCCTATATGAAATTTTCTGCCTAAGTGCTCCTCTCTAAGAGGAAGCTACGGATTTTTTTAAGTGTTCGTCAAATTGTCCTTTCCAGAATATTCGTGAGTAAGCCAAATCAGTCTCATCTGATGTGTCGGGTCGAATTGACGTCCACATACATGCATCGACATTACTAGAATATTCTATCTTAGGCGCGCAAGGCTAAACCGAAACGTCTAGGTAGATCGACCTAGTCGGCACTCCGCGTCAGGCGAACTTACGTGAAGGTTCGAGTTCATTCTAACGGGCCAGATCGCTCGATGCTGTCGGTCAATCCGACGGTCGCGCTCACCGCGAATTACGGACAGTCGTCAACCAACCTCAAAACTAATTAAACTTTGAAAATCCATAACTCTCTCAATACTTATCCGAATTCGATGAACTTTATATCAAAATGATCACAAAAATGCGTTCTACACTACTGTACAATCAAAACATACTTTCATGAAACTCAAAAATGCACTTTATAAACCTATGACCTTACAGATGTCGTCAATCTTTGCTTCAGTTGTTGGAATGCTTCCTCCTCTTTCTTGGTCCAAACATTTGGCTTGTCTTTTTTGAGTAGATCCGTGAGGGGGGCTGCTATGTGCGAGAAGCTTTGGATGAATTTCCTGTACCAATTGGCAAATCCCAAGAATGATTGGAGTTCTTTCTTGGTTGTGGGGGTTGGCCACTCCTCCACCACCGTGGTCTTCTTGGGGTCCATCTTGATGCCATCAGCAGTTACGTGGAGACCAAGGAACTCCACTTCTTGTTTAGCAAACTCGCACTTTGACTCCTTTGCAAACAGCATATTTTGCTTCAATACTTCGAGGACTTCTTTCAAGTGACTTGCATGCTCTTCAAGGGTCTTGCTGTAGATAAGGATGTCGTCGATGAATACCACCACAAATTTGTCCAACATGGGCTAAAATATGGTGTTCATCATACTCGTGAAAGTTGCTGGCGCGTTGGGTGAGTCCAAATGGCAAGACCATGAACTCAAAATTTCCATATCTTGTCCTGAACGCCGTTTTCTCTATGTCAGGTTCAGCAATGCGAATCTGGTGGTAGCCGCTTCTCAAGTCTACCTTCGTGAAGTATTTGGCTCTAACCAGCCGGTCCATGAGCTCATCATGCGCGGCAGCGGGTATCGATTCTTGATGGTGATCTTGATAGTACCGGTCCTCCAATCAACTTGGGGGTTGTGCTTGGTCAACCAAGGCGTCCCTAGGATGACGTTGTACTTGCCCAATTGCATGGGGGAGAACACTACTCTATCCTTGAAGGACTTGATAGAGAGTGCCAAGGGGTACGTCTTCTTGGAAGGGGTAGTATAGGAGAATCTTTTTAGCATCGTAATCTCCTCGTCGTGNTTTGGGCATCGTAATCTCCTCGTCGTGGTCAAGAGTTCGCATAGTAATACCGTGCTTAGTGGCAAAATTTGCAGCAATGAAGTTGTCTTGAGCTCCGCTATCCACCAAGATGTGGACCTTCTCTCCTCCAAGGTAACCTCTCAAACTCATTGGGGCTGGAACGTCGTCTTCAACGGGGGTCTCCACCTCACTTGGCTTATTGCCTTCTTGTGAAGTGGGTCTTGGGGTGGTAGGCTCCTGGCCTACCGACGCTGTCCGTTTTTTGACAACTTTTTGGGGCATGAGAGTGATGGCCCTTTTCCTTGCAATAAAAGCATAGTCCAGCCGTCATGAGAGCCTCTTTTTCAGCCGGGGAGAGTCTTGCTTTCACTCCTTGCTGGTTTCTTGCATCATAAGTGTCATTAGAGGGTCTTCCACTCTTCCGGGCAGCCGCGGGGTCCTTTTTAATAACTCCAATTTCCATGGGTGTGGGTCCAAATTCGGATGTGAATGGGGCTGCGTACACCCGCGTCGCCGATACCCGTGAAGATGAAGGCACGGAGTGCTTGAAATCCAAGGTATCCACCTTTTGGGCCACTTCAATGATCCTTGAGAAGTCCGTCAAGTCGCGTAATTCCACTTTCTTTGCCACCTTGGGCTTGAGGCCAAAGATGTAGCGGTCAATCTTCTCCTCGAGAGACATATTGGGAATCTCAAGAGTGAGGGCGTGAAATCTGGATGTATACTCTTGAACAGACGTCGTTTGCTTGAGATGGTGGAGCTTTCCTCGGGCAATCTTCTCCGCATTGATGGGCATGAATTGCTTCTTGAGGGCCTCACGAAAATCTGCCCATCTTGCATATGATGGTGGGGGCTCTTGGCCGAGCATGGGGTGCGCCATAGCTTGGTATATAGCCGCTTGATAGTTACGCCACCATGATGTTGCTGGACCTCTAAGTAAGGTAAGGGCGAAGGGAACATAGTCTTCCTCGGGTACTTCAAGGAATGCGAGGTACGTCTCCACTTGGTAGAGCCATAAATTCAGGTTGGCACCTTTCCCGGGGTTGAGAGTGTCGGGTTTGCCGGGCTTGATGAGTTTCCTTGCTCTTGTTGGCTCTTGTGGAGGCGCTTGAGCCGGGGCTGGATTTTGAGGATTGCTTGCAATAAGGGCAACCATGGCAGCCATAGCTTCTCTTGACGCTTGCACGGTTGCTTCATAGGTGGCCAAGCCCACTTGGTTGTGGACGGTCATTAGGAAGGCTGCCCACTCATTTGCGGGAACTCCTTGTGGTGGGGTCAACTTTGCTATAGCGGCTGCCACGGGATTTGACGGTGCTCCTCCTTGTTGTGCTTCTTGTTGTTGCAGATTTTCTTGAGTGGACTCTCCCATCGGCGCTGGAGGAGGGTCTCTTGGAGAGGAAGGGCTTCCTTCAAAAGCTTGTTGTCGGTCTTGAGGATCGGCCATCTTCTTGTGCTACCAAAGTGCCTAGCTCCGATACCACTGTAGTGAAACATATAGATAAAGTACTNAACGTACTTAGTGAAATATAATACTTTATCTATCCAAGACAAGGATCCTTGAACACAAGTGGTAGCTTCTTGAAAGAAAGATGGCTTCTTGAAAGTTAATATATTTCTGGATTTTGGCAAGTACAAGAGTGATTGTGGAATATCTTTCTATGTTCTAGCTCTTGTTTATATACTTGCTACATAAATAATTTCTAGGAAGGTGTATGTTGATGTGTTGGCACCCAACACATCCCAAAACTTGCCACCTCTTTCTAGAATAATGTACACATGTCCTTTTGACCTATAAATGGCACATTTAACTTTTGCCACGTGGAGTTCTTCTTGGTCTTTCCTCTAACTTCGAAAATGCCTTAGAAGGTTCAAAGGACATGAACCAAGTCACTAGAGTATCTATTCACACTTGAATCCACACAATACTACTCCAAATATATCCATAAGCATTGAAATAGAACCAAATGAATGTATTGTGACTCAAATCCCTACATTTGCCCTGGTCCTGCAGAGAATGGCTCCCATTGCAAAGTTCGATGCGTCCGTGATGATGGTAAAAGGAAGCTATGGACTGGCGATTGCCAACACAAGTGCTTGTATCAACAATTCCTTAATCTTCTCAAAGGCTTGATGCTCCTTATCACCCCATAGCCACTTCTCCTACTTCTTCATCATGTCCGTGAGCGGTGCACACACCTTGGCAAATCCTTTAATGAAGCGTCAACAATAATTGCTGTCATGATTTACTGAGTCGAGGTTGTCGTATAAAAACCAAGCTCCACATGCGCGGAACATCAACCTAGGAAGGCCGACTTTGCATTGACTTTATGCATCCGTATATTGACCTTTTCTAAATTTCCAAGTCACCAACGTGTAGCGCGTCGAAGCATCTTCCGAATGGCACCAATTTCGCGTCATTTGGTCAAGTATCGAGCGAGATAGGTGCGATCTAGTCCGCGTCACCTACCGGTCCCAAGCGAAACTTTTCCAAGGCCCAACGGTGACATTATTGGCTCTTCGTGACCCCAAGCTTTGTGGGCACACATCCGCGAGCCCCTTAGCCTACATAAGCTTTGCATTTCCATAGTATATGTGCATCATTGAGGCTATAACTTGGTGACTGCATCACCTACTCCTAGAGGAAGCTTCTTCAATTTCCAGATCCACTTTTGAGGCGCTATCTAGGTAGAATCACCCAAGGTAAGCTCGGCCAATGAGGGACACGTAGCATATCCTACGCACCTTGCTTTGATTGGTTTGAGTTATGCTTAGCCTATAGGAGTTCTAGTTTATGCCTTGTACACATTAGTGGACATAGGAGAGCCTCCTAGAGTGACTACATGCACTGGTTCCGCCGCATACCCCGCCGGATTTCCAGGAGTATAAGTACTAGAGATGTCCCTAGAAGAGACATCTTTTAGAAGTCCATCATGCCAGGTGTAAGTAACAGAGATTATCAATAAAGCTTACACTTTTATCTCTTGTGTTTTTTGGACCACTTAGTTACTCTCTTGTGAAGAGCAAGCCCTCCAGGCTTCCAGTCACTTGAAGAACTGCACAAGTGGTGAGCAAAGTCACAGCTTAAGCCCTTGCCATAGGACTACTCTGAAGATCATGATGTGCTTTCAGTGATCTTTTGGGCCATACTTCATTAGTTGTTTTCCTACCAGATTACAGTCTTGAGGTGCTCACTCTGAAGAGTACACATCCCTTACTTCTAAAAGATCTCTCTTTGCCTGCAAGCAATTAGAACCTTCAGCGTATGCCTACCCGTAGTGGGCTTTCTTATCAGCCATATTACGAAGGGGTTAGTGGAGAAGACTCAGACTCAGATCTCAGCACTATCACTGAATCCGCCGAAGAAGAGCAACCTGCTCTCCAGCACACAGCGGTTGCTTCTGAGCCATCTCCCCAGTGGGCTCACTACGATTTCTGGTATCCCATGGCAGGTGACCACGAGGTCAAGACTGACAGGTCTGCCTACCGCTTCAGCGGTAGGCCAGGCACCTGTGATCTGGAAGATACCATCTCAGAGTTTCAGGCTGACTTCGCGGCTGCAAAGCTCAAGACACCAACCTGACTAAGCGCGACGTCTTTGACACGCTTATGCGCTACCTCTTGCACGAGGCCCGCGACACCTTCCGTGAGAAGGAGGCCGAGCTCCGGACCCGCACTGAGCTTGTGGGTGACCCACCAGTGGCGACCCTGCTAGCTGATCCAGTGCAAGCCTTCTGGAACATCCTGAAGACAGAGTTCCAGGCTGCAACTGAAGAGAAGGTGTACGAGCTGCACCATTTCTTCCGACGCAAGAACGAGACTATCCGCATGATGTACCGCCGCTTGGTGCACCTCTGCCGCGATGTCGGCATTATCACTGACCAGGAGGCCGCGGAGATCTTCTTGCGCGCCGTCGAGCCGCGTCTGAGGGAGAGGGCCGTAGTCCCCCTCATCGACCGCCACGGTTCACAGTATTCTCTGGAGCAGGCCTACCTCTCCGTTGAGAAGCAGAGCTTGGCCGTCGCACGGAGCAACATTAGCGATCGTGTGGGCTTAGCATCCACGAACGTGCGCCAGGAGGCCTCAGTGCTGCCGTCTTCTACGACGCGCACGACGCCTGCCCGCCAGCCCCAGTCGCAGCAACAGCAACCTCAGCGCTCTCAGCTGCCCCAGCAGACGCAGCAGCGCGGAGCTACGCGTGGCCGCATTTCCATGGCTGCCACCACAAGCGATCCCTGCTGGTCCTGCGGGAAGACGGGCCACTCACGCCAGAATTGCACTCTCGCGCAGAATGGCAAGCCCGGCGACTGCACCTATTGTGGCAAGGTCGGCCACCTGCAGATCGCTTGCCTGCAAAAGAAGCGCGACGTCGAGAACGGACGCACTCGCGACGGCCCTACGCCTGCAGCAGGACAGCGAGGCGCACGCAACCCTTGTACGGGTGGCTGCCCCGCGATGACAGCAGCTACGGCCACGACGAACGCCACATTGATGCCTGGAGCCGAGTACTGCAGCTTCGACGACGTCAGCGACGCCCTCGTGGAGGCCAACGCGAAGATCGCTAGACTCCGTGGCCTCGTCAACGTCGATAACTATGACGCGTGCGGAGCACTCCTCACGTCCGCTCCACCATTCTACGCCACGGCATTGACAGCTGGCGCACGCACAACTTCAGCGCACATATCAGGCTTAGCGGCAGCGTCGCAGCCCGCGCACGTCCGCGTTACGACGTAGCGCCCGCTGCCAGAGCTGCAGGCGCCCGCACAGGCGGCTCTGCTAGCCCTGTGCGCACCACTCTGACAGTTGTCAGCAGCAACAGCCAAAGTCCCGACAGACTGGCGGATGGTAGGCTGCACGACTGCGCGGTTGTGCCATCTCCCGGCGCAAGCTTGTGCGCACGCGGGCCTGCCCGCACGCCAACCGAGGCCCCGACAGAGCCCCTGGCTTGCGCTTCCCTGCTGGCACCAGCAGGCCTCCCGTCAGCCCGCGTAGCGACAGCTGGCAGGCAAGGACGGGGGCACCTGGCGGCGTGCACGGCTACAGCTGGTTTGGCCGCAGCCTCCCTCTCCGTCCGTGCGGCACGCCCGTGCGCAGCTCTGCGCACAGGCAGGGACAGCCGGTCCCCGCTGCCTGCTGCAGACAGCAGGCTCCAGCAGAACCCGACACGTGGCACGTGCACGGCAGGCGGGGCCGCCTTTGTCGATAGCAGCATGCACGCACGCACGCTGGCTCACACGCGCGCCCAGCGCACTGCGCTGCCAGGTCCACGGCGCACCCGGCGACGTCACGACGTCGTCACAGCGGCAGCTGCAGCTGCGCACAGCAACTGCACCCACGCGCTGCCAAGTGGCGCGTGCGCGCAGGTCTGCACGGCCAGCGCAGCGACGGCCGCAGCGGCCGCCACCCTCGGTCAGCAAGGGGGGGTCCTGACTGCGCTGTGCGGCCGGATCGCCGGCAAAAGCGCCGACAGCGCACCCGCAGCTGCGCACATCCAGGGCTCAGCCCCTGCCGCACACGTGCTGCCACTTGGCACGCGCGCATGGCCCGGCTCAGCCCGTACAGATCCAGCGGTCGGAGCAGCCACCCGCAGTCAGGGGGGGGCTATACCCACTGCGCCACGCGGCCGGATGTTCGATCGCGGTGCCGACGGCCCGCGCACGGTTGCGCACAGCCAGGGCCTAAACCCTGGCTGCGCACAAAACCCCGGCAGCAGCCCAACGCAGGCTGCCGGGGGGCCGGTTAGCCCACGCATCGGGGGGAGGGCGCTGCGATCTTCGCCCGGGGCAGCCGAGATAGACGGCGCCACCGGTCCAGTGACCCTGCCCCTCGGCCCCAGCAGCCACCAGGGGGCGCCACCTGGCAGCCTCCTGGCAGCCCCGACCGCGCCAGCAGCTGCAGCAACTGCTGCAGCCGCGGCCGCACACGCGCCGGGGTCCGCAACTTTTGCGGCCGAACCCGCGACCGGCTGCACGGCAGGCCTTGCGGCAGGCTGCGCAAGGAGTCCTGCGGCAGACAGTGCGGCAGTTTGCGCGGCAGGCTGCGCAGCAGGCCTCGCGGCGCGCCCTGCGGCAGACAGTGCGGCAATCTGCGCGGCAGGCTGCGCGGCAGGCGCGACGGCAGTTCCCGCCACCGGCTGCGCGGCAGGCACGGCGGCAGATCTTGCAACGGGGGGGCTATCCCGACTACGCCACGCGGCCGGATGTCCGATCGCGGTGTCGACGGCCCACGCACTGCTGCGCATTGCCAGGGCCTAAACCCTGGCTGCGCACAAAACCCCGGCAGCAGCCCAACGCAGGCCGTAGGGGGGCTGGTTAGCCCGCGCATCGGGGGGAGGGCGCTGCAATCTTTGCCCGGGGCAGCCGAGATAGACGGCGCCACCGGTCCAGTGACCCTGCCCCTCGGCCCCAGCAGCCACCAGGGGGCGCCACCTGGCAGCCTCCTGGCAGCCCCGACCGCGCCAGCAGCTGCAGCAACTGCTGCAGCCGCGGCCGCACACGCGCCGGGGTCCGCAACTTTTGCGGCCGAACCCGCGACCGGCTGCACGGCAGGCCTTGCGGCAGGCTGCGCAAGGAGTCCTGCGGCAGACAGTGCGGCAGTTTGCGCGGCAGGCTGCGCAGCAGGCCTCGCGGCGCGCCCTGCGGCAGACAGTGCGGCAATCTGCGCGGCAGGCTGCGCGGCAGGCGCGACGGCAGTTCCCGCCACCGGCTGCGCGGCAGGCGCGGCGGCAGATCTCGCAACGGGCCCCGCGGCAGGCCTCGCGGCAAGCTGCGCGCACGGCGCTGCAACAGGCCCCGCGGCAGAATGCGCGGCAGGTTTGCCGGCTGCGCCAGCAGCGGCCATTCTGGCCTGCTGCGCATGCGCGCAGCCACTCGGCAACCGCTCCGCAGTCGGGCGCGCGAGCCACGAGCACACGCTCGTAGCACCGGCCAGTCGGCCCGTTGTTCCGCAGAAGCGCGCCGGGCCAGACCAGGGACACCGGACGGAGGAGGCACCGCGGCTGCCCCGTTCCTTCCGCATCCTAGAGCCCTCCACGACCTCAGCAGAGCCGACGCCACATGAGCTCGCTTCGCCTATGACGACGGTGCAGCTCAGCGCCGAGGTCATCTCTCTAGCACTGCACCGCATGCCGGCGGTCTCCTTCGCAGAGCTCGGCGTCTCCATGGAGGCAACGAGGCAGGCCGCTCAGCTGATGCTCCAGTCGCGCAGAGCCACACTGCGCACCACCGCCAGGAGGCCGACGGCCGATGCCGCCACCGCGGTGCGATCCGCGCCCGCGCGCCCTGCGCATGAGCGCAAAATGATCAGCACTTCTTACGCCGCGTTTTTGGATAATTTGCAGGGGATCGTGCTCGTCAACACCCAGGCGCCGCAGCGCATCATGTTCGACACAGGCGCGCAGCCGGTTCTCCTCAACCTCCGCTACTTCCGTCAGCAGGGACTCTCTTCCGCCAACTTGGAGGACTCTCCGACGCGCATTAACACCGTCGCCGGCACGTCCGAGACCGTCGCCGACCGCACGAGGTTGGCGCTACTGTTCACTCTGCGCCCAGGCACGGCAGAGGAGACAACCATCCATTGGCACGCACTCGTCACTCCTTCCAAGTCCTTTGATGTGCTCCTAGGGCAGGACGTGCTCTTTCCCATTGGCGCCGCGGTCGACAACTGGGCGGAGCGCGTCTTCTATCGTCCCGTCTGGAGGACAGGGGGGACGCGCACCGCATCCTTGCTTCTTGATATTGTCGATCGCCGCCCAGCAGTGTCCGCTCTTTATGGCTTCATGGGGCTGGGCGATGGCCGGCCAGTGGTCAAGACCAATAAGGACGGGCCCGAGGACAAGGAGATCTCTGTGGGGGTGGACCTGCTCAAGCCACAGGACGAGGAGCCGGACCTACCTAGTGCCGAGCTCCACCTCACGCCGCAGCAGCAGGCGGATGTCCTGGCAGCCCAGGCCAGGGAGCAGATTTGCATCTGCACTGCCCACGGCGCAATGATGCGGCAGATGGCGGACGATGCCACTGAGGCCCTCGCCACGGCCAGCACAGCCATTGATGCCGCCGCCCTTGCTTGCGGTGCGGCCGCAGCACCTACGGCTCATCAGGGAGTCTCGGCCTCTCGCGACGAGCCGTCCGCGAGGACCGACGTCCGCGTTCGCCACGACGTGCCTGTTGGCGTGGCCATTCAGTACAGTATGGACTCTCAGCCGCCCCCTCACGACGCCTCGCATTAGACCGGCGAAACCTGGCCTCGCACCACGGCATCCGAGGACGAGGTCATGCGGCAGGCAGCTTATCCTCGTAGATCCGACGACCAGTCCCTCAAGAGTGAGGAGGAGACACAGTGGGAGCGACTGCCAGAGGCATCCGTCGAGGTACTCAGCGCGGAGCCACCAGAGGAGCCCCCGCCAGCTGCGCCTACGGCACGCAGGCAGCGCGCACCTACTGGTCCGCCCCGCTTCAGCGCACCCAGCCAGCCCATGACACACGACTGGCCCAGCAGGGCTCGCACCGACGCCGCTGGACCCAGCCGTCCAGTGTCACACGACTGCTCAACAAGCCACGAGTGTCGCCGCATCGCGCATTTGTTTGCGACGAGCCGGGCTGCCGCGGCCTTCTCTAGCGCTGGCACACACTCCATACAGCAGCCAGCGCCCAGGCTCAGCGTTCGCAAGCCACACCGCACGACCCCGTCTATCTGCGCCCATCTGACCTACACACATCGCACTAGGCCGACCATCGGGCCCGCTCGAGAGATCACTCCTCTCCGCGAGACGAGCCGCTCCCGATTGCTCACACCCCTTTGCGAGACGCGAGAGGTGACTCCCCTCCGCAAGACGCAAGCCCGCTCCATCACGCCGCCCTACGACGACGGGGAGCGCACGCCTCCTTACGACGACACGCAGGCCCGCGGGGACACGCCGTCATACGACAACACTCGAGACCGACGCCGCACTCCGCCCTTTCGGCCTCTCTCAGCTGGCGACGACGCTCAGTCTTCTTCCGAGGCGCATTTTGTGATGCTGGCCCCTACAGCTCTGCGCGCCAGCGTCCCTTGCAGCCACATCGCTGGCGACGGTCCCTCCGGGTCACCTCCTCCCAAGGTGGCCCGCACCAACAGCAGGCCGCCCAGTCGCCACCCATCTACGGCCGCCGCATGCACACGGCTCATGCATAGTCTCCGGCAGCCCCGAGACGCGCCTGTCCTTCGAGGGCAGCCCCGGCCGCGAGTTAAGCTGGCCCCTCGTCGGTTAGTTCTTCGGTCCCCGCAGGAGGTCGACAGCTCCAAGCAATCCGTTTGCACAGTCCCCTCTGCAGACATGCGCGCACGCCAGCGGGCCTACTTCGACCCGCACCCCTACTTGACTCAGTGTCCCGTTCTCGACCAGCTGGCCCACGCGGCCTCGCACCAGACTGACCGCGCCCAGCGCGACAGGTGGCAGCAGCTGTGCGTGGCCTCGGCCCGACGTCAGGCCCGCGCTGTCTCTCCGACAGCCCTGCAGGATGCGCGCCTGCGGTGGCCCACCTACCAAGGACCACGCACGGGAGGAGCGTTCGCATCCGCTCACTGACCGCATCCCCAGCATTACGCGTGACTACGCAGACCGTGCTGTGGCCGCCCTCCGCATGGCGCCACATCAGCACAGCGCCGAGCGTACCTTCCCGCCGCCCGCTCAGCCCGGCACCCCCGCAATGGGGTGTCGCCCACTTCCGACTCCTATCTGCGCAGACGCTCGAGACGAGCGGCCCGGCGACATCGTCCTCGTCGAGCTCTTCGCCGGCATCGCCACTGGGTTGCTCGCGACCTTACAGGCCGGCATCCCGGTGCGCCGCTACGTCTACCTTGATCCCGATCCTGAGGCCCAGCAGTTGGCCCGTCGGCAGATGGCGTTGTGCCACAAGCGGTTCCTAGACCTCCTTGTCGCGCACGCACTCCGCCGCGCTCAGACAAACTGGCCCATGGACATCCGCGACATCACCGTCGAGCATGTCACCCGCCTTGGGCCCATTGACCTCGTCATCGCCGGTTGGGAGTGCCAGGGCTTCTCCAGAGCCAGGCGTGGCAGGGCGCTCAGCGATCCCCACACGGCCCTCTTCTGGCACTTGCTCCGCGTCCTCAACATTGTTGAGGATCGCCAGCCGCCGCACACACTCGCGTGGGTCCTGGAGAACGTGGCCGCGCGCCACGATCACCGACCCGATGTTAGCGCCGACTTCGCCCTTTGCAGCAGCTACGTCGGCCGCGAGGCCGGCATCGACGTTGCCCAGATTGGTTCCTTCGCGCACCACGTCCGTGCCTACTTCACGAACCTGGCGATGCCAGGTACTCTCGAGGCGTTGGCCGCCTCTCATCCACGTCACCCACGCATCGTTGACTCCATCCTCGATGCCCCTCGTCTGGCCCAGCGCATGACTGCACTACCACATCCCTCCATGGCGCAGTGTAAGGTCCTGCATGACGTCACTCGCTTGCTGGCGACTTTTGTCAGCCGCTACGACAGCGACGCCTTCGTCGGAGATCAGCGCGGGATGGTCATCGACTTGGAGACCGGCATGTTTGACAGGCCGCGCCCTGCGGAGATGGCGCGTGCCATGGGCTTCCCGCCGCATCTCACACAGGTGGACGGTCTCACTGAGGTGAACCGCATTCGCCTCTTGGGGCAGGCGATCGACGCCAACGTCCTCACGTGGATTCTGCTGCAGACGCAGGCCTTGGCGCCTCTCTACGCCGCAGCCCGGCGTCCCGAGCTGCCTCGGCCTGCCGATGATATGGACGATGACTCCACCGCCGATGACAATCAGGCCCGGCCCGGCACGACGTGGCATCCTCAGCGCGCAGGGCCTGCACCGCAGGCGCGCGCGCGACCCCCCTCCCCACCGCCGCGCAGGGAGGACTCTGGTTCGCTGGGGGGGGGACGGCGGAGAGAGGAGTCCTCACGGCGACCCAGGGAGTCCCAGTCACCCAGGGAGTCCCGGTCACCCTTTCTTTTTCCTTGCTCGCAGGCAGATGGTGCCAGGCAGCTGGCCGCAGCTGCCACGGTGCAGGTACCCGCGGCAGGCCGAGCGCCAACCGCTACAGGGCAGGTGACACCTGCAGCACCACAAACTACCCCAGCGGCAAGACAAGAGACTCCAGCTGCAGGCCAGGCGACGCCACCAGCTCCACCAACATGGAAGCTGGGGGGGACACTCACCAAGGCGCAGGTTGCACAGTTGACGGCACTGCTGGACGGGAGGCGCAGCACCAGCTTTGCCAACGGCATGCACGATCTCGGGCGCTAGAGGGGGGACCATGCGGATTACTCTCACGTCGCAGGAGCCCATTTTCCTGAAGCGTTATCGCTACAGCCACTTCGAGGATGGCTTGATCAGCGCGCAAACAGGCAAGCTGGAGGACAGCCGGCTCATTCAGGAGTCCTCCTCTCGCTATGCCGCACCCACAGTCATGCCAGCCAAGAAGGATGCCTCGGGCAAATGGTCCGAGAAGAGGATGTGCGGTGACTATCGTAGGCTGAACGAGGTCACCGAGCAAGACAGATATCCTATGCAGACGCCTGACGAAATCTTTGACAACATTGGCGCGTGCACTTGGTTCTCAGTGCTGGATCTGCGTCAGGGCTTCAACCAGATTCCCATCGCCGAGGAGGACCAGCATAGGACGGCATTCTGGGGACCACAGCGGCTCTACGAGTGGGTGGTGATGCCGTTTGGGTTGAAGAACGCGCCAGCTACCTTTCAGAGGGTGATGAATAAGGAGCTGGCCGGGTTGTCCTTTGCCCGATGCTACATCGATGACGTGCTCGTCTTCAATCAGACGTTTGAGGAGCACGTGGCGCACATCATTGCTGTCCTGGACCGCTTGGAGGCCGCTGGGCTCAAGTGCCATCCAGGCAAGTGCACTTTTGGGACCCGCGAGGTGGAGTACCTTGGCCACCTGCTCTCCTCCAGCGGCTTGGCACCCCAGCTGGCGAAGATCTTGGCCATCACAGGCATCCCACCTCCTAAAGATCTCTCGCAGCTGCGGGCCTTCCTCGGCATCGCCAACTACTACCGCCGCTTCGTGCCAGGGTTCAGCGAGCTAGCCAAGCCGCTCAACGACTTGCTCTGCAAGGGCGTTGCCTGCGTGTGGGGACCAGAGCAGCAGGCGGCTTTTGATAAGCTCAAGGAGCTGTTGGTGAGCGCTTCTGTGCCTCGGCGTCCTGACTACGCAAAGCCCTTCATCCTGTGCTGGTGCAGGAGCATGACGGCTTCGAGCATGTGGTGGCCTACGCCAGCCGCAGCAACAACCGCGCAGAAGGCAACTACGGCTCCTACAAGGGGGAGTGCCTGGCAGCGGTCTGGGCGATCGTGCACTTCAGGCACTATCTCTATGGCACACACTTCCGCCTGGTCACCGACCATCAGCCACTTAAGTGGCTCATGACGTCGGAGCGCTTGACCGGCAAGAACGCACGGTGGGCGCTTATCTTGCAGGAGTACACCTTCGACGTGCACCACGGTCCAGGCTTGACCAACCTGGACGCTGACGGTCTCAGCCGTAACCCGCTGCCCTCCTCAAGGGATCTCACTGTGCCCCGCCTCGATGAGGATGAGCGGGTGGCCTGGCACGCGGCGGCCTTCCTGGCGTTCACCGTGGACGGCGATGTGCGGCCCGCAAGGCTCACTAGCCTGGACATGGTGACCGTCACCACGCGGCGATTGGCCTTGGCAGCGGCAGAGGATCAGGACAGCTGGCAGCGCGGTTCCGAGGACGTGTGGGACGACGCCCCAGTGCTGCAGTACGTCAAGGCCAAGGAGTTGGCACCCAATGTCAGCGCACGCGAGCGCAACCGCATCCTCAGGCGCAGCCGCGACTTCATTTTCATGGAGGGGCGCGTGCGGCGCGTGATGGCGGACGGCTTCGTCTTGGTGGTCCCTGAGCCTGCCATACGCAGTCAGCTGGTGCGCCAAGTGCACAAGTCCTTCGAGCACTTTGGTGTCAAGCGCACCCTCAGTCTTCTTCAGGCCGAGTACTGGTGGCACGGCATGACTAAGGTCGTCGCCGCTGTCGTCAGCAGCTGCACTCTGTGCGACCGTGTGCGCTTGAGCTTCACAGCGCGCACCGTTGCCCTCAGCCCCCTCCTATTCAGGGGCTGTTCTACAGGTGGTCGCTTGACTTGGCTGGAGAGCTGCCCAAGTCTTGCCAGGGCAACCTCTACGTCTTGGTGATGATTGAGCACATGTCCAAGTGGATCGAGCTCGTGCCCTTGCCCAGCAAGGCCAGTGAGGGGATCGCTCAGGCCTTTCTTGATCAGGTCCTTAGCCGTTTTGGCGACTGCGCAGAGGTGCTGACCGACCAGGGCAAGGAGTTCCAGGGCAGCTTTCAGAAGCTGCTGGAGCGCTCTATGATCGACCACCGCACCACCTCCCGCGATCATCCTCAAGCTGACGGCCTTGCCGAGCGCATGGTGCAGACCGTCAAGCTAGGGTTGCGGAAGTACTGCCTTGCCCACGACCGTACCCACTGGGACGACGCCCTCCCTTGGCTGGCGATGGGGTACAGGTTCAGTAAGCAGGCCTCCCTGGCCTCGCACTCTCCCTACTTCCTTCTCTACGGCCGACAGCCCATCCTGCCAGCAGCAGCCAGGACTGTGGCCGAGAACGTCTTGGACTTGGACAGTCCCGAGACATGGAGTGCTCTTATCGGGCAGCGTGCTCAGCTCTTTCGGCGCCTGATGCCCATGGCCATGGATAACCTCAGCATCGCACAGCATCGCGACACACTGAGGTACGCCATGACTCGTGGAGGAGCCTATCATCCGCGGGTATTGCAGTTTTACGCAGGTGACTTCGTGTACCTGCGACGTCAGACGAAGAACACCCTCAACACCAGCAGCTCGTCGGTCATCCTGCGCGTCAAGTGTGCCTTGGCGTCAGGAGTCCTGGAGCTGGAAGGCGCAGATGGCCGTCTTCACAAGGACCACACAAAGAACTGTGGGCCGTGCCACCTTCCTAACCTTGACTTGCAGGTCCGTCCCCGCGACGCGCGGCCGCCCAAGGACTGGGCGTGCCAGATCTGTCACAGCACTGGCCAGGAGGCCAAGATGCTGCTCTGCGACAGCGGCAACCTCGGCTTCCACATCGGCTCCCTCGACCCGCCGCTGGCCCGCGTGCCAGCTGGAGACTGGTTCTGCGGAGACTGCACTGAGCTAGCCTTAGGCAGCGTACACAGCCCATCAGCTAGAGGCTGAGAGCTGGGGGGGGAATTAAAACATTTTCGACTTGACTCCCTTTTTGGCTATAACGCCACATGTATTATAGACTCCATTGCAGCAAAGCCTGCTTGCCTATGATGTATTGCTTATGCCTATGGTGCCCACTCGACCTCGTAACGCACGACAGCTATCATGATTTATTGAGTCGAGGTTGTCGTATAAAAACCAAGCTCCACATGTGCGGAACATCAACCTAGGAAGGACGACTTTGCATTGACTTTATGCATCTGTATATTGATCTTTTCTAAATTTCCAAGTCACCACCGTGTAGCGCGTTGAAGCATCTTCCGAATGGCACCAATTTCGCGTCATTTGGTCAAGTATCGAGCGAGATAGGTGCGATCTAGTCCGCGTCACCTACCGGTCCCTAGCGAAACTTTTCCAAGGCCCAAAGGTGACATTATTGGCTCTTCGTGACCCCAAGCTTTGTGGGCACACATCCGCGAGCCCCTTAGCCTACATAAGCTTTGCATTTCCATAGTATATGTGCATCATTGAGGCTATAACTTGGTGACTGCATCACCTACTCCTAGAGGAAGCTTCTTCAATTTCCAGATCCACTTTTGAGGCGCTATCTAGGTAGAATCACCCAAGGTAAGCTCGGCCAATGAGGGACACGTAGCATATCCTACGCACCTTGCTTTGATTGGTTTGAGTTATGCTTAGCCTATAGGAGTGCTAGTACATGCCTTGTACACATTAGTGGACATAGGAGAGCCTCCTAGAGTGACTACATGCACTGGTTCCGCCGCATACCCCGCCGGATTTCCAGGAGTATAAGTACTAGAGATGTCCCTAGAAGAGACATCTTTTAGAAGTCCATTATGCCAGGTGTAAGTAACAGAGATTATCAGTAAAGCTTACACTTTTATCTCTTGTGTTTTCAGGATAGTTACTCTCTTATGAAGAGCAAGCCCTCCAGGCTTCCAGTCACTTGAAGAACTGCACAAGTGGTGAGCAAAGTCACAGCTTAAGCCCTTGCCATAGGACTACTCTGAAGATCATGTTGTGCTTCCAGTGATCTTTTGGGCCATACTTCATTAGTTGTTTTCCTACCAGATTACAGTCTTGAGGTGCTCACTCTGGAGAGTACACATCCCTTAATTAAAACATTTTCGACTTGACTCCCTTTTTGGCTATAACGCCATATGTATTATAGACTCCATTGCAGCAAAGCGTGCTTGTTTATGATGTGTTGCTTATGCCTATGGTGCGCACTCGACCTCGTAACGCACAACATTGGCCATGCGGAGGAAGTTCCTGAGTTGATGGATATCAGCAGGTACCGGCCAATCTCTGACTGCTTGCACCTTCTTCTGCTCCACCTTGACTCCTTCAGCTCCCACTACATGTCCAAGAAACTCGACTTCCTTGAGGCAAAAGTCGCACTTGCTCATCTTCCCATACAAAATCTGATCTCTCACGACTTCCAACACCTTTCTCAGATGCTCCACATGCTCCTCCAAGGTCTTCAAATAGATCAGGATGTTGTCCAAAAGTACCACCACAAACTGGTCCAAGTAGAGTCTGAAGATACTATTCACAAGTCCCATGAATGTAGCAGGTGCATTAGTCAACCCAAAAGGCATAACTGTGAACTCAAATAATGCATAGCGAGTCTTCAGAGCAGTCTTTTGAACATCTCCTTCCGCAATCCGTACCTGGTGATAGCCGCTCCTCAAATCAATCTTCGAGAAATACTTTGCTCCAACAAGCCTGTCAATCAACTCGTCCACTTGTGGAAGTGGGCACCTGTTCTTGATGGTAATTTTGATAAGTGCTCGGTAGTCGACACACATCCTCATAGTCCCATCCTTCTTCTTCACAAATAAGACTGCCGCTGCAAATGGAGACTCGCTGGGTCGGATGAATCCCTTCTCCAATAGCTCTGTCAACTGCTTCTTCAACTCACCCAACTCCGCAAACGATTGACGATAGGCGGGTCTCACTGGTGGCTTGCTCCCTAGTTCCAACTCAATTTTGTGCTCCAAAGCTCTTTGTGGAGGTAATTCTGCAAGTAGCTCCTCTGGAAACACACACTTGAACTCCTCCAACAGCGCCTTAATTTGGGCAGGCATCTCAGCAAGTTTCTTCTTCTCTTGAGCAATTGGGCTCTGCTCCTTCTGAGCAAGGGGATCAGACACCACTACTTGCTCCTCTGGCAATGTATATTCGCCCAGGTTATTGGGATTCACGCTTGCTTCATTGGGTGATCGGGTGTAACGGTTCTGCTTTTTGAGAGGATCTTTCCTCGAGATTCAAGGAGAATTTAGATGAAGTGGAAAGAAAATCTATATACTTGTGCAAATCGACAAATCCTCAAGAAATCAAAAATGAAAACTAACGTAGAACGTGTGCTTGTAAGAGTTGCACTCACAATGACTCTGCAGGTATTTATACCTGCACAACATGAGGCACTAGAGTGCTTTGAGTCACCAAGGGCACTGGTTCATGTCAACAAAAACAGGCAAAGGGGTACGACCCATTTCGGCTGAATGCTCGAAACGCGCCGTTTGGCCGTTTGGAGACTTTTCGACGGTTTCCAAAAAACCGTTTCGGGCCAAACGGGCATTTTCGCGTTCTCGCGACTTCTCGAAAAGTTGCAACTGTTTGCAGAGTCGCGTACAGATGCTTTTTGTCATAAATCGGTAGTTATAAAAACTACTTCGCCAATTGATTAGGCATGAACGTTTCTAACGACAAGTCGCGGGTTTGAATCCGCTCGGATGCAAAGTCGCTCTGCATATTATGTGTCGTTTGATTTTTACGACTGTTTGTTCGTATTAACGATTGGTCGTAAATCCAAAATCTGTGACTGTGCATTATCCAAAATAATGACAATCAAAATAACTTAATCAAACAATAATTAATTAAGTTATCATCTTATAATTAATCAAAGTAACTTCATGAATAATTATGTCGTACTTTTGCGAAGTGGTTGAATTACGTTACGACGCTCTTTGCAATAGTATCTCGGTCGTTTTGCCAATCGACCGGGAATTAATCGGCACACGCGTGTGGCGAATAATTGAATGTGATGCGTTCATTTATCAAATAATATATGATAAATAGAAGAACGTATTTTAGGTAATCGAGATAACGTCCCAATTACGCCTAAAAAGCTCAAATCGTTACAGGGCCACCAAAACAAGGTACATCTCCTTCACCTGATTCGCCCTCCATAGTTTCTTAACTTGCAGGCTCGATAGAAGACAGTTACTTGTGCTCGTAACTACCTCCACCTGTTTTGCTGTCTCCATTTGACCATCACGCCCGTAGACCTTCACTTGTCCCGTGCTCCAGTGCACTCGAGGGTTGGCTTTTCTCAGCCATGGTCGGGTCAATATCACCTCATGGTGACCCAACTCTGCCTGCTCCATAACTTCCTTACTTTGATGCCCCGCTACTTCCACGTGAATAGCTTCCGTAGGTGCATCACACTTGAGTCTCTGCCTCATTGCCAAAATTGCCTCCTTAGGCTCATAGTGCTTCTGCACGGAGATTTGCCACTCTTTCACCAGCTTCTTGTGCACAAAGTTTGCACTTGCGCCACTGTCGTCCATACACTTCGCCTTGTTGCCGTCGACTACTCCTTCCACAATAATAGGCTTGTCAACATCTCGTCTTCCGCTTCTCGGCAGGCTCCTGGGGATAACCTCCTTGTGAGTTCTCGTCTTCACGCCAGTAGACACCCCAGAACGACTTACTGGCGTCCTCCTTTTTCCTGTTGTTGAGGTTGCTTCGCCCTCACATGACTGTCTCGAGCCAGATGTCCAAGGTTGCCGCAATTATAGCAGGGTCCTCTCGGCTTGAAATTTTGCTGCCTGCGCTGGTACTGCACAAGTCCCAACTCCATGGGTACTGGACCTTGAACACTCGTGCTTGGCGCTTGAGATCCAAAGTGTCGATATCCTCCAAAGTTGTGGCTGCCCCACTGTCTCTGACTATACTCCACAGCGTCGACCCTTGTGGCCAATGCCATCATTTCTCCAAGACTGGTAGGGTCCTTGAGCGCCACTTCCTTGGCTATAGTTGGCTTGAGTCCCCACTTGAACTTGTCTATCATCTCCAACTCGTGCATAGATGGGCATTGAAGCGCCAGCTCGTTGAAGCGCGATACATATTCTTGAACGCTTCCTCGTTGACGAAGGCGCACCAATAGATCTCGAGCGGCAGCCTCGGGTGCAATAGGTTGAAATTGCCTTTACAAGCCTTCAAAGAGCTGATCAACAGTAGCAGGAACTCCAGACAACTTTTCCTCTTGTTCATACCAAGCTCCTGCACTCTTCTTCAGCAAAGTAATCACGAAGGCGACTTGCCTGTTGGACGTGAGCGCAGAATAATCCATAAACTTCTTCACTCCGAAAAGCCATTGATGAACAGGCGGCGATCCACGCTCTCCAGTATACACTTCAGGCTTAGGCGCACGCACTCTCGATGCGGGTGGAATAACTGGTTGCACCACCGGTTAAACATGGATTGGTGGTATAGCAGGTGCGGGTGTCAAACTTATCGAAGCGCCATTTCCAACAACAACTCGCACCATTCTCTCCACCTCCGCATGCATATTTTGTTAAAACTGGGCGCAGACTTCTCCTCCAATTGCATTTGTCATTTGCCTTAGCATCGCCTGCATCTCTTGTTGCTCTCTGGTCATTGTTGGTGCTGCCTACTGCCCCATGCGCTCATCATGCTCGACATGTTCGCCTCCTCCAGCTGCCGGCTGCGACTCCATAATATAATATGCAAACTAGCCCATCTCCGATACCAGATGAAAGGGGCAAAATGCCCTAGTGGAAGCGTAGTGACTCACGAGGAAGAACTAGTTGCAATCAGACTAAAAAGTGCAGCGGCATATCACTAAGAAAGCCTAGGAAAATTACTCAACATTTTGAGTAGCAAAAAAGTGCTCACAAATGGATTAGGATGAAAGGCCTCATCATTACAAACCCGTAGAAATTTACAGAAATGAAAATTGATAAGAAATGAGGAAGTTATGTCTATTTATAGTTTTCTGACCTAAGTCCTCTCTAGGCCGGAGGGCCGCTTAGCAACGGATTTTTTGAAGTGTTTGTCAAATCGTCCCTTCCAAAATATTCGTGAGTAGGCCAGATCAGTCTCATCTGACGTGTCGGGCCAATTTGACGTCCACATGCATGCACCAAAATATATAGAATATACTAACTTAGACGCGCTAGGCTAATCCGAAACTTCTAGGTAAATTGACCTAGTCGGCACTCCGCGTCAGCCGAGATTACGTGAAGGTTCGAATTCACTCTAACGGCCCAGATCGCTCAACGCTTTCGGTCAATTCGACGGTTGCGCTCACCGCCAATTAAGGACAGTTGTCAACCGACCTCAAAACTAATCAAACTTTGAAAATCCATAACTCTCTCAATACTTAATCAAATTCAATCAATTTTATATCAAAATGACCATAGAATGCACTCTACACTACTATGCAATCAAAACATACTTTCATGGAATTCAAAAATGCACTGTATAAACCTATGACCATATTGGAGCTCTGGGCAGTTATGTACGCTTTGAAAATCTGGCGTTGTTATTTACAAGGTTGCAAGGCTCTGACAGTGGCGACGAACCACTGCTCACACACTTTCTTCAAAGTTCAACCCTCGCTCTCAAGACGGCAAACAAGATGGTCTGAGTTCCTCCAGCGATTCCACTTTACTTGGGCGTAACGCCCTGGGCGTAACAATGTTGCAGACCCGCTAAGTTGAATATCCCAGAAATTTCTCTTGCTTCAGGGGCCCTTAGCAGGGGAAGACAAACAAAACGGTCAGGTTTCAAGGGCAGCCACTCTTGACTCTGCTGTACCACCCCCAACGTTTGACGCACGTCAGCCTGGTGACGCGGGCGCACCCTTTTGGGTAGCATAGCTACTTCTGACTCATTTGATCTGTATCAACTGATTACAGAGGGCTACACCAAGGATCCGTTTTTCCTACATTGCCTGGGTACTGCCTTGAACGGTGTAGCCTTGACGATGGACAGTATGGACAAAAGGAAAGCACTCTCGAACTATACATTTGAGAAGGGATTTTGGTGGCACAATGGGCGCATTGGGGTCCCGAAAGGCCAAGTAAGACATGTGCTACTACGAGAAGCTCATGACTCTCCTTACTCAGGTCACCATGGTATAATCAAAACGACCCGCCAGTTGCAACGAGGGTACACATGGCCAACCCTCAAGGTTGATGTTGTCAAGTACGTCACCAACTGTGCAACTTGTCAAAGGAACAAGCCAAGCAATACGTTGCCCGCATGGAAGCTACATCCATTGGAACTTGCAGGTGCCCGTTGGGAAAGCATTAGCCTCAACTTTGTCATGAACCTGCCGACCACCGCAGAGGGCCATAATGGGGTGTTAACGATCGTAGATCGCTTCAATAAGATGGTGCACTTCGTGACCACTAAACCATCATGTGATGCCAAGGAGACAGCGGGTCTTTTTGTCAATCATGTGTTCAAGCTACATGGTATGCCAAAGGAAATCATAAGCATTTGTGACAGCAGATTTACAAGCCACTTCTAGCAGGAAGTTTGTTCGCACTTCGGCACGAAGCTTAAGATGTCCACTAGCTTTCATCCTCAGACAGATGGCCACACGAAACATGAGAACCGCGTTGTTCAACAATTCCTTAGGCATTATGTAAATCCTTAACAAGACAATTGGGATACCCACCTCTCAATTGCAGAGTTCGCTATCAATAATGCTTACCACGAGAGCGTTAAGGAAATCCCATTTTTTCGTAACAGTGGACGTCACCCGCACACTTCGTTACACGACTTGGTCAATGCTGTGGCGGGGGAGTCGTCCATGAGAGTTCCAAGCGCACGTCTCTTTGTTCACTCTCTACACGAGGTGCACAGACAGGCAAAGTTGGCCTTGGCCGCTGCTCTTGACAGACAGAAGAAGTTTGATGACACACACAGGCAAGAGTTGAGTTTTGACGTTGGCAATAAGGTACTTTTGCAAACCAAAAACTTGCAACTCAAGCACCCAAGACAGCGCAAGCTTCTGCCTCGCTGGGTAGGCCCTTTTATTCTTATCGCACGGGTTGGTCCAGTTGCATACCGACTGGATTTGCCTGAATCCATGGGGTGGACGCATCTTGTCTTTCATGTCAATCTACTCAAGCTGTTTAGGTCAGACGGCCGCTATTAGCCACAGCCGCCAGAGTTGGAACTCGCCAATGATGATATAGCCTGGGACGTAGAGGATGTCTTCGGACATCGATATACCCGTTATAAGCCTTCATGAGTGGAGCTTTTGATCAAGTGGCTAGATTACAATTCCGCCTGGAATTCGTACAAATTGCAAGACAAAATCCTACTTGATTATAAGGAACTAGTTCACCAGTACTGGTTACGATGGGCCGAAGCTCAACGGCTCTCTGGACAGACAAAGTTGCTGTCTGCTCCTAATTATAAGCTAATAGGTAAACGCAAAAGAACCGCGGCCAAATAATTGGTCTTTTTCGTCACTGCCACGATTGCAATCGAAAGTTTGCCTGAACTTGTGTTCGACTCACTACGGTCGAGTCACATACACATTAAAACTTAAGAGACTACCTTAACGAGGACCTTAAGTTCTTTTAAAGGGGGAGAAGTGTAACGATCCGAGCTTTTTAGGCATATTTAGGATATTTTCCTAATTTTCTAAAATACGTTATACTTTTGAATCGATGAAATATTGCATTTTGACAAATTTCTCGCCACACACGTGTGTCGACTAATTTTGGTCGATTGGCAAAACGACCAGCAAATTAATCGATGACGTATCTTCAATATTTTGCAAAAGAATATTGTAATCAATTATAAAGTTACTTTGCTTAATTACAAGACAACTAGGTTAATTAACTTATTGTGACTTTCATTATTTTGGATAATGACCGTCACAATGTTTGAATTAACGACGATCGTTAATACAAAAGGAAACCCAAACCGGCCACCCAAGGGAGTCATCGGCCGGAATCGAACTTGCGACGTCCCGGCCGCATCAGCGCGATTCCACGACAGTCGTAATTCAAACAAAAAGAATATAAAAAGAACGTACCTGGAGGGATTTGAACCCTCGTCCTTCGTTTGAAACGTTCAAACCTGACCAATACGTCAAAAAGTTTTCTTAAGCTCCCGATTCATGTCAGACGTACACGTACGCGACCAACCAAACAGTCGCAACTTTTTTCGGCAAGTCGCGTGAACACAAAAACGCCTTTTTGGCGCGAAACGGTTTTTCGGAATCCGTCGAAAAGTCACCAAACGGCCAAGCGGCGCGTTACGAGCATTCGGCCAAACGGGTTATACCCCTTCGCCTGTTTTCGTTGAACATGAACCAGTGCCTTAGCAGGTGACTTGAAGCACTCCAGTGCCTCATGTTGTGCAAGTATGTATACTTGCAAGGGTTATTGTGAGTGCAATTCTCACAAGCACGCATTCTACCACTTTATTTTTTCTTTTTCTCATAGTCTCAAGTATTAGAAATACGCGAAGTTGTTGTTGATTCTTCCATTAACTAATTATTGTTTCTTGGATATCGAGCAAAGATCCTTGAGAAAAGCAGAAACGTTACATTCGTGGACTCTGGCTAGAATGAGAGCCTTCCACAGGCTCCACAAGATGGTAGATTCTATCACTCCTCAATTGCATGTACAATTGATTCCTTGCGAGTCCCTTTCAGGTTGAGCATTGGCAACCCTCACAGGCCTCAATCCCCATTTTGCTTGGGAATCCTTGTTCACCTGACCCAATCAACCAAGTTCTCAGAAGTAGGACAGAAGCGTCTTACTTCCAAATAGGCTTTTGCCCAAGTTGAGGGTTACACAAGTGAACAAATTCTTCTTTGCAGAAATCACGTCTAAGCAGATCAACACACAACACTAAGTTTCAAAGAACATCGCCCACCAGGACTTTCGCTTAACTTTCACAAAGTTACAACTTATAAAATGTTGAAACTATAGCATCTATGTCGGCCTGACTTGAGCTCTTCGCTCGCAACCGCACCTAACAATTTCCACTGCTGGCTGGGCTCACTCAGCTCGTCACTGAGGGCTTTACTTGTTGCTAACAGAAATTCGACAATTGTGACTTTTGAGGACTTGGAAACTAACACAGCACTTACCATTTTATGTGCCTTTGCACGTTCGTGGTGTTTGCTCCAAATATGCACTAGAACTCCCAGCAGATTCTATTATGCAAGCTCTATATCCTTCAAGCGAGATCTCTTCTTGGGAACTCCTAAACTCTATAACTCGTCTATGATACGTGAGAGGGAATCTTCAAGCGTCGGCAGGCGCGTGGTTTCTTGGTTCTCCTGTTGCCTTGGGAACTCCTTCTCTTTCACGCTTCTTCTTCTCCTCTCCTTTCCCTCCTGCGCTCCCTTTTGCTTCTTGGCAAAATGTGCAAGGCAAGAATGATAAGTTCGTGCAAGGCACGTGCTTTACCCAGGCACCACGCACGCCATTCTCTCTCGGGAATTCCAACGCTTAGTCACAGCAACTTAAATTTGCAAAATGTCACTTAGCAAGCATGCACACCTTGTGACCGTCGCGCGTGACTGCTTAGCTTTCCAGCTAGCGTGCACGCCTGTGTGGCCTGAGAGCCTGTGTCACTTTAGGTGGACGCTTAAGTTGTGGCAGTCGCACCACAGGTCCCTTTCTGAGGTGGCCTTTTCTTACAGCCTTTCCTTATTTGGCAATTGCAAGGATGGCTGTCCAGTCAATGATGCCTTGCTTGCCATCTGCTGGTGTGGATCTATTGCTGGTCCCAACAGGGTCAACTTCTCGGTTGACTTCTCTGTTAGACCCCACCCATCGCTAGATGTTGGTTTGACCGGGCTTAGTCACACTTTTGTGTGACTGAGACTTTGACTTTCAGAGCTGACTGTGCAGAACTCAATCATTTGGTCAGTGAGTCAATGTTGACTTTTCGTACCTGGGAAGCCGTGACTTGCGTCACGCGTGCTGCACCGTCAAACGGATAACAGTCGCGACACCTTTGAGCCCGACTTGCAATTTTTGCAAAATGAATCGATAATGTTGAAAAGTCGCAGCCACGTAGCACGCCGTGCTTCATACCGTAAGTCAAGTCAAGGTCCACCTAATCAGGTTGACTCTGCTCTAACTTTTGGGGTCTACTCTTGCCTAACCGACTCTTGACCAACTTTGACCTCCAGCCGTGATGGTAATATGACATCTAATCTTGTCTAACCTTAATATAGGTTTCAATCACATTAATAAGTGCTTAACGACCACTGTCGTGCCTAACAGTGTCGGTTCCTCGGCACGTGCGTAGCCTTCCAGCACGTGTGCCTTCGACCTGGTCGAGGTGTCGGTGGCCCTCCTCACGTGTGGGCAAACATGGCCGATCGACCTTTGCACGTGTGTCGGCGACAAGCCAAACCAGGGTTAACTCATCCCTGGGCTCCTGAACTTGCACCATGCAACCATGACCAACGATCAGAGCAACGTCCTCCTTCACCCAGCTCTCACCATCTGCTTATCCTAAGACTTAGCAGAAAATTTTAAAAGTACTTGCCTTGCCTTAATTCCTCTTACAAGGACGAAAGTCTCTTACTTCTACATAGGCTTTATGCCTTAAGGTTCTTGGGTTCACAGGCGAGCAAATTGTAGTTTGCAAAAATCACACTCTAAGCAGCTTGACATACAACGTCAGATTCAAAAAAAATCGCCCTTCAGGCTTTCGCCTAACTTCCACAAAGTCACAGCTTACAAAACTCTGAAACTACACGTCTATGCTGGCCTGGGTCAAGCTCTTCACTTAACACCGCGCCTTAACAGCTCTTCACTGCCAGGCTAGGCTCACTCAGTTCTTCACTGAGAGCTTTATCTGTCAATACTACTCTCTCTCTTCGAGATGCGAATGCGACTTCTGAGAACTTGGAGACTAACACACAACTCACCATTTTAAGGCTGCTTCACACACACTTGTGGCGTTCGGCCGAATCTGTGCTAATTTCCTAGCAGATTCTATTCTGCGGTTCCCCTACTTTCAACAGTGAGATTCCCTCTTGGGAACTCCTACAATCCTAACTTATCTATGATACACTGAGAAGAATCTTCAGCGTCGGCAGAAGCGTGGGGCCTCGGCTCTCCAATGGCCTTGGGAACTCCTTCTTCTTCTTCGCGCCCTTCTTCTCCTTCCTTCTGCTCTTTCTGCTCCTTGGCAAAGGTGCGTGAGAGTGAATAATATGTCTCAGCAAGATTCGTGCCTTTCGCAGGCACCACACAGCGTCATCTTCCGAGAATGCCATGCTTAGTCACAAAGCTTAGCTGCATGTCGCTTCTGCCTAGCCATGCTCAACTCAAACTTGTAGTCACTCAGCATGCATGCACACCTCGTGACTGTTGCGCGTGGCTGCTTAGCTTCTCAGCTGGCAGTCACGCCTAATTGGCTCATGGCTAAGAACTCTTGAGCGGCGTGTACAAGCAAATGCCACTTGCTCAAGATTCCCAACCGGGCGGCCGTAACCTATCTTGGCATTGCGGCCATGACCTGGCTTATTCTGCCAGTCACGCAGTACTTGACTTGGTATCTGCTGGGCGGCTCATCACTGATCCCCAGCTTCTAGCCTCGCGGCTGTCTATGCTGTCAAAACCTCCCCCATTCCTGGGTGTGGGGCATATTGACATTGACCCCTTGCCAGTGGTCTTGACGCTGACATAACCGCTGACTGCGACGTAATCAGTCAAGTGGTCGGTGAGTCAACGTTGACTTTCCGTACCTGGGTAACCGTAGCTTGCGCTGCGCGTGTGACACCGTCAAACGGATATTAGTCGCGACAGCTGTCGTGCCTAACAGTGTCGGTCCCTCGGCACGTGCGTTGCCTTCCAGCACGTGTGCCTTCGACTTGGCTGAGGTGTCGGTGGCCCTCCTCACGTGTGGGCAAACATGGCCGATCGACCTTCGCACGTGTGTCGGCGACAAGCCTTACCAGGGTTGACGTATCCCTGGGCTTCTGAACTTGCACCATGCAACCATGACCAACGCTCAGAGCAACGTCCTCCTTCACCCAGCTCTCACCATCTGCTTATCCTAAGACTTAGCAGAAAATTTTGAAAATACTTGCCTTGCCTTAATTCCTCTTACACCCCTCCCTTTCAGCTGAGGCGTCCCTGCCTTTCTGCTGAAAGCTATTATTTTCCTGACGTGCGGCCAGGGGGTTTAGGAAGGCAGTCAAAACATTCCTATCGTCTTGCCATAATCTTTTCCTCGCTAATGCAGAAAATGTGCCAACGGGCACCACACTTATCGCAAGTTACCATTGCTTCCTGATCGTCCAGCACTTTGCAGCTGGCACAAGGTGTGGCTGGCACCAATTTCTCGGGCACAACCCTAACCGTAGGATCAATATTTGGCAAATGGCATAGCGAGCAATTCTGCACGTGGTCTCTCATGGTTTTACCATCAGAACCTTCCAGTTTTAACACACCATTGTCAAACGCATGTTTCACGCGTAAGATCACTGCACCTGAACTGGTGTCGATGGTGGTCTTGGTCTGGCGCTTGCGGTAGACGAAGTCTCCTTCTTGAATCTGCGTCATCTGCAGGCGATAGCTCTTGTCTCGTGTCCTGGCGTAACGCTACGTATCTCTTTTCTGTGCAATTTTCAGATTGTCCAGCGCAGCTGGTATCATGCGCTCAAATAACGCCTTACGACGTACCATCACTTTTAGCAATTCATCAGGGCTGTCCAGGTTTTTCACCTGTTCAATCTCCTGCTTGATGCTGATGGGTACTACTGGACTTCTGCCAAACAGTATCTGATATGGCGAGTAATTCGCCAAGGCAGCCTGCTTGCTAAATCTGTAACCCATAACCAGCCATGGCAGGGCCACATCCCAGTCACGCTTGTCATGCTCAAGGCAAAACTTGCGCAAAGCAGACTTAATGGTTTGCACCATCCTTTCTGCCAGACCATCTGCTTGCGGATGGTCTCTAGACGTAGTGCGATGATCGATGAAACATCTATCCAAGAGTTTCTAAAAAGACCCTTGGAACTCAGACCCTTGGTCTGTCAGCACTTCTGCTGGAGCTCCATGACGCACAATCACACCATTGAGGAGCGCTTCCGCGGTCCCTAGACTCTCCTTAGCAGTCAGAGGCACGACCTCTATCCACTTAGAGAAATGCTCAATCATGACCATGATATACTTGTTACCTCGCTTAGACAGCGNATACTTGTTACCTCGCTTGGACAGCGATAGCTCACCTGCAAGATCGCAACTCCAGCGGTAGCCTAGGCCCATGATTGGCAAAGGTTGCAAGTGTGGATGTTGCTGTGTAAACCAGCCTTGACGCGATCATAGCTTTGGCAGGCCTTGATCACATCTTCACACTGCTGCTTCATGCCCCTCCGCCAGTAAGACAGCTCCAAAAGACTATACGTCTTCTTGACACCATAGTGTCCAGTGTTCTCGTGCATTTCCTGCACAAGAGCTCGTCTCCTGATGGGTTCTGGCACTAACTTCTCCTGACCAGTTTCTTCAATTTTAAAGAGGTTATTGCCTCTCGGGCCCTGTTCTGTCGTCTGAAGATGGGTCTGGGTTCCTGCTGAGTCCATCGGCGTCGTTGTTGAGCACTCCTGCTCTGTGCACCACCGTCATTTGGTACTCTTGCAGCTTAAGAGCCCAGCGAGCCAACTTACCAGTGAGGTCTCCGTTCCTCATCAGCCATAGTAATGGTAAGTGATCCGTGATCAACGTGAATGGTCTTCCCCACAGATACTCTCTGAAGTGTGTGACAGCCCAAGCCACTGCCAGCAGCTCTCTTTCGTAGGACGAGTAGCTGCTCTCCGCTTGATTGTTAGAGCGTGAGGCATAGGCAATAACATACTCCTCTCTAGGGCTTGCGGCCTGAGTGAGTACTGCGCCAATTCCCACACGACTCCAGTCCGTGAGCAGATTGAACAGCTTGGAGTAGTCAGGCGTTCGCAAGACTGGGGCTGTTACCAGCCGCTCCTTAAGCTCGTTCATGGCTTTCTCCTGAGCTTCTGTCCACACAAAAGGCACATCCTTTTTCAGGAGTTCCGTCAGGGGTGTAGCAATTCTGCTATAATCCTTCACAAACTTACGATAGTATCCGCTTAGCCCTAACAGAGCTTTCAGCTTAGACACATTCGCAAGTGCAGGTATCTTGTAAATGGCCTCAGTCTTCACAGCCTGAGGGGACATAGCATTGTTCCCGATCTCGTGTCCTAGGTAAGGCACGTGTGCCTCAAAGAATTTGCACTTTCCAGGATGCAGCTTCATCTGGAATTTCTCCAGGCGCTGGAACACTTGTTCCAAGTGCTCAAGATGCTCCTCTATGGACTTGCTAAATACTACCACATTGTCAATGTATGGTTTAGCAAAACCCAGCCCCTCCAGCACTTTATCCATAGTCCTCTGAAATATGGCTGGGGCATTTTTCAGCCCAAATTGCATTACTGTCCATTGCCAAAGTTCCCTTTGAGCCCAGAAGGAGGTCTTACCTCGATCTTTTGTTTTCACAGGGATCTGGTTGGAGCCTTGGCGCAGATCGATGATGCTGAACACCTTCTCGGTGGTGGCATTCGCAAAGATCCGCTTCGGCGTAGGCATCACGTAGCTGTCTGGTTCTGTGTAGAGATTCAGTCGCCTGTAATCTCCACACATACGAGTGGCAGTGTAATTGCCGGCCTCGTCCTTTTTAGCGACTACTACTGTGGGAGCCCAATGCACTGAGGTAGATTTTTCAATCATGCGGAGCTTATGCAGCTCTGCGCAAGTTTTCTCCACACAGTCCCACTCTGTCTGACTGAGCTTATGCGGCCCAAGTCTGACTGGGTTATCAGTAGTTAGTGTGATCTCACACACACTGGCAGTGGTTCTACCAATCTCCTCCTTAGTGAAAGCAAACACCTTGCGGTGTTTCTTCAGCAACCTTTCTACTTGTGTTCTCTGCTGGGCTGAGACCATTTTCCCAATGGCAAAAGTCTCAGTTTCAGGTTGCTTCTCCCCAACAAAGGCTTCCAATAGTTGCTACTCCTTGGGTGCAGGTGGGGGCTTTTTGCTCTTATCCTGGCCCTCAGGCTTTTCTGCCTGATTTCGGCTCTCAGGCTTTTCTGCCTGATTCTTAGGAGGTGGGGTAGCGGGCTTTGCAGCTTGCTCCTCTGTTGCCATAGGTTCTGCAGCCTGTTTCCTTGGCTCTTTACCTTTCCCAATGACGCGTCGCCTCTCCTGCGGTGAGGTGTACGTCAGGCGCCTCCGGATGGGTTGCCTCAGGAACATTTCGTCGTCAACTGCAGTCCAACTGGTCCCGGTACCTCCTTCTCCACGTGGCCGAGGTTGGTTCACCATTGGCCAACCTGCAGGATCTGTCCTAGGGCTGATTACCCAGCCCCACTCTTGCTCAATAATAGCCATGCGGGTGACGGTCGTGCCATACTCCTCCCTTGCGGGTGGTGTGATCGTCCATGTCTGCGTCAATGTTTGCGGCCTTTGAGGTGCCGCTAGTCGTGCGAGGAAAGCATCATCTGCTGCGGTCAGGCGGCTGATGGTGTTTCCCAGGTCCATCAATTCCCATTCTGGGATTGCAGGTATCATGGGGGCAGGTCCCTCCGACCTTGCATCCTAAGATCCGATAGTTGCAACAAGCGCGTGTTAATGCCTGGCGGCACACTAATGCCCAATGCCATTGCCCTGCAAACCAAGCCGTCCTCTCCCTCTCTCTGCAGAATATCCCGCAGAGGCGGAGGAGGTGGGGCTGTGGTCCCTTGCGGAACGCCCTCTCTCTAAGCCTTCCCTTTATGCTTGAAATATCGCTTTAGCATCCTCCTAAAAGATGCGTTACCCTCACGGGCCACCTTCCTTGGTCTGCTTGCGCGACCCTCGGGCTTACCTTGCGCTGTCTCCACTTTAGCAGTGCAGGCAGTCACCTCCTCCCGTTGCGGCGGTCGTGCGGTTGACTTGGGTTCTGCCACTGAAAGATTGGCAGTAGGAGTACTGGATGTTGGTGACCTTAATTCTTCATAAAGGTCTGCCGGGCTTGGCCCCATCAGGTCGTCTGTCCTCAGCTCCTGTTAGTCAAGCAGATCCAACTCTGGCGTGGGAAAACGTGGAATTTCTTCCCTGGCGTCCCCTCCATTGTTGAGTGATGGCAACTCCAACTCTGAGAGGCCTTGCATCTTTGTATTCTCTCCCTCCTCCGACTTCTCTGTTCCAAGAGGTGGCGATTCTTCATCCCCTCCTGTGTTGAGCCTTGCCATGTTGAAGATGGCTCACTGTAGAGCGCGAGCTGCTTTCGCCACTTTCTCTTCCTTGAATCAAGGGGCGTCTGCTTCCAGCAAGTGCTCCATGATTTGCCTGGTGATCGACTCAGCTGTGTTGCCAACTGTGCCTTGTGGTTGCCCTTTGGCCTCTGGCTCTGGGCTCATCAGAACAGGTGTGGCGAGCAATCTCTCGACCGTCTCCTTCCTGCGTTCTTCAAAAATCACCTTCAAGCAAATGGTCTTTTCAGACCCTCCGGAATGCCCTGAATTCTGACTGCATTCTTCGGCCCATTCGCCAATATTGCACTGGCGTTCTTCATATCTTGACGTTGCCGCGTCTCGGGATGGGCTTCCGTAGACCTGGTTTTGGGCCACGTTCCGTAACTCAGAAGTGGTCTCTTCCTCCCATTCCGGCATCCTTACAAATATTTGGCTGGAGCGTTCTGCACATAATGGGACCTCCTGTGATTTGCTTGTTGTAGCGTTTGCCAAAGGATTTGCTTCACCAGTTGCCTGGTCTTCCATGGCTACGTCTTCCCGCAGCCTTCGCAGCTCTCTTTCCAGAGGGTCGTGTAGAGCCGTTTTCCGATTGTCAATTCGCGCCAGTAGGTCTTGACACCTGGTCAGCCCTGCCACTCTGGTTTCTCTGAGTGCTTCACCTTGGTCAACCTCAGCCGCGTCCCTTTCAACACCATATTCTTCTTGTCGTTGATGCGCTTCTTTGATAGCTCTCTGATCAGAGTTTGGCACCACACGGACTCCAATCGTTACTGGTCTCGGCCTGGGCATAGGCTTGTCAGAGAACGTCATCTGCTGCCAAGTCATAATTGTCTCCACTAACCACGTCATGGAGTGATGCCCAATCATATTGCCGAATATCTTCCCAGCGTCGTCTTGTCCCACCATCGCAATAATTTCTTGTGCAATGGGGTTGGGTACCCCCAGGCACCTTCCCTTCTCTTCAGCTGTAGGCTCTCTCCATTGAGCTTCTCTGTCGTGCGCATTCTTGACCATTCCTGGTCCTCCATTCACAAATGCGCGTGATCCTGGGTATGCCGTGAAGGTGGGCAGCACCACTCTTGGCCGGCCTGGCTCGTTGACGACGTACTGTGGGTAGGAATCCCTCCTAATCACTGGCTTGGTTTCCACCATCAGTGCTTCTCCCACAAATACTGCCGTTGGTGTGCGCCGCGTAATCTCCTCCATCTCCCTCAGGATTTCAATGGACATGCCGTTGGTCCAGAATAGTCTGGCCCGGTGTGAGTCCTCCGTGCCTGGCGTCGTTGATCAATACATGATGACCCAGGGTGGAGTCGAAGACCAGCCATGGATCTCCTGGCTTCATCTGGGTGTAATCCATCCCTGGATGTACATTCTCAATCACAAACATTGGTGGGTAGAGATGCTGGCGTTCCCGCAGCGAACTGATGATTTTCACCATCCGTCCCCAGTGTTGTGCTCGCGGGTCATTGAATCCCCTCCTGTTCCCAGCTTGCGAGAAAGGTTGACAAGGGAATTCCGCAAAAATCCAGTCAATCCTGTAACCGTACAGGTCCTCAGACTTCACATCGAGGATGTTTCCTCCAGCAAGACGCACCAAACTAGTAGGCACCAATGCCTTGAAATGGTACATTTTCCGCATCTGACTCATGTCCTCCTTAAATGCTGTGAAGGCACTCTCATCATTGTCCACATACAGCACTTTGGATACTCGGATACCTCGCTGAATCAGTGAGATGGTTCCAGAACCAAGTTTGGCAAACAATTCCAGCACTACTACTTCTCTCCTGCGAAAAGTATCTTCCATCCTCACAATGCCTTGCGGCAGCGGGTCTACTCCAGGCATCAAATTGGGAGCAGACTTAACTGGATAAGGAATTGGCAGCAGCTCTTGCGGGCCACGGTCCCTGTTACTCACAGCTTCCAGTTGCTCCATAATCCGAGGTTGCCAAGCCAAGGGAGTCGGCATGTTGACGCTGGTGTAGCCTTCCTCTTCGCGTTGCATGATGAGATCATAATGGTCTGGATATCGGTCATTCGCACAACAGTCTAGCAGTCCATAGTTTGCCTCTCCTGAGCAAACCGTTTTACCAAGAATTTCTCCTGACGGCTGCCGATCTGTCGACTGGTAAGTCACCCTCTGCTTCCGCAGGTCGATGACCATACCCAGGGGAATCAGGGCTTCGGTCCCCAAGAGAACATCATAGTTCTCTGCCTCTGTCACCGTGCATTCTATGAGCAGTGACGCCTCCTCAGGTTTCCCCAAGTTTACTGTGATTTTCACAGGCTTGCGGGTGATTCCACAAGACTTTGAAATCTGCCCAGATGCAGTCCTCAACTGAAAAAGACTTTCTTTCAGGTCCCTTGCCGTCAATCCCAGAGCTTTCACAGCTTGCTTTACCAAGATTACTGGCTGTGCGTCAGTGTTCAATAGGATATTGGGAGCGGCCCAGTCGTTGAACGTCAAAACTCTATCCTTGTTCTGCACTCTCATAGTGCTGAAATTAGTAGGCAGCGAAGCGCTGTTCGCGCCTTCCTCAGCTATGTCCAGCTGCTGTCCGGCTTCTTCAACCGTGAAAGGATACGTAAGACGCAGATCAGCAAGTGAAAGACAAGGAATGTGCTGAATCCGGTGTTCCACCAGAGCTTTCAGCTTCTCCAGCGAAAAACTAAATGTCTTGCGTGGCTCAGGCTTGGCTTGTCGTAGCTGCGCAATCTCGTTCTCATCGAGGATGATCCGAAAAGTCTGAGGAAGCTTCCCAGCATTCCTTGGAACCAGACGGTCATGATCTGCGCGCTCCGCAGCCGTTGCAGCCACTTCCTTCTCAGGCGTCAGCTTCTCGCCTTTGCAGACGGTCTTTTCGGCCACATCTGCATCATAATAGACATTAGGCACATTTGGTCTTGCAAATTGAGCTTTCAACTCTGCAATCTCTGCACTCATAGCATCATACTTCTGGTTACCCTTTCGGTTACCAGAGTTATCTTTCTCCTTTTTCTTACCCTTATCTGCCTCTTTCGTGGCAGCATTAGCCCATGGTGGCTTCAGATTTGGGTTCTTGGACCAACCCTCATCTGCTGAGTGTCCCTTTTTGCTGCAATGTGCGCATACCTGCGCCTTGCTAGCAGACAATTGCTTAGCATCCGGGTACGGACAATCTCTCTTCTGATGTCCAAATTTCCCGCAATTCCAACAGCCCTCTGCTATCTCAACAGTGTTGGCGTGCTTAGCAAACCTATTGAAAGACCCGCTCTTCTTCTTAAACTGAAAATTAGAGCTATTGGCCTTAGGTTGAAAGGATTCCTCCTTTCTCTCAGGAGCCATAAGCGTCCTGGAAGCCTCCTTGTACCAGACTTTACCTTCCTCGACATTGCGTGCTATTTCAGCAGCTTCGTCGATGTTCCAATCGATTCCGCGCTTTGCAGATAGGTGCGGCCTGACCTCCCGATCTGTGTCTTTACCTAGACACAATAAGAATTTGTCAGCCACAATCCTAGGCTCATAGATTCCTACCTTCTTGGCAAGGTCTACCAATCTGGATTTGACTTGGACTTGGCAGCAGGTATCGCTCTTCCTGATGACAAAGCGGACAGGCGGGCTTTCGCAGCCTCTTTCTGGATTTTTAAATCCCTTGCCTTCTTTTGCTCGTCAAACGCCCATTCCTGGGTAAGGTTCTCATCCTTCCGGAATTGACGATAAAGCAACAAGGCATCCTTGTCCAAGTACTAAACCAAGCTTATAAAAGCGACTGACTGAGTGTAAAATGAATCCTTTTGGATTCTCTCAAAGAAATCAACCCAATAGATCTCATCAAACTCTTCGAAAGTGAGACTATTTCCACTAGTTCGTCCACTAAAACACTTTGTAGACAGCTTGAAGTTAGGATTTTCATCCTTATCATCACCAGTCATTTTGAATGGCGACCAAGACTCACTAACTTTACCCCACACGTCGTGCTCTCTGCCCAAATTGGATTCGAAGGCTTGCGTGTTATACGGATTCTCACCGTTCGTGGCAGTATGGCAAGACTCGTCTCCCGACGGTTGCTCACTCCACAGGTTATCCGTGCGCTCAGATGTCTCACTTCCTCGTGGACTCTGGCTTGAATCAAAACCTTCCGCAGGCTCCACAGGGTAGTTGAGTCTTCCACTCCTCAACCGCATGTACAGTTGAATTTCTCCGGGTTCCTTTTCAGGTTGAGCACCGGCAGCCCTCACAGGCCTCAATCCCCAATTTGCTTGGGAATTTCTATTCACCTGAACCACATAACCGAAGTTCTCAGAAGTAGGACGGAAGTCTCTTACTTCCACATAGGCTTTATGCCTTAAGGTTCTTGGGTTCACAGGCAAGCAAATTGTAGTTTGCAGAAATCACACTCTAAGCAGCTTGACATACAACGTCAGATTCAAAAAAAATCGCCCTTCAGCCTTTCGCTTAACTTCCACAAAGTCACAGCTTACAAAACTCTGAAACTACACGTCTATGCTGGCCTGGGTCAAGCTCTTCACTTAACACCGCGCCTTAACAGCTCTTCATTGCCAGGCTAGGCTCACTCAGTTCTTCACTGAGAGCTTTATCTGTCAATACTACTCTCTCTCTTCGAGATGCGAATGCGACTTCTGAGAACTCGGAGACTAACACACAACTCATCATTTTAAGGCTGCTTCACACACACTTGTGGCGTTCGGCCGAATCTGTGCTAATTTCCTAGCAGATTCTATTCTGCGGTTCCCCTACTTTCAACAGTGAGATTCCCTCTTGGGAACTCCTACAATCCTAACTTATCTATGATACACTGAGAAGAATCTTCAGCGTCGGCAGAAGCGTGGGGCCTCGGCTCTCCAATGGCCTTGGGAACTCCTTCTTCTTCTTCGCGCCCTTCTTCTCCTTCCTTCTGCTCTTTCTGCTCCTTGGCAAAGGTGCGTGAGAGTGAATAACATGTCTCAGCAAGATTCGTGCCTTTCGCAGGCACCACACAGCGTCATCTTCCGAGAATGCCATGCTTAGTCACAAAGCTTAGCTGCATGTCGCTTCTGCCTAGCCATGCTCAACTCAAACTTGTAGTCACTCAGCATGCATGCACACCTCGTAACTGTCGCGCGTGGCTGCTTAGCTTCTCAGCTGGCAGGCACGCCTAATTGGCTCATGGCTAAGAACTCCTGAGCGGCGTGTACAAGCAAATGCCACTTGCTCAAGATTCCCAGCCGGGCGGCCGTAACCTCTCTTGGCATTGCGGCCATGACCTGGCTTATTCTGCCAGTCACGCAGTACCTGACTTGGTACCTGCTGGGCGGCTCATCACTTATCCCCAGTTTCTAGCCTCGCGGCTGTCTATGCTGTCAAAACCTCCCCCATTCCTGGGTGTGGGGCATATTGACATTGACCCCTTGCCAGTGGTCTTGACGCTGACATAACCGCTGACTGCAACGTAATTAGTCAAGTGGTCGGTGAGTCAACGTTGACTTTCCGTACCTGGGTGGCCGTAGCTTGCGCTGCGCGTGTGACACCGTCAAGCGGATAGTAGTCGCGACACCACTCAAGGCGCTTTCAAGACCACCTTGCAAAAGTCCACCGAGTGCTCCACCAGCTTCGATGCCACTAAGAACGATATAGGCCATAATGGCTGATCTTTTGGAGGTTCGTTCGGAGTTGACAATCCCTCAGTTGATGAAAATCAACTTCAAACAAGGTCGCATAGATTGTAGGTTCCACATGTAGTTGCTGATACCACATTACATTTGAAGTGACTGTCAGCAAGGAATGCAAAGCACTTTGCTGTAAGCATGAAATCTGAGTGCTTCTGAAGGTTGTGCATATGCAGTCGCCAGTTAATGAGCTTATGCATCAATCAGTGGTGGAAATATACTCGCGCCTCTCATTCTCGACCTTAGCAATTCATCACTGAATTTGAGTCGTACTGGGGAGACACTCTACAACCTTGAAACTCCAACCTTGAAACTCCTTGCATGAGAATTTTTTACTTCGGTATAGCGACATCCAGAAAGTGGCATACTTTTAAATATGGACGGGAGTGTAGCCACTCTGACGTCGTCTTCATACCTGAACAGCAATGGTGGAATACGCCCAGATGATCTTCATGATGCCTACCTATCAGAGCTCCTATCATACAGCCTTGAGCGCCTCAACAAGGTCAGCGTCTAGAAAAGCCTCTGTCCTGCATCGTAACAAAAAAAAACCACCATATGTGCTCTTGAGTAAGTAGGCGTACCAGTACACTGTGGTAAGCTCCTTCGCATGGTTCCTGATCCTGTAGACGGTTCTCAAAAAGACATATTTGCATATTCGATTACTTTGTTGACCAAACTACAATTAGGCCCAGCATCCTGCAATAGAAGGTTCTTCGTGTTTGCCTCGTCTTTGAGGATGCCCTTTAGTTGGAATGCATGCTGCTGCCTTGGGCATCCCTGTGGGGTCCATCACGTCTATCAGCGCAGTTCCCTATCATAGCTTTCCTGTGACCCATTTGTTAACCAAAACAAGAATGATCTAAAATTAAGAATGAGAAGAATTGAAGCTGGATAACCTCAGCGCATGAGTGCACGAGTGCATGGCTGGGTGCACATAGCTTCAGACTGCAGCTGTTGTGTTCAAGCTAGTGGTGAAAACAACCTGTTTCTACCTCCTGGAGAGGAGCGGAATGTACTCGACATGCAAGTTCCGACCTTCTTCTCCATCCCAAACATCCAGTGTCTGTGTGAGCGAAACCCGACTTATTGTGGTCATATTCAGATTGGTGTGTAAAAAGGAACTGGCCTCATTGCAGTCATGTTTTCAAATTCCTCCCTATCCTGAAGCCTCAGTCCGGTGTGTGAACAGGGCAAAGGTAGTGCAGTCAGGTTCCCACCTTCTTGAGTGTAGTGTGTGAACAGGAACCGGATTTACTGCGTCAGCTTGCTACCTCCTTCTCCATCCTGAAGCCTCAGTACTGGGTGTGAAAAAGAATTGGACTTGTTGTGGTCAGGTTCCCACCTCCGTCTCCAGCCTGAAGCCCTCGTTCTGGTACGTGAACAGGAACCAGACTTGTTGCGGTCAGACTCGGAGCGGATCAGGAGGCAGATGCAGGAGGTGGCAGTGGGCCACTACCGCGCCTTCATCACAGCCGCAGAGGCTGTCCAGTCGATCCGGCATGAGATCTCGGCCGTTGATCATCACCTGGAGTCCCTGGTACTCCCCCCTCCCGTTCTTTTTTTTGTTCTTCCGACTCTTTCAAAGCAGTGACATGCATCCCGGTGACCCCTGACTTTTCATCACTTTGATCTCGCTTCCAGTGTCTCCTCTTCCTGGGGTAGCTTACTAAGTGCCCTACAAATGATTGAATTGACCAGGTTTTTGTGGGTCTTTTGTAAACAGTAGCATGTGTAGTGCCCTTCAAAACCCCTGGGTATAAGAGTGAAAAGCTTTTTATGATTTGCTGACCGTCAGCCTCAGCGTCATCGAGGTCAGGTGCCCGAGTCTTTCCTATTGTGAGAGTGCCCACGCATCAACTGATCTGGAGTTTGTTCCGCTTTCGCCGTCCATTCCCATCACAATCGCTCTTCACGAACGGCCCATGTGCACGCTGCAGATGTCTGCAGTCACCTCCTCCTCCTCATCCCCCTCCTCCTCCTCCTCCTCGTCCACCTCTTCCTCACGTGTCACTTTTGCAGTGAAGCCATGAGAGCTGCAGAGTTTCATTCCGAAAACGTGCACAAAAGCTCATCTCAGATACTGGCTGCCTTCCAGCTTGCTTTCTTACGTTCAAATATGGACAGAGTGATCACGGAGGTGTTCACCAAGGTTGACTGGGGGATGACAGAAGAGGTTGACTGAGGGTTGACAAGGTTGACTGGCGGAAGACAGCCGAGGCGACAGCCGAAGTCAACTGGGGGATGACTGCAGAGCTTGGCTGACAGGGAAATTCAGTTTGTCTGCCAGGGTCCCTTCCCGCTGGTCCCAGCACAGCTCACAGCTAACAGCTGGCGGACGTAGAAGCAAGAAACAGGGCCTAATGCATGCGCTCCCTCTCTCTCCCCCTCTCTCTTCCCCCCCCCCCC
>WELA01006175.1:125742-145754 GCA_009602735.1 Mesotaenium endlicherianum
GGGGGGGGGCTGGGGGGGCTCTCATGGACCCTTCTGACGTGGCTCTGATCTGACGTGGCTTCGATCTGGCGCGGGCATGTGCGAACGAGGCGCGTGCCGGTTGACTGATACGTAATGTGTCATTTGTTTGTGGCACGTGATGGGGCGCGTGGCGCATGCTGGGTGGGCCCGTGGTGACTGGTTGGCGCGCTGATGTGGCACATGATGGCTCGTGATGTGGCTGATGATGGCTCGCGATGTGGCTGGTCGATGTGGCGGGGCGATGTGGCGGGGCGATGTGGCGGGGCGATGTGGCGGGGCGATGTGGCGGAGCGATGCGGCGGGGCTATGCGGCGGGGCGAAGCAGCGCCAGCACTCGCTGATGTACAACGAGTACATCGTGTACGACGTGCGCCAGATCCGCATGCGCTACCTCGTCAAGGCCCGCTTCCTCACGCGCTGAGGGGACCTTGCCCGAGCGACGGCTAGCGAGGTGTTGCATGGAGGGCCGCATCCGCATGCATGTTTTTCCTTGCCCGCTGAGGGGACCCCTTGCCCGAGCGACGGCTAGTGGCCCCGCCCTTCACGAGGTGCTCTACTGCAGGTGGGTCGTGGAGGGGCCACCTCCGCATGCTTTGCTTCCTCACGCGCTGAGGGGACCTCCATCAGCACCGAGGGCGTGAGGGGAGCACAGTTAGTTTGACAGAGCTAAACCTGCGATAGTCCGGCGCAGGTGGGCTGTGAGGGGGGCAGATCCGCATGCGGGTACCCTGTGGTGTGGTGAAGACTCAGCTCCATCGGGCCTCAGTGAGGGGGGAGCTCGGCTACGTTTGGCTCCTAGCGATTGACTTGGCGTGCAGGTGGGTGGCCCCAAAGGGGGCTAGTCTGAACGCGATACCGTGTCAAGGCTCAGTTTCTGGGGGGCTGAGGGGAGCTTCTATGGCTTTGAGCTTGTAAGAGTTTTATTTTTTGGCTTGCAGGTGGGGGCCATTAGGGGGCCGCAAGCAAGCGGTGTCTAGGTCGTACTAGTACTATATGCGAAAGGATAGAGCAATATATAGACTTCTTTTACAATGTAGAACCTTATACTATCGGCTTGATGATTGAAGATTGAGAGCACACGTGGGGAGTTAGGAGGATAGGCAATCTGAAGCGTAGTCGCAGCAACGGAGTAAACAGAGGCGACGTTACATAGTCCTATTCCAAGAGCAACCTTCATTTCGCGTTAACAGCATGAACACTGGCGTATGATGCCGAGTAGTTGTAGCTTGTGGAAGATATGATGTCGCCGGCATATTTTGCAGCCTGCACACGGGATATTTATCGTTGCGTGTATAAGTTAGTGCTTCGTGCGCCTTTGACTTTGCACGAGAATTGAGCTGGAGACTTTGATGATGTTGCATGTGCCCAGAAATAATGCAATACTCGAGCGTACTAGCTACAAACTGGTTCACCAGGTACAGAATTTATATATTACTCAAAAATCCATTCAGTACATCAGACTTTCAGCTGACAGCAGCACACCGTGCAAATGCAGTCGATCACTCTGCAGCAAGCGGAAAGTCTGGGTCCAATGTAATCAGCTATCAGAGAAACACAAGTGCAAGTATACTGTCACAAAAAAAAGCTAGGCATTGTCTTTATTGTACATGCAACCAACAATTCATCCCGTAGATGGCTGCCCACAAAGCCTGCGCAGGCAGTGCTTGCTTCTTGCGAAATTTATGTGCCTATGTTGCATGTATAGCTTATACGCACGCGTGCCTATCAGGCACGCGCACTTTCCAGTGTCCCCCTTCAGCTCCGACAGCTTCCAAAACTTTGCGCTCTAAAGAGCTTTCAATACACAGCGCTCTGAACATCTCTCTGAACATCTCCGATGCACACGCAGGGACAGCTTTCCAAACCTTCCGGATTCAGACCAACTTTTCTCTTCTCGAGAGCTGCCCTTAGCTCTTCTCTGTGCTGGTTCTCGGGACTTGCGCACGCACACAGTCAAGAGCCGCGCTCCCTCTGGCGAGCCGATGCTCTCACATCTTGCACACAGTCATGCCCTTGGCAGTGAGGGGCCTCTCGGCACAGCGCCTCTTCCAGGCCATGACGCGCGGGAAGCTCTTCTCCAGCTCCAGGTGCTCCGCCGCCCCGTAGAAGACCTGCACGTCAAAGGAAGAACCACAGGAGAGAATTGGCAAGCAGCAGCAGCAGCTGAAAGTGCTATCTATCAGGAATCAGGAACCAGAGACCAGAAATCAAGAATCAGGAATCAGGAATCAGGAACCAACACGCGATCATGAAGATCGATACATCGAGATTAACTGGAATGCAGCTGGGTTTGCACGAGTCTCAAATTCCAGGCCAAAACGAGTAGGTCAAGTTATCTTCCAACCACACTCTAACCTACTCCGCACTCCTCCTCCTCCCCCCCCCCCCTTTCCAAACTCGCCTTCCCTTTCCTCTGGTACACACGCACACGCACATGCGCACGCGAACACACGCACGCACCTCCAGGCAGTGAATCCAGGGGAAGGTGGCCATGTCGGCGATGGTGTAGCCGGCGTCCGTGAGATAATCACGGCCCTCCAGGCGCTTCTCCAGCACGCCCAGCAGCCTCTTGGCCTCGTTGGTGTAGCGCGTCACCGGATACGGGTCCTGGCACTTGTCCTTGGCGTACTTGTAAAAGTGCCCGAACTGCACAGTGTCGATCCAGAAGATGTGTGAAGAGTGTGTCTCAAGTGACCGATAATTGTTCTAGAAAGCAAAAGCTTAAAGTTCTAAGAAATGTGAAGACGTCGAAGGGACCATGTAGAGAGCGCGAGTTCTGCGATAAGGGAAAAGACATATTGCACAGCGCACATCCTGCGCCCCTCTTTGAGATCTATTACCGTGACAACCCGACGATGGAGGACAAATATCAAAGAGCATTCTCTGCCCACAGTACCGCGTCTCTCATGTGCAGAAAAGGACTAAAAAAGTTGCATACAGCGCAAACATAACAAAAAGGAACAGCCAGCGCGCACCCACTAGTAGCAAGCCGCCGGTCAAAGGGGAAAGGAGAAAGGGGGAAGAGAAGCCATTTGGACGGCAGTGCCAGCTGGCACATGCAACAGGGGGGGCCAAGAGTCGGCCATTACCTGGCCGAACATGGGCCCCACGCCGCCCATCTGAAAGAACAGCCATTGGATGGTGTCCCATTTGAGGGCCGGATCTTGCGGCAGAAATTTTCCCGTCTTTTCCGCGAGGTACATCAGAATAGCGCCGCTCTCAAATACATTGTACGGCTTGCCACCTGGCAACGCCACAGCATGACAGCACACATCACACAGCACACAGCACACGAAGGTGCATGTCTTTACCATTGTTACGCACATGGATATATTATTTAAATCTCAGCTCCCTACTAAAATTGCTCTCGACACAACGCTTGTGCTCTGAAAATCGTTCTGTATCTATGTAAATTCTCTTCCACCTGTATTGATATATTACAGGGGCAGCTTAAACTTAAATCTTAAAACTATATAAAAATTAACATAACAATATTATTATCTTAATATAATAATCTTAACGATCCCAACAAATTATGAATGCAGATGATATCACGCCACGAAGATTAAGAGCCCATTTTTTGCCACAGATAAAGAGTATATTGTAAGCCCCACATGAGTACCTATATGATGCAAAAACCATACACAGGCACCTGTGTGAATGCGAGGAAGGTGAGCACACTTTGTCTTTAAAGCCTTTAAAGTCGTTAAAGCCATGATAAGAAAGTAAGCGCATCACCACAACCACTGCCTACTTCACTGCAATTCATACATATTATCAAATGTGTCCAGGAGGTACACGACTACATGGAGTGTGCATGGACTGTTTCTGCCTCATTATCCTCCTTCTCCTCGTCTTTTTCTCTCCTCCTTTTCTCTCCTCCGTTTCTCTCCTCTGTTTCTCCCCTCCTTTTCTCCCCTGAGCACTTCGTTTCTTTATCTACTATTTCCCTTCCTGAGGCCCAGCAAAACAAGAAACATTCGACCAAAGAAGCCAGGGCCTAGCATGCTCGGCCCACCTGGTCCATTGGGGTCTGTGATGGCAGGGATCTTGTTGTTGGGATTGACCGCCAAAAAGCTGGGCTCAAACTGTTCGTCTTTCATGATATTGATTTTGTGCGGCTCGTACTCCAGGCCCATCTCTTCCAGGGCTATGCTGACCTGTAATTTACTCAAAGTTAACTCATAAACGGATATTAGTACAAAATTTACTCACAAATGCGACATTTAGTACACCGCTGTGCGCACTACGTTTTAGATAAGGTTTCGTAGAGCCATAAGATATACGAGATTGAAAGATTTATCAAGAAAAGAAGAATTGATAACTTGTCGATTCTTCCCTCAGACGTATCGACTCCTTATGCACATTTGCAAAGCTGATGTAGAAAGAGACAAGAAAAATTCATATACAAATTCATATACAGAAAAACATGATACCACATTAATATACTGTTCATCGCGCTGCTAAAATACTCAAACTACAAGAACTTAGCTCGAGGTGCATGAATGACATAGCAGCCATTGTTGAACACCAAAGTAAAGTACTCGCACTCACTATCTTACATACACGTCATCAGATTGAATAGCCTCCAACATAAACTGCAGCAATTACCTTCATTCCGTTTGGAGTAGCCAAGGAGTACAGCTGAATCTTATCGCCAGCCATGGTCGTAGGAACGGTATGCTCTAGAGACGCTTGTGTAGAGTGAATGTTTATCAGTCTACTTGAAAAGATCAGAAAAATATAGATAATGTCTAAGCTCGTCGCAAGGTTCAGATACAATTCTCGGAAATCTCTTCCAGCTATATATATTGGCAATGCATGAAAGACCAGGAAATTTTGATTCAGAGGAACACCTCTCGCGTGGGAAGGAGGGGAGAAACGAGGCGGAATTGGGCGGAAGGTGCAAACGAGGTCACACGAGGTCATTTGCACCTTGCATCCAGAATCTTCGCACGTGTTTCCTTTTTTGATCCGCTGATATACTTTTTGTATGTTCTCTTCGATAGTTTTATAGCCTCTGATACTTCGGCCCCTTAGAGTAATGTAGAAATGGCAGAGCACAAACTTGAATAGTAATTCGAAAATATATGATACCATAGTCCCTTCAAAGTCACAAACACACCTGTTTCACACCATCCTTGGAGTCACAATGACGTCACACTGGAGGGCTATTCGTGACGTATTATGACAAATCTTGCCTGTAGGCAATCCAGGAGGAGCTTCGGCTGGCTTCTGCTTGCATCGGCCCTTCGCCCTCCACTTGTTCTTCATGCGCCTTCTTTGACCAGTTATCGTGGAAGTAGACAGACGCGCAACTGCGCCTAAATTGGTGAACAGAAGCTCGCAGGAACTTCCTCCTGCTGCGATCTAGCATCATAAAAGGCTCCTGTGACCTGAGGCCTGATCAACTGGCTCTTTCCGAGCGTGCTTCCGCACCGACCAACAACGTTCCTCCACATTCCTCTTTCATCTGGCTCTTTCCTCAGAATTGCTCAGAGCCATGGCAAGGATCAATTTTAGCTGCGTTTCAAAGTAGCTCGTGGTGTTGGACACTTACATGCACTACTATTGAAAATTCGTCAGGAATGCTAGCTGGTTGACGTGATTTTCCTCAAGCTCCACATGAACTAAGCTGCAGAAACGTTTCAGGTTGCAGGCAATGGCAGGTTCACAAACACTACCTATGGCGATGAGGGGAAGATTCCTGCTTTCTCCTTTTCTAGCAAATATTACTAGTAGCCGCTTTGTAACGTTTCCAGCGCTGCATCCTTTGGCCCTATCGAACGTGATATCTAACAGGAATACAGAATGTTGTGGCTTCTCATCAAGAAGGAGAAGAGAAGACAGTAGTTTAAATGGGGCGAGTTGTGAGTACTTTTTCCCGTATCTGTGCCTGTACTTCCTTTTCATTAGCCCGTAAATCTTTACCACGCCCTGAGGTACAATGCTCTAGGTTCTTGATCTATTTGTATGAAAAAAAAAACTTAGCCACAAGTCAGTAGATGCACTCTATGATGACATGCTTAATTGAAACATTTTTAGGTGGCTCGCAAGTGTGGTTGCGGGGGTTTGGAGGTTTGGGAACATCTGCAAAGGAGGTGATAAACTTCAGCTTGCGTAGCAAATTGTGATGCAACGTCGCTAAGCTCTTCTTGCTGCTACTTTGATCTGATGCATGCATCATGCCACTTGTTCTTCTCTTTCAAATAAGAACGCAAACAAAGGGCATTACCTTCTGATTACCTTCTGCTCACAGAAAGGGCTTCTTCTCCACACCAGACTTGTAAGGTAATCCAAACAACATAAAAATTGCCTGCATGCATGAGCTCATTATATTAGTTTCCCTTCTTATGTTGTTGTACCTTATAAGTCGATGAACAGACAGATATCAGTCTGAAAACTGACCCACGTTCACACTGCATTTCCCGTAGAAAGGTTCAAAAGAGTTGACCCTTGCTGTATGTATGCCGCATACAAGTTGAGGTATTTTCTAGAGCTCTAGCAGTCGGGTGTTAGTCTCCTTCAAGAACGTCTATGACGCGAGGATGCATGCATTTTTACAAATTATGTTCATCACGATCGGCCATGGCAGGGTCCGCTGCCTCTCGCCCGCAAGCTTCTGGAGGAGTCAGAGCCAGGAGCAGCGCAGCAGCCATGACAGCGGGCGCGTCAGCGTCGAAGATTCAGCTCTACTCTCTGGCGACGCCAAATGGCATGAAGGTGCGCGCGTGTCGTCCCTGGCCATACAGTCTTGGGTGTTGCTGGTGCTGGTGCTGGTGCTGGTGCTCTTGCTGGTGCCAATGCCGGTGCCGGTGCCGGTGCTGGTGCTGGTGCTGATGCCGGTGCCGATGCTGGTGACGGTGCTAGTGTGCGTGTCTAAGTGGGCGTGTCTAAGTGTGCGTATGTATAAGCGTGCGTGCGTGCATGCGTGTGTGCATGTGGGTGTGTCAGTGTACGCGCGCGCGTATGCTGCGGGTTGTGCGTGTTTGTGTGTGCATGTGTGCTGCATGTGCGCGTATGTCTGCGTGTGCTGTCTGTACCTTGTGTGCATTCTTGTGTTTGCGTGCGCCTGTGTGCACGTTATGGCGACGCACATCCCTCACTGTTTGGGCTTGTGCATACAGACCGGCAGAGCCCTGGTGGAGATAGGGGCTGGCTCCTCCCTCTATATAACGACACTCGCTATGTCCGCATGCTGCAAATGCTTGCTGTGCCAGCATAGCCCTGGAGGAGATGGGGCTGGACTGTAGGCCGTGCACCTCCCTCTGTACAATGACACTGGCGCTCGTGCGTGCTGCAGGCCGGCATAGCCCTGGAGGAGATGGGGCTGGAGTACGACGCGCACAGGATCGACATCACCAAGGGCGAGCAGCTCACGCCCGAGTTTCTTGCAATCAACCCCAACGGCAAGATCCCGGCAATTGTTGACCTCGACGGCCCTGGTGCGATCTCAGCCCCTCACAAACTCTGCTGCCCTCGCCTCCCTGCTGCCCTGCAGCCCCCTGCAACCTGCAACCCTAGAACTCTGTACAACCCTTGCCCTCGCATGCACGGCTGGCAGTGGGCTCCTGAGCCCCATGCTGGTGCTGCTGCGTAGTAGTAGCTGCACAGCTGCGCCTGCGTCGTGCAGCTCTGCAACTCTGCAGCCCTTGCACCTGCATGCATGGCTAGCAGTAGCTGGGGTTGGGGCTGTGTAGCGCACTGGCCGTGGCTGCACAGCTGCGCCTGCTTAGCGCGGCCCTGCAGCCCTGCAACCCTTGCACGCCTGCCACCCTGGAACCCTGCAGCCCCTGCACTCGCACGCATGGCTGGCTGTATGGTGCGTTGGCCCTGGCTGTGTAGTGGACCGCCCGTGGCTGCACGGCTGTGCTTGCGAGCGCGGCCCTGCTGCAGCAGCCCTGCAACCCTGCAAGCCTTGAACCCTGCGAGTCTGCAACCCCTGCACTTGCTGGCAGGCAGCAGTGCTCGGGGGGGGGCTGTATATGTAAAGGCTGCTGTGTATGGCTATGCCTGCCTGCGTGCGTGCGTGCGTAGGTGCGTAGCGCGACACGGCGAACCGGCAACCAGCCCTGCAGCCCTTGCACTGGCAGGCGTGCGCAATCGAGCTGGGGCTGTGTGCATGTATTGAGGATGTATGGCTGAATGGCTGTGCCTGCCTGCGCCGTGTGGTGGCTGCGTGTAGACATGCGTGCGTGCGTTCGTGCGTCGCGCAATTGTGCAACCCTGCAAACCTGCACTTCTTGCTCTTGCATGCGTGGCCGGCAGCGATCGGGGAGCGGAGCTTTGGAGGAGGGCTATGAGCCCAAGTGCAGTGCGATGGCGGAGCTGTGCCTGTGTAGTGTGTCCCCATAGCTGCGCCTCCCCCCCAGTAATTTCTGTATAGCTTGGCCCTGCCCTAGTAGAAACTGCACATCTGTTCCTGAGTACAGTAGCTGTACGAGGAAGAGAGCGGAGAGGGGCGAGGGGAGGGGCTGGGCCGAGGGAGCCGTAACTGCGGCTGCGGCTGCGTGCAGCGGGAGGGGGATTAGGGGGGACAGAGGCATAGGTAAAGGCAAGAGGCTGCGCCAGCGCGCACACACACACACACTGGACGGGGATACAGACCCCAGTTGCTGGCTGTCCTGCTTCTTCTTGTTGAGCTTCGGCTCGATTGCATACTTGTCTCATTTGCATCTCATTCTCAGTTTCTGCTTGCTTGCATTGATGGTATTGCATTGTGGGAGCCAAGAGGAGGCTGACGAGCAATGGTCACTGCGCCTTGCGCTGCCAGCCGGGCCAGTGACCTTCTGAGCGCGTGGTGCTGGGATGTTGTGCTGTCATGCTGTGGCGCTGCCAGGTGGCAAGCCGTACAACGTGTTCGAGAGCGGCGCTATCTTGATGTATCTCGCGGAGAAAACGGGAAAATTCCTTCCGGAAGATCCGGCCCTCCGCTGGGAGACCATTCAGTGGCTGTTCTTCCAAGTGGGCGGCGTCGGGCCCATGTTCGGCCAGGTAACAAATAAAAAGGAAACTAGTTAACATTTGCTCCAACTGACACTCCCTGCCCCCGTGTGTGTATGCGGCACTTGCCGTATGCTGCTCGTCTTGATGTTGTGCCTTTTCCACTGAATTTTTTAATCGCACATATGCACGCGCGCATGTGCACACATGCAGTTACACTTCACGCGCGCGCGCACACACACACACACACACACACACACACACACACACACACGCACGCACACACACGCACGCGCGCACACACACACGCACACGCACTCACAAGCACACACACACATACACACACACACACACACACATAAGCGCGCGCGCGTGCACTCACCTATCTCACAGATAGCTGGAGTGTGTGTTTGGAAAAGGGTGGGGGTGTGTTGTCTCCGTGAGGTTGCTAGCATCCACATGCCGGGGCCTCCCAAGCACGCCCGCTTTCACATTGAGAGTTTTGCATGAGGAGACAACAAGGCGCGTGTGCATGCGCCATGCAACATCTCCCCCCCTCTCTCTTTCTCCTTGTATACTTGTTTTTTTGCCTGTCTTTCTTGCGCGCGCGCGTTATGCGGACGGCACGCTGCGCCAGCAGCTCGGGCATATTGACTTGTGCCATTTTTTACAATGATAAGTGATTATGTACATCAGCGCCAGAGCGATGCAATGGGACCAGTATAACCCAAATCATGCGTTTGAGCTGACTAGTGTAGCTCCTGTTCCTCTTCTTGTATGTGTGTATGCTGTTCGTACTGACGAGCTGCCAGCTCGGGCACTTTCTGCACGTGTTTGTTTGTTGTTCTCTGCTGCGTGCGTTGGAAGTTTGTTGTCTCAGTATAGAGCAATTAGGTTCCTGCTACTGTCCGCATCCACATGCTCTGATCGGATCCGTCGCACCTCGGGCGCTTCTCCATGTGTTATACACCATGTGTTGTGCTCTGACATAGATGCATTTAAACATATATGTATGTATGTATATATATACGCGTGTACATGTAGTGTGTGTGTATATGCGTGTGCTCTCATGTTTTAAGCACTAATATTCCTTTTGATGATATTTATTGGAGGCACAAGTTGAGTCACCTGCAAGAGCTGACAATGCTTTGCAGATCCCAACAGTTGGAGCTGCAAGTCCCACTTTACAGCGACAGCAATTGAGCTTCCCCTGCACATGTGCTCCGAAGTGACACATGGCAGCTTGGGCGCCTCTACAAGTTCACAAAGGACAGAATGCCAGGACCCGAACCCCTTATTCATTCTGCTGGACGCCTTTACCTTAAAGACCTTCAAAGAAGGAATGAAACCCCTTCCTTTCTTTCTTACTGCTGGTTGGGACTAACGTGTCTGAGACTAATTGAATTACTAACCATGCCCGTACATGTGATGTTGTAATCTACGTGCCATCAACTGTGCAGTTCGGGCACTTCTACAAGTACGCAAAGGACAAGTGCCAGGACCCGTACCCCGTGACGCGCTACACCACCGAGGCCAAGCGGCTGCTGGGCGTGCTGGAGGCGCGCCTGGAGGGCCGCGACTATCTCACGGACGCCGGCTACACCATCGCCGACATGGCCACCTTCCCCTGGGTGCACTGCCTGGAGGTGCGTGTGCGCTCGGGCGTGTGTGCGTGAGCGTGTGCGTGTCTGCGAGTGTGTGCGTGTGTGTGCGCTCGGGCGTGTGTGCATGTGCGTGTGTGTGTGTGCGTGCGTGTGCGCTCGGGCGTGTGTGCGTGCGTGCGCGTGCGTGTGTGTGTGCGTGTGTTTGTGTGGTGCGCGTGTGTGCGTGTGCGTGTGTGTGTGTGTGTGTGTGTGTGTGTGTGTGTGTGTGTACGCGTATGTGTGTGTCCGTGTATGTGTGTGCGTGTGTGTGAGTCGTGACGGAATGGGTGAATCGGCCGGTGGAAGGCTGCCAGGGTGCATGCATGCGTTTAATGTGTGTGCGTGTCGTGCAAGCGTGCGTGTGTCGTGTATGGGTGTGTGCGCGCACGCATGCGCAACTTCCCGTTTCACAATGCCACTCGCAGGACCCGCTCGTTGTCTGCTTGCAGCCTATTGTCTGCTGCCTCTCTTCTATTGTGGGGAGGGTGCGTTTGGTGGATGAGGGGGGCACTTCAGGTATGACTCTCGTGTTGGAATGTCTCTTGGTGCATGACACATGTCAAGTCTTTCTTGTCTTCTTGTCACGGGTATCAAATATTCAGTGGTTATTTGAATGTCTGCAGGGTTAGATTACTATTTTGTAGAATGTAATGCACACACATTGAAAACGGTTTTTATAATACCCGCAATAACATGCACATCCTTCCATTGTATCACGTAGCTGACCCAACAGGCTACAGCGGTCTGCTTTGCACACATTGGAGCTCTCTGCCTTCAGTGTGAACCCCTTGAATTCTAAACTCCAATTCGTGAGCCACGTAAGAATTGGGCCCCGTGTGTGCACGAGCGCATGCCACTTTAGTTTGTTGGGGAGTGATTCTAGGTAGGAGCCTATGACCCCATCATTGACCGTTTGACTGACACCTTTCCCAGGTGGTCGTGGCTCGTGCGAGCTCCTGCAGGCTGGGTACGGGGCGGCGGAGCACCTGGAGCTGGAGGGAAGCTTCCCGCGCGTCATGGCCTGGAAGAGGCGCTGTGCCGAGAGGCCCCTCACTGCCAAGGGCATGACTGTGTGCAAGATGTGAGAGCATCGGCTCGGCAGAGGGAGCGCAGCTCTTGACTGTGTGCACGTTGTGAGAATACAGGAGCATGTGGGGACCGCCTTTCACCGCGCGCTATGATGTCGCATTTCGTCGTCGTCGACAGAATGCTCACGTTTCGAGTTTCTACGACGGAGCGGAGCCAGTGAGGACAAATGCAGAAGAGGAGTCGTGCCGGATTGTGTCTCCCTCAACCATCTGCTGCTGTGCTTTCTAGCTGCACATAAAGATTCCTTCTGATTTTGTACCTTCAAGACGTCAAAAATGTGTCCTGTCAACTCTCGGTTGCTGGCGCAAGGTCCTCTAGGCGTGGCCCATGGGGGGTGCTTCTTGTACATATCTCTAGATATGTCTTACACGGCGCCATCAACTTGCAATACCATTCTCACTATATCTTTTACTACTTTTGATGTCGCTCTTAAAGATGGCTTCCATTTGTATTATGTAAGCTAGCGTTTGGTGTGCCCTAAAAAGCAGATTTGGATGCTCAAATTACGCAATTTAGGTGCAATGCAATCAAGGTAATTACATGGGCATGTATCACTATGTGGACTATGTATGTGAATATACCAAGCATTGCTTAAAAGTAAGCCACTTCCAATTGCTTAGAAATAACATGAAGTGCTACGTATTAACACTCAGGCCTTGGGTATTCACATTTTACCTGTTGCAATGACTTTCGTATGTATATGTACATATACCTTGTCAAGCAAAAACTAAGTTTGTTTAGCGAGGAAACCGGGGGTCAAATTAATGAACAAATTAGCATCTCAGTAAATTGATACAATGTTAGAATAACATAACCTGAGCAATCTGCAATCATGTGCAATGTTTATATTACGAAGATTGTGAGTATTGAAGCAATTTGGCGTTTGGGTCTAGTGTCACTTTTCTTTTGCAATATGAGGTTTGAGGATTACACAGGAATGATACATTGAGAACATTTGACAAGTAACCAAAGAATTACTCAATAATACTCGTATCACTTAGAAACTTAAATTAACGCTTTGTTCATACTTCATGAAACATGTGGAGCAAACAGTTTTGCTCCTTTTACATACTTTCAATCACAATAATAAATACAATAAGAAGCGTTACCCTTTTACATACTTTCAATCACAATAATAAATACAATAAGAAGCGTTACCGCACCATAAAATTATGTAAAAGGAAACAAGTTGCATATTGGTCAAAGTTGCATAATTTGAAATCATCAGTAACACATTAGGTAGCTACGAAGGATATTGATGATGTTATTTTCATTACATGTGATCTCATGTATTGGATCAACACAACACTGGCACATTAGGGATAAATCTCATTTATAATGCGAGACTAGCATAGTAGATCCACTTGTAGGCTTTGTTAGCTGTAGACCTAGCATCATGATGTGATCATGCCTGTCACCATTGAAACTAATGCCATGATGAGTTACTCCATAAGGTATGGGCATTAACGACACCTTAGAAATCTCTTCGTGTGGACTCATAGGCTTAAGGCCAAAGGAGGAATGGTCCAATAAACAACCAAGCATAAGCACATGTGGATTAGGTCTGAAGATTACATCACTTGTTCATTTGATTGTTGGATGTAGACTCCACAAGAAATGTTTACCTCAATAATGCTCAAAGTTAAAAAAAAGTGGAGGTCAAATGATAGCAAGTCACTGATCCGAACACTTTTGAGTAAATATGTTTTGATTTCGTCATGCAAGAGGCTTACTTGACATATATATTTGCCATTGCAATATTTCTCCAATGTTTAAAACGAGTTATTTTCTAGTCCACAAAAGAAGGAGGTGTACAAAGGTATGCTTCTACTTTAGTGACTCTTAAGTGGGACAACACATCGCCTTACGGCCTCACATTACCGGGATGACCTGGTTGTTATTTTGAGGGTTGGTATAAAGCTAGAAAACTTCCTCCGAGGAAATGTGAACGCGTACTAGGAATTCTAAATGAATAAATTTCGGAGAGGACAATGTGACTGACCTAGTATACTTGCCGGTCGACGGGAATTCGTGACGACTAAGGGAAAAAAAAGGGGGAGGCCTTTTGGAATCCCGATTCCCAGGTTTGATCAGTTTCGGATCCTTCACTTTTCCGAACGTACACATCTCCAGACTCCAGAGTCAAGACTCCAGAGGCAGGAACAAGAAGTGACCTTGCTTTTGACGCCTGGATCGGTACAGGCGTTGGGGGGGGGCGATCGGGGCACTGGCCTTACCCGGCCCTGCAGGCTGCAAAGCTCACAAGTTACCATGGTCCAGAATTGGATTCTCGAAAGTTGGTGCCTCCAGGCCCCAGGGCCGAGGCCCTAGACCATCCCTGACAATTAATTCCAGACATATGGATCTCGATAATACTGTCAAAAATAACGGGTCACTGGCGTCGTCGGGCCTTGTCGTTTGATCGTCGCTTTTGCGTAGGACAAACTGGACTGCTTGCACTACAAGTTTCCCCGGCAGTCAAACGTCAAATTCGTTCTCCATCGTCATTTGCTCATTTCCATTCAAACGGCAATATCTGAAAGTTTATCGTGTACGCACGTCTAAAGTTTCAAAATTATCGACGCGGTGCCCCGGTCAATTAACATCTTTTTTGTCGAAAGGTTGACGCTCATTCGTGCTTTGATAAGGGCATGCATGCATGGCCACATTTCTAGGCTGCATGGTCGAGAAGGAAGGTGTTACTCCATGGCCTGCTTGGCTTTTTCATGAGCTTTTGTTCGCCGGGGCTGTAACTGTCTGCTGAGTAAGATATCTCGCAGTTATTTTTCAATGAACTGCTGGAGAAGACTCGAGACGTCATTCTTCCACATATTTCTCCCGCCAACATGGCACGTGATGTGGGTGTCATTATAATTGACTATATATGACCTGTAGGCTGTGACTGTATCAAATAGTACGTTGCCTGCTTGGTCCATTTCATCACATCAAGTATTGAAGTATGGGCGGTAAGTTTGAAATGACCTTCAGACTTGAACCATCTGGAGGCTGGTCGGAGTTGGCCGGCGTCCTGGAATTACTAGAGCACCTGATTTCTGATTTAGTCTTTCCGATGTTATCTCGGAACTTTCGGGAAATCATTTTTGTGAACGCTTGCGAATCGTGATTATAGTGATAAAGCAGATAAAAGCAGATAAAAGAGGCCTGGAAGGCTGGAACCTGACAGGACCGACAGCAGTTGTAAGTGATAAGTGCCAATGAACTGCAACAAGCCTACAAGCAAAATTCACTTTGGTTCAACTCAACTCGAGACAACCGTGACGACGACACTACTGAGCATACAGCTGACGTCGATTGTTCGATATCGATCAATTGTTCAGCTTTTTCTTTGTTTATGACAGGTCATGCGCATGAATACAACCCCTGCCGTGACGCGACTCACCGCTTCAAGAATTGGAGTGTCCAAAATAGTCCAAAAGAGCGATGGGCCACAGCAGTATGACAGGATGTACAAACTTCACTAGCAGCCTGCAGGTTATAATCAATTCAGATTGCTACCTCCTCGATGAGCTAAAAGTTGATTAAAAATCTCTTTGACCAACAACAACACAAACAATGACGACGTCAACGACTGTAAATGGGTGCCAACTTCCAGTTCCAAGTACAACGCGTTTATCAGGAATATCGTCATTCATTTTGAGTGCTTTGGAAACACACGCTTGAGAAAAGGGGCTCGAAAAAAGACTCGAAAATGCTGGAGGAGAATTTAGTCCATCATGAAAGCAAAGCAACCGCAGCTGGCCGTCTAGAATTAGAAAGACCTGGAAAGACCTTCGCTTTGGTCGCACGGGCTTTCAAGTTCCAGTATCTTCCAGAAACGACGCCTTTCGGTTGTCAATTTTATCTTACTGAAATGCTGACAGCACTAAAATATTTTGTTTTCTTGTGAGATTACAATGAAGCTGCCAGGGGGGTGCTGGCATATGCTGGCACACCTGCCAAGGCTCCTTCGAACCTTTTGTACTTTCTCGATTGCGGGAAATTCAGAAAGCCATTTCGAGCCACAAGAAAATGTGGAAGATATCGTGACATGTGGATAGTCTTTGGACCCGCGTGTCGAAAGAGTATATAATCATATATTGACGTAAGACTTTTAACCTTGCCAATGCCAGCCAACGCCCGTATTCTAACTCGTGGCAGCTACTAGGATCTATCAGAGTAAAATTATGAGCCATGTGACGCACTGACGTAAGTTCTTGAAACAATGATCGTCGGGCCCACAGATTGCCGCACGACGGGTTGCGGCGTGCTTCTTGCAAAAAGGAGATTAATGCAGCCCGTGTAGGGCTGATCGTGGCTACGCTCTTGTGCTTTTTTGTCCTCTCGCTTGTTTCAAGATCGCCCTCCTGCAATCTTCGTTGAATCTACTTAGTGTCTTCGCCCCCGGTACGAAAGACATTCACGACAACTTTGCCTCTTCGTTTACCTTCGCTTCGCTCCCAATTCCAAAGTCTCGAAAGGGCTTAACCATCGAAGGACAATTCTAGGGCTGCACTTTCTAGCCAAAGTTTGTAACCGGTTGCACTTTATATCTTATCTCATACCAGAGATGGAGCAAACGTGGGACAGATATCAAGTTTCTTCCTTTTCGACTCACTGCACGAATGTCATGACCTCTCCTGTGTCTTGCCTCCACTTCATAGAGGTGAGGCCTCGGATCTGAACTTCGATGATATTTCCTTATAATATGAGTATAGATGTACAAGCACTTTTATAATTGTTTAAGCACTTTCTTTGTTACTTAAGCGTCCAGTCTCATCTTTATGTACTCTTGGAAGAAGTTACCTCCTGTTTACATGCATGTCGGCTAATTGTGTTCTTTTCTGTCTGCAGGAGGACTGTTCTCCCGACTCTGATCCTCAAGCATCGTGTGGTTTTGAGACCATGAAGAGTTCAGTCAATAATGTTGGGAGGCCTTGTAATGAATACCTTAACTCCGAGGAAACTACCAAGACGAGTGCAGCTTCTGTCTCATCCACTGGTATGCTCATGAGATGCCGAAACTTTCCTTGATCTTGCATATTTCAGTGAGGTTAGAACATTGTTTATGAAGTGCAATGTTGCTAGTGTGCAATTTGGAGGCTTGCAAGTGAATCAGGTGCTTTTGTTATCAAATAAATTGGAAGTGGCATCATCTTTGTGCAAGACGTGCAGCCTTGCAGACGAGGATGTTAATTGACAATAGTATCTTTTTTTTGTCACTCTTCCAGGTTTTGCTGATGTATGCCGAACTCCAGTAGGCAAAGGTTTCAGGCCTGTTTCGGATTTTCATTGCCCTGATGCTCCAATAAAGAATCGTGCAATGAAGAGGAGGAAACCTTCTGAGAACTTGAAGAGACTTCTTGCTCCATTGAACTTCGAATCGACAGTCAAATGCTCTCACATTGCGGTGCAGTAGCTTGTTGCCGAATCGTGGCTGTTCCCTATGATGCACCTTCAGGCAAATACAATGTTTAGAGCATGAGGTTGGGGGCATGTCGCTGGTTGCTACTGAGACAACCTGGCGCATAGCATGCATTGGTATGCTTGTATACTATAGTTGAGGGTTGACGTTCGAGCACAGACGTCTGTCATGAACTTCTAGATGTACTTGCACAGCTAGCTGCTGCTTGCAGCGGATGGTAATGTCGCTTATGAGCAACATCAGAGGCAGGAACTAAGTGTTGTCCTAGTAGGGTAAGATGTGGGTACTTACCTCTGGGTTGCCCTAAAATTGTAGGGCCAAGGGTCAATTAGCAGCCGCCTATTGTGGTGGATTTAGACACTTACTTCTTAGGTTACTGAGTAGACGGATGCCTTTCCAAAGTTGCCCTTGTAAAGAGGAATGAAACAAGCTGGGCACAGAAGAAGGTTGAACACAACCATGCATAAATTCTTTTCAGGAGGCGTTTGTGCACTAGGCCTTCGGAAGCTAGAGTAGCAAGACCTTGGCTCTTGGCAGCCAAGGCACGTCTGCACCTGCAGATGCTTGTACAGTTTCATTCATTTACTCCCAAGGCAGAGAGGCAGCTTTGATGCTGCCTGCATTTTTTACAACATTAATGAATAGCTGGTATCTGCTTCAGCCACCATGTATGTAGCTCAATGTTTTTTCTTCAGCTTTCAAGGACGAGTGTTATGACCTGCTATTGCATCTCCATCTGACCACTTAGATTGGGAGAGAGAAGTTGATGATCATGTGAATGCTGCTTTTAAAAGGTGTGTATAGTCGGCATTCATTACTGATGCTTATTTTAACCCCATCACGCTTCATTCACGACGATTTATCCATCAGGAAACAACTGAGGATATTCATGCATGGTAATGAGCTTTGAGACGTTAGTGCTAGTTGCAATCATGGTCCTCAGCATCTGAACCAATTTGTTGCAAGACTAGTCTCACGTTTATGCCAATTAGAAGGTTTTTGCTACATTTGGAAGCATTCTTGCATAAATTACTGAGTGATGCCCAAGTTCCAAACATGCTGAGCAGATGCATTATCTCATGTTGATGTAATAGGGCTATCATAGGCTCGACATCGTCGATGTGAGAAATGACCTCTTCTCCAGCACTTGTTCCTAAACCAATCAAATGTCTCTGCTGCCTTCAAGCTGGTCAACTCGTGCATTGCTGCAGAAAAAGACGGGAGAATAGAGAAAGCATAAAAGAATGTTAGCTCACAATATCCACGAAGTTCCACGTTTGAATTCAATAGACAAGTTTTGTTGAGCAAGGCATCATAATGAGCATGATCAGAACATCATGCTTCCCAGTTGAGCATAATCAGGACGTCGTTCCCTCATCACTTTGCACCATTGCTTCTAGAGTATCTTGATCCATGGCCAGCGGTTGAGCATACCATAGGCAACATTTAGCTCTTCACTAATTTCCTTCTCCCACTGAAGCTCCCCACTGGCAACAGTTGGCACCGCCGCATGCGCCTGCAGCTCTTTCACCCTGCACCCTCAACACAAACAATTACACAAACACACAGGTGTGCACATAGGCCAGCGTTGCACATATGAGGCCAACATTAGCACGCTCCGGATTATTCAGACTCCACTTGCAGTTCAACATTTCTGGCAGGTGGTCAATGCCAAGAACCCCTTCTCTTCCCTTTCAAAAGATTACGTCATCAAAGCCCACAGACATGTACCGTTTGCACACTGCATTAGGAACTGCTATTGCAGCCCCCTCGGTCCTCTATGTATCTCAGTTGGACATAAATCTTTCACCAGAAAAATAGCACGCTTCCCTTCCCAGTCCTCGACGATTGCAGGCATCCTATTTATCTGTCTTGACAAAGAACCCCTTACAAGACAAATAGCACGCAACGCACTTCTTCTGTCCCAGTCGAGTCTTCTGTCCCAGTCAAGCCTTCTGTCCCAGTCGAGCGCAGGTCTCCTCATCCAGTATATATGTATGTTACTACAGAACCATTCATTGAACGAGTAAGCTCCCCTGCCCCGTCTCTGACGGGCCCCAGCAGCCCTGAACTTTCACTTGGACTTTTATACGAACATCCGAAGAACCTGTCAGCAGACAAAGCGCCCGCTCACTGCCTTTGTCCCACCAACGAGCGCTTCAGGAGAGAGCAACGCAGCCTTGCTGTTGATGAATGCTCTGCTGCAACCAGCGCGAAGCAGGAGAGCTGGACACGAGCGGAGCCCGTCAAGGATCAGGAACACACCGAATCTATGCATACACAAGTCTAGATCTGCGGGGAAAGAACAACAGCATGACAATACTACCCGCAGTGACTCGTCCTCGAAGGAGTTTGCAGATTGACAGGCTAATCTCCAGCAAGGGAGGGTGCTGCCGTGAATATAGCAGCCAGTAAGACCCGCATTGGCGAGGAGGGGCTGGGGGGCTGCTCGCTGAGCACACGCTGATGCGCGCGCCAAGTGTCATAGACAAGAATAACTGCCAGGCCTGGAACTGCTGCAGACCCCAAAACCGATCGACTCCCTCTCTCCCCTCTCTCCCCTCTCTCCCTCATTCCTTCCTTCCCACCCTTCCTCTCTGATTCTTTCTCGACGGTGAGGGGGCTGGGGGGGGCGAGAGCGAGCCTTGCTTGGTCTGAGCACCCATGCCTGCGCGGATGCGTGCACGTGTGCACAAGAGCGAGAGCGAGAGCGAGAGCGAGTGGGAGGGGTGGGAAGGCGTGCGGGGTGCAGGCGTACCAGCCTGCTCGTCGAGGGTCACGCAAAAGGTGGTTGTCAGCGCTCAGGAGCCCTTCGAGCTTGAGCGCGCCAAATATCTGCCCAGCAAAAAGAACGGGAGGGGACACAAAAATCCTCTGTTGGAAGGGGGGGGGTG
>WELA01006175.1:151427-190465 GCA_009602735.1 Mesotaenium endlicherianum
GGGGGGGGGGGGGGGGGGGAGGGGGGGGAGAGCGGGAACCTTCTCGGAAGCCGTCGTGTTGACGCCAAGAATGCGCTCGGCAAAGAACAGCGGAGTGACGGGCAGCGCCTCGCAGGGGAGCTCAGCAGCGTGCACGCCGCGGGCCCGCAGCAGCGCCACCGAGCGCGCCACCCGCCGCGCCATCTTCTTGTCCCTGGGCACTGCACCCGCCCGCGCGCGCATGCGCGTGCATCGGAGCCCGGGCACAGAGGACAGGGACAGAGGACAGGGACAGGGACAGGGACAGGCGCAAGCTCGTCTGTGATTGCAGCAGCTCCTGGCAGACTGGCCCGGGTGACCTGCACTGACAAACTTCCAGAAAGGGCTCCTGCAGACTCCGGAGTGCTCGTGGCCGATGTTGCATAACCCTAAATGGAGGGCACACGAGACCGCAGCCAAAGTGCGGGTCGTCCCAGGTTGGCGGGGGGGACGACGGGACACACAAGCAGCACGACGCGGTTGTGATGCAGCCCTTTCCCAAACAGAGGAGGTGGAGGGAAGGGAAGAGAGGGGGGAGAGGAGGGAGGAGAGAGGAGGAGGAGAAGGCAGGAGAAAGAGAAGACAGGATAAGGAGCCAAAAGAGCGGGTGGGGTGAGGCTTGGCGGGACGAGAGGCGGAAAGAAGAGAGAAGGATGACAAGACTGGAAGAAGAGTGTGGAGGAGGGAGGGGAGAGAGGAGGAAGAGAAGAGGAGAAGAAGGGCAGAGTGGAGGACGAGGAGGAAGAGAAAGGGAGGAGGAAAGAGGACGAAGGGACAGAGACCGGGCTGCTCGCTGCACACGAGCAGCGCGGGGGAGGGAAACTACGCCACAGGAGGAAGAGGAAGAGAGGAGAAAGGGAAAAGAGGAAAAGGGGCCAGAAGCTCCCTGTGCCCAAACAACATGGGAGAGAACCTGGCGCCCTGCTTGGGCTTGATTTCTGCAGAGTGGGCCGCCACCTCCACTCCGCTGCGCTGGGGAAAAGAGAGGGGGAGGAGGGAGAGCTGCGACGAGGGGGAGAGGCAGGCAAGAGAGGACAGAGGAGGAGCTCTGTAGAGAGCGGGCCACCCCACTCCGCTGCACTGGAGATTAGAGAGGGGGAGGGGGGGTGGGGGGGAGAGGCAGAGAGGCAGGCTGAAGAGGAGAGAGGAAGACAAGGTGGCGCCAGGTGCTCACTGTGCACAAACAACGTGGGAGGGAAGCGGGCGCCTTGCTCGACAAGCTCGGGCTCTGCGGAGAGCGCCGCCTCCACTCCGCTGGAGATGTACACCGCCAGGGCATTGAGCTTCAGCCGGTGCGCCAACACCTGGCAGCCCCCCCCCCACACCCCCCGCCACGCCACCCGCCACCCCCCGCGGCGCCAGCGCCAGCGCCAGCAGCCCACCCCCCAGCACCATCAGCACCACCCTTCACGCCGCAGGCACGCTCGGCTCCAGGCTCGCTCGGTGCAAGTGCCGAGCCTGCCGCCTGCTGAGCCTGCTGTGTGAATAGGACCCTCCCCCTCGGCCTGGTGTTAAAGACTCGCTGACTGGCAAAGCCTGCTGAGCCTGCTGAGCCTGCTGAGCCTGCTGAGCCTGCTGTGTGTGAACGGGACCCTCCCTCTCATTGTGTGGTGAGGACCAGCAAAGTGGCCCTTTCTAGAAGCTTATCAATATGTGTGGGGGGGACAGCTGGAGTGGAAGGATAGCAGGAGCTGGGGATAGCTGGTGTTGGCGGATATCAGGGGTTGACATGAGCTTACTTACTGTGACAAAGTAACCGCCGGAGGACGCGCCCAGAGCTGCCAAGGGGAGCGCTAGAAGAGCCTGCGCACGCGCTGCCCCTCCCCCCCCCNTTCTTGCAAATGTTATATCACTCGGGCGTTAGAGTCGTTGATCACAACAATCACTGAAGTGTGAGATCTTATCCATTTACATTTTCTTACGATGATGTACGATGATGTCACTACCGAGTACTTACGTCTTCTTGCATTAATCTCTTTTCCGTTACTTCCTGTCCCAATCGCGAGAACCAATGGCCAAGACAACAGCTGACGCTGAGACCGCAAGCGCTGAATGCCTAGGAGTGGAGCCGCCTGCGTGGCTGCCACTTGGAGAAAGCGCGGGGGACGAAGGCAGTTGAAAGGAGGAGTGCAGCGTTTCCAAAGGGTGATGAGAATAAACAGGGGCCGGGTGGGTCAATTGTAAAGCACCGCCAGGATGGGGAGGAGGAAGCAGAGGAGAGAAGAGGAGAGGAGTTTCAGCAGAGTAGAGGATAGCTTGAGCTGGAGGTGACTTATATTGTTGAACTTCTTCTACTGCTTGAGTTATTGCTGGAGCCTGACATGTATGGCGTGCTTGTTGGGAGGAGGGGAGGAAGAAGCACATCCATAGGGGAACTGGAGCTGGATCTGGAGCAGGAGCTGGAACTAAAGCTGGAAAAGGAGGTGGGGGGTTGGAGCCCGTCGTGTGTTTGCACCGGCTGAGACAGGGAAGCAGAGGAGGCCGGCTGGAGCTGGAGCTGGAGCTGAAGCTGGAGGCTGGAGCTGGAGTCTGAAGGAGATTTTTGTGGAGAGTTGAAGAGGGGCAGTTGTGAAGTTGAAAAAATGTGCTTTGTGGAGTTGGAAAAGAGCTTCTGTGGGGTTGAAGACAACAGTTTGGGGCAGTGAAGGAATGGGTATTTTGAGGAGGTGAAGACGAATTTTCCGGGGACTTGAAGATGATCTGTATGGGAGGGGGGGAGGGATTGGGGTTGAAAGGTTGGAGTCTGACGTGCTTGTGTTGCCACTGAGTGATGATGGGCAGCACAGTGGCAACGTCCTGGGAGCTCTCAGGGGGCCAAGTGGCGTCCCAGCACGCGTCCTGGCTGCCGATGGCGATGACGGCATAGCCTCGCCTCAGGGCAGCTTGCGTCAGCGCGCGGTCCTCAGGCATTCTAATCCCTCCCTCCAGCCATTGCCGGGAGTTGAGCGTCAGAGCGGGAGTTCAGAGTTGGAGTCGGAAGTCAGAGCCAGCCAGAGTCAGGGCGCGGTCTTCAGGCATTCTGATCCCTTGCTCCCTCCAGCCCTTGCCGGGAGAGGGGAGATTGAATCAAAGTCAGAGAGACAGAGTCAGATTCAGAGTCAGAGTCAGCCAAGGTCAGAGAGGCTTCGAGCATCCTGCTCCCGCCCTCCAGCCATTGCTGGAAATCGAAGGTTCGAGTGGGTGTCAGAGTTGGAGTGGGAGTCAGCTAGAGTCAGGGGGGGTTGGTGAGTAGTCCTATTGAGTAGTCCTACGCCTACTACTGTCATTTGCTTAGGTGTCTCCAGGTGATAGGATCAGAGCGTCTCCGAGGACAGTTTCAGGGGACTGCACGGAGTGGGTGGCTAGTGCTTAGCCTACTACTGTCAGCAGTAGCCTAGGCGTCTCCAGGAGACAGTGATAGGGGACCGCATGGAGAGGGTGGGTAGTGCTTAGCCTGCTACTGGCGGCAACAGCATAGGCGTCTCCAGGAGACAGTGATAGGGGGCTGCACGGTGAGGGTGGGTAGTGCTAGCCTGCTACTGTTGCCAAGGGACAGTCTAAGGCGTCTCCAGGGGACAGTCTCAGAGGGCAACAGTTCCCCAGCTGACGAGTTGTTTGCACTCCCTGGCCCAGCTTGGGCATTCGACTGTGACTGACTTAAGGCCTGACAGGTACATATAGTCCAGACAAACCTTGCTGTAAGAAGACACCTGGGCCCTCCCTGTTACTTATGAAAGATTCGGGTTTGAAGTTGAGGTCAGGGTCAGGGCTACGGCTAGGGATGAGGTTGTGCTTGCGGAGTGGACATTTAAGGATTGTTTTGAGGTTATGGACAGCCTATTGAGGTCTGTTCTGGCAAATTTGTCGGTGATGTTGATGTCAAAATTTGATGTAATATGTAGTATGGTACTGACACACATATGTACTACATACAGAGGCAAGTGGCAGACTAGAGAACACTTTGTCGGAAATAAGTCCCATTGTTGAAATGGTTGTCTAATGGAGTTGCCACGTGGCTGGTTAGTTGATTAAAGTCCCCGGCGGTTCTTACATATGCATCATGGGAAACCTCTGGGAATCTGAGTTGCATACCCCGAACATTTTGGGCAGTCGGAATGTCTGTCCCAGAACATGGTAGCCTTCTGATTGCAGCCATGCGCAAAGAACACTGCTGCAGTTGGTTTGGACGGGATCTGAAGAAGCAACAAAGCGACACACCACCAACCCCCTTGTGAACATCCCTGACTGAATGATCACCTTGGCCGAATGATTTGGCTTCATCCCAAACACTATTGTCAACTTTGGCCAGCAGTATGGAAAATTCACGACCAGGAGGACAATGTATTGGCAGGGCAACTTGTCACTGCAAGCGTTCACGGCCGCAGCTGAAGCTTTTAAAAGCTTTAAGCTGAAAAGGTGCTTGATGAATCGCCCGACAAATTCTTATTATGAGGAGACCTACCTGCCAAACGACGTCCACACCGCTGATACTTTTATATTGAGGAGCCAATTCAACGTTTCGTTTGTTCAGGTCATTATGGCTCTCTTGAAGCCCTTGGCGGGTTACAGCACCTGCAAAGCAAGAGCATATCTAAGATTCAGATGTGTCTTCATGTGCAGTTAATATTGTGAACGGCTGATGAATGATTATGCAATCGGTACATCATGAGAAGTAACGCTTTGGTTTTCATTTGACACCTGATTTGTGAAGATCGTAGGTCTGTCAAGGGCCAACTCGCTCAGATACGTGAAGTGATTGGACTTCCATGCTCACCTGGTAGCATGAGGGCTTCATTCTCCAAACCAATGTCTAAGATTCTTTGGTCCTCTACTGCGTCTGCTTGTTGCTGGTGCAGCTCATAAGAATGACGTGGATGCAAGCTTACAGCCCCTACAACAATTGCAAAGAGGATTACTGTTGCTCCAATTGTGGCGAGGACCCACGGCTGACAAAGAGAAGCTGATGCCTTGTCGAGGCAACTTTGCAGCCAACCAGGAAGTCTAAGGGTAGGTTTTAAACCTTTTCCCTCGACATGAAATGACTCCATTGCAAAACTCTTATCCATGAGCACTCAAATTAAAGGAACGAGCTGTGAGCTCTTTCACTGACATCCCAGTTGAATGACGACAGCCTCAATCGGTGGCCAACGTCTGGAACGCGCCTCTGTCTTACCGGCATGTTTCCACTCAGCGTATATACTTCTTAAAAGAGGAACAGAGAATGATGATAGACACTTTTTTAGCTTCAGGCCCTTTCATGTGCACAACCATGTACACTGCTTGCCCCAACATACCCTCTTGATCACTCTACAAGCTTAAACGAGTGCTTCGCACACTTAGGAACGTCATATCACACGGTAAAGAGATGGTCAGCGAAAAGACGAAGCGAGAAACGACTATGTAAAATTTTAGAGCTGGAGTGGAGTACTACGATAAGACCATGTAACCGGTGTAGACTCAAGAGAATGGTCGAAAACTATCCAATATGTTCAAATACATCCGAGAACGACAGTAAATTTTATCAATATAGATCGACTATAGAGCACTTCAAGAGATAAAATACCATCGAATACCATAAAATATAGAATAAAGTGAAAAACAGATATACTCTAGATTAAATTAGTGCATAAGTACGGTCCTTCCGGCTTCCAGACCGTCGAAATACCTGTTTGCACGTCTTGATAGACTTATCACGTGGCTGTCTATGTCCATTGGACGGAACCCTTCTCTATTCCGTAACAGAGGCATCGGAGCTGAACCAGCAATTTCGATACAGACTCCCAGAGCACGTCTGTACGTGTGTTCTTGTTTCGGTAGTCTACGTATCCCTGCAAGTCTGCAAGCAACTTTGAGTTAGTGATAAGGGTATAATAGCACAAGTCAAGACTCCGCACCCGCTATAATCAACTGCGGTGTTCCTGACATAGATTACGGTTCTTTTGTCTTAGTGTCGTTCATAAGCTTTTGCTTTGTATATTTTACCTCCGCAAGTATGTCAGTCTGCTCCTTCTTGGCATGTTCTACATGTGTTGCTCTGGCAGCTGGTCCATTTTTTAAACAAGGAAGCTCAAGCACGAGCTCTGTCTACGGAGTTTCCTTGCCAACTGCAGCTGGCCCAAGCTTAAGTGTCAGGAGGGGAAGGAGTTTGGCAGTTTATGCTGGAAGTAAGCAGCCCCCCCCCGTAAACGCGTACATTGCTAGCTTGTCTGCGTCGTACATCTCAGAAACAAACGCTTGTCTGAGGCGGAAATGTGTGCCCCATTTGAACGACGGAGTTTGTTCTCGAGGGGGTTCTTTACTAATAAGTCTGCTCTAAAACTTTTGCGCATGACAGCTTCCAGCCATAGAGCAATTGTGCTTTTCTCCTATTGGTAGCATACTTCATGGCATACTTTAGTTGATGATTATGCATGAGGCGCTCGTTGATACAGACTTGAATACAGACTTGACTACGGCACATGTAGCTCACACAAGTGTTTTATCATTGCAGGCGAGCCTTCTTCTAAATCTCTAGAGGCAATGAGGAAGTTTTCTGAGCAGTACGCTAGACGTACTGGGACCTACTTTTGCGTTGATAAAGGAGTTACAGCAGTTGTTATCAAGGTAGGGGTCTCAGTCCGTTACGAGATTGTCATTGCCTTGGACATTCTTTGCATGATTATTGAACCCCAACAACAGTCATCATTCTGAAGCGCAAGAACTCGTGAACATGGTTGAGTTAGCTTGACTGCTAACATGTTGATTGATGTTCTTGATGAATGTTAATCATTGGCGAGAACAATTAATCGTTAGCGAGAACATGTTTGCGATTCTATGTAGTGCAATCAGGGTTGCTTGAGAAAGCCTTCTCTATTTGCCGTGTAGCTATTAGTGCTGGCACTCTTTACTTCCGACAAACCTGTTGAAGTTGAGAATGGTGTCGTTTCCATGCATGTCAGGGTAATGTTGGGCACATGAAATGAAATAATAAGTGAATTGGCTAGCCCTTCATTTGCAGGGTTTGGCAGAGCACAAGGATACGCTAGGTGCCCCCTTGTGTCCATGCAGGTATCCTTCAATTTCTGGCATCTCCTTCCTCTTACTTTTGGAAGAGGATAGTTTACATGCCTTATTGCTTCTTAGCACCAGCAGTTGTGCCTTTGGCATCTAGGGCTTCGAATTTACACTTCTATAAGTGACATTGAGACCTTGATATCTCTGCCTGTATTGCATCTGTGACAGCAAATTAGTTCCCTAGTCCGTACTTGAATAAGAGCACTTTAGTCCTCAGGTTGCCTGATTATGAGATGGCTAGCAGGTTGTTCAATTTTCATGAGTTAGTTTAAGGGACTTATAGACTTTGCATGACTAAACCTATGTTTCTTTGACTTCTATTGTAGGCATTATGATGACAAGCCTGCTGAGGCTCAGCAAGGGTTTTGGAATTGCCCTTGTGTTCCTATGAGGGAAAGGTTTGTACCATACCTGATGCCCTGCAATGATGGAATAATTGCTGTTTGGGACAGTAACCTTAGATGTAACCCTACATATTTACAAGAATGCACACGTAGACGTGTATGTGCGGCAGTACTATCCACCACCTCACCTCAAATCTCCACGAACACTACAGGATTTGCTGTGAACAAATACTCCCAGCATTAGGGTACTCCTTAGGTGTTGAGTGCGAGTAATCTCACGTACGTCCATATTGGTGGACAGAATGTGGGCATGTGTCAAGCCGTCATCTGTCAAATTGTTTTTCTTGCTAGTCAGAGTGAAATATGAGAGCTGAATCAGAGACAAGGCAGAGTAGCGTGGGGGAACGTGTCTTGTGTGTGAACGACATCTAGCTGCTGGTGCATCTCTGCTGTAACAGGGAGGTGGTTGTCACAGTGGGGTGGACATTGGGTGAGCTCGGAAGTTTAGACCTGCACAGGGGTTGGGACAGGGGCTATGATTCGTTCTGTTTCAACGAAATATATTATGAACACCTACAGCTGATCAGAATACAAGTCATTTCAGCTGGATTGGGGAGGTTTAAGAACTGGTGGAAAAGTGGCTCGCACACTGAGGAGGAAGGAGCTGCTGCTGCACTCTATGCCATCCCTTGCTGCAGCATGATTTCAAGCATTCTTGTTACACACTAGGAAATTACTTTTTTTCGTATCCTCTTACACCCGTTAAAGGACATTGTCGCAGCACCAGTCCTGCAATGACAAGCATGAAGGTCGGTTGCGGGTTCATGTCAAACTGCGTCCATATATCTCCTTATTGCATCTGTGGGTGCAACTCCCTCGCTGCCGCTTGCTCCTACGTAACAAGGGCAAGCTGGAAGCAGAAACTCGTAAGCAGCATGCGGCATTATGTTCTTGTTGGTTGTTCCTAATTGTGTTCACCTTGGACTATTCTGAGGCTGCAGGAAGGAGTGCCATTGCATGCTCTTCCTTACAGAGGACAATGATTTTGCAGGAAGAGAGCAGGTACTGTTCTGCTCGCTTAAACATCTTCTGCTGGCCTTTTTTCTTCGAAAGCAGCTGAAGCGAGTCGGAATGCTACCAAGTTTTAGTTCTTGATGCTCCTGATTCTTTATGATTCTCTGTCATGGATCCTTTGGAGTTCCAATAATCTCAAATAGGTGCTCACAGTGGTTTCCACTACCCATGGTGGGCGACGTCATGCGTATGTCACCACCCTGTGGATGCTCTTTGTGTCACCTTTTTGGGGTTGCTGATGTTTGCAACTGGAATCATCATGTTGCCACTTGAAGTGCTGCTTGTTCAATCATCCAGGAGACGATAAAGATGGTCCTCTGTGGGCGCAGGCTATTACGGGAGAGGAGCTCACAGAACTTACTGCTGGGATGTAGCAGGCATCCTAATATGCGGCATTGTGTATAATGAAATTGCTTAGTTTGTCTAGTAGTCCTGTAAACATTGAGGCCCTAGATTGCACGTACTTGTTTATTTGATTTTGTAACTTTGCTTGTGACTTGGTGACTTTGCCTCCGCACCAGTGCTTTATAAGTGGATTTTTAACGCCATCTTGGATGTCTCAAATGCCCTTTATGGGAGGACCTTAGATTTTGAATGACATGTATACGTTGCCACGTTACATCCTTGTAATTTAAAGAGCAATTTGTAAGGTGAACCTCACGAAAGTAGGTCATCCCATCCAAGACACAATTGCTAAAAGTGTTTTTTGTTCCCTTTTAGGCGCATGTATATGGAGGAAATGTGTTGCAAAAAATACTTCATTCGCATTTGTGGGTAGTCCACACCAATGATCATAGTTGCTTGAGGATAAAAGCGAAGAAATGCGATTCCTTGAGACTAACGATGTGAGATTCCTCAAAAGTGTTGGCAAATCTATTTATGTGATAATTAGCGTGCGATGTATTGATGCCACTTATTTTGATGTTATGCGAAGTACTTCAAATATGCAAATGGAAAATGAGACATGGAATCTAGAAATGCAAAAATATATTTCACTTATATGACATTGTGTAGTGATGTGAGTTATAATATATTAGTTTGCTTTTATTTTAATGCTTTTGCATATTTTTAGAGAAGTTTTGTGTGGATTCAAGTGTAATTATATACTCTAGTGACTCGGTTCATGTCCTTTGAACCTTCTATGGCATTTTCGAAGTTAGAGGAAGGACCTAGAATAACTCCATGAGTCAAAAGTCAAATATGCCATTTTTAGGTCAAAATGACTTGTATACATTATTTTAAATAGAGGTGGCAAGTTTTGGGATGCGTTGGTGCCAACACATCAACATGCACCTTCTTAGAAATTACTTACGTAGCAAGTATATAAACAAGAGCAGAACATAGGAAGGCATTCTAGAATCACTCTTGTACTTGCCAAATTCCAGAAATATATTAACTTTCAAGAAGCCATCTCTCTTTCAAGAAGCTACCACTTGAGTTCAAAGAATCTTGTCTTGAATAGATATAGTATTCTATGTTACTAAGTAATTTATCTATTTGTTTCACTACAGTGGTATCGGAGCTAGGCACTTTGGTAGCACAAGAAGATGGCCGATCCTCAAGACCAACAGCAAGCTTTCAAAGGAAGCACTTCATCTTCAAGAGACCCTACTCCAGCGTCGACCGGAGAGCACACTCAAGAAAATCTGCAACAACAAGAAGCACCACAAGGAGGAGCACCATCAAATCCCGTGGCAGCCGCTATAGCAAAGTTGACCCCACCACAAGGAGTTCTCTTGCAAATGAGTGGGCAGCCTTCCTAATGACCGTCCACAACCAAATGGGCTTGGCCACCTATGAAGCAACCGTGCAAGCGTCAAGAGAAGCTATAGTTGCCATGGTTGCCCCAATTGCAAGCAACGCTCCAAATCTAGCCACGGCTCAAGCGCCTCCACAAGAGCCTACGAGAGCAAGGAAACTCATCAAGCCCGGCAAACCCGACACTTTCAACCCCCGGAAAGGAGCCAACCTGAACTTATGGCTCTACCAAGTGGAGACGTACCTCGCATTCCTTAAAGTACCCGAGGAGGACTACGTTCCCTTTGCCGTTACCTTACTTAGAGGAGCAGCAACATCATGGTGGCGTAACTATCAAGCGGCTGTATATCAAGTCACGACGCACCCCGTGCCTGGCCAAGAGCCCCCACCATCATATGCAAGATGGGCAGATTTCCGTGAGGCCCTTAACAAGCAATTCATGCCCATCAATGCGGAGAAGATTGCCCAAGGAAAGCTCCACCATCTCAAGCAAACGACGTCTGTTCAGGAGTATACATCCAGATTTCACGCCCTCACCCTTGAGATCCCCAACATGTCTCTCGAGGAGAAGATTGATTGCTACATCTTTGGCCTCAAGCCTAAGGTGGCAAAGGAAGTGGAATTACGCGACTTGACGGACTTCTCAAATATCATTGAAGTGGCCCAAATGGTGGATACCTTGGATTTCAAGCATTCATTGCCTTCATCTTCACGGGCACCGACCACGCGGGTGTACGCAGCCCCTTCCACATCTGAATCTGGACCCACACCCATGGAAATTGGAGATATTAAAAGGAACCCCGCGGCTGCCCGGAAGAGTGGAAGACCCTCCAACGACACTTATGATGCAAGAAGCCAGCAAGGAGTGAAAGCAAGACTCTCCCCGACTGAAGAAGAAGCTCGCATGAAGGCTGGACTATGCTTGTCTTGTAAGGAGAAGGGCCATCGTGCACTCTCGTGCCCCAAAAAGTTGTCAAAAGACGGACAGCTCCGGTAGGCCAGGAGCCTACCACCCCAAGACCCATTTCACGAGAAGACAACAAGCCAAGTGAGGTGGAGACTCCCGTTGAGGATGACATTCCAGCCCCAATGAGTTTAAGGGGTTACCTTGGAGGAGCGAAGGTCCACATCTTGGTGGATAGCGGAGCTCAAGGCAACTTCATTGCTGCAAATTTTGCCTCCAAGCATGGTATTACTATGCAAACTCTTAACCACGACAAGGAGATTATGATGCCCGATGAATTATCCTATACTACCCCTTCCAAGAAGACTTACCCCTTGTCACTCTCTATCAAGTCCTTTAAGGATAGAGTAGTGTTCTCCCCCATGCAATTGGGCAAGTACGACGTCACCCTAGGGGCGCCTTGGTTGACCATACACAACCCCCAAGTTGATTGGAGGGACGGTACAATCAAGATCAAGAACGACATCACTTCAAGAATCTGTGTCAAGAATCTATGTTTTGCGCGCAATCCAGAATATCCAGACCCAAGATATCAAGAAGCCGGCACACGAGATACTTTTGTCCGCCCTCCAACTCAAGAGACTTATAAGGAAGGGACACGAGCTTCTTTTGGCCTTGATCACGCCAAAAGACATCAAGAAAGACATCGAGAGTCAAGAAGGCAGCCCCATTCCCAAGGAGATACAAGAAGTCTTGGAAGACTACAAAGAAGTATTCTTCCCGGAATTGCCCTAGGGCCTACCCCCCAAGAAATTCGTAGACCACAAGTGTAATGAATCAGTATATTAGTAGATATAATATTCATTTAAATATAATAGTTGATTAAGTTCAGCCTACTGAACGTTATGTAGTATTGAGTCTGCTGGACTTTATATAATTATCAGTTTAAGGACTCAGCCGGAAGCAGCAGGCTGAAGACAACTTAAGTCAGCTTGCTGACACATTCTTTGACAGCCAGCTGACTTCCGTACTCCGTAGCAGCGAACTGCCTCGATATGCATCTAAGTGTGGTATGCTAGATGAATGGCCAGATGACATCCCTATGATGGATGGCGATTCGGGATGATGGGAGATGGCGGTGGATTTGGTTAACCGAGGTCCTACCAACGTGGTTAACTCCCGGGTAGGCGGTGCCATCGCACTGACCGTTGAACAGTAAACTCATTCCATGTACATATGCTAGGCATTGCTCTCGAGTTCGGCATTCGGAAACGAGGTCAACTCTCTTGTACAGCTCACTGAGAGAGATCTGAATCCAAGGCGAGAAGCCATTGATACGCACTGTCTTCCAACCTTGCTTATGTAAGACTTTACTGATTGCATTATTGATGCTAGTTTACTTGCATTTGACTTACGAGTATTATTCACTGCTAGTGTGTTGTCCTTTGCTGTTAAAACAATTAACGGAAAATACCATAAAGATTACTTGCTGATATAAAAATCTTTATTAATTGCTAATCGCCTATTTGGTAAGTCGATTCATTTCAACGAGATAGAGTTGGAGCCCGAAAGCAAGCCCATCTCTCGGCCTACGTTCAAGATGTCATACACAGAGCTAAACAAAATCAATAAGCAAATCAAGGAGCTACTAGAGCAGGGCTTCATTTGACCTAGCAAGTCGCTATTTGGAGCCCCGGTGCTAATTGTCAAGAGGAAGGATGGTACGTTGAGGATGTGTGTGGACTATCGCGCCTTCAACAAGATCACCATCAAGAATCGATACCCGCTGCCGCGCATGGATGAGCTCATGGACGGGCTGGTTGGAGCCAAGTACTTCGCGAAGGTGGATTTGAGAAGCGGCTACCACCATATTCGCATCGCTGAAAGTGACATAGAGAAGACGGCATTCAAGACTAGATATGGACATTTTGAGTTCATGGTTCTGCCATTTGGACTCACGAACGCACTAGCCACTTTCACGACTATGATGAACACCATATTTGTGCCAATGTTGGACAAATTTGTGGTGGTATTCATGGACGACATCCTTACTTACAGCAAGACCCTCGGAGAGCATGCAAGACACTTGAAAGAAGTCCTCGAAGTATTGAAGCAAAACAAGCTATTTGTAAAGGAGTCAAAGTGCGAGTTTGCTAAACAAAAAGTGGAGTTTCTAAGTCTCCACGTGACTGTTGATGGCATCAAGATGGACCCTAAGAGACCACGGTGGTGGAGGAATGGCCAACCCCCACTACCAAGAAAGAACTCCAATCATTCTTGGGATTTACCAATTGGTACATGAGATTCATCCAGAGCTTCTCGCACATAGCAGCCCCCCTCACAAATTTACTCAAGAAGGACAAGCCATATGCTTGGACCAAAAAAGAGGAGGAAGCTTTCCAACAACTGAAGCAAAGATTGACGACATCCCCGGTGCTCACACTCCCAAGTCCAAACCCAGATTGGCCCTTCCACGTCATCACCGATGCATCTTCTTATGCACTAGGAGCAATTCTGCTCCAAGACCAAGGCAAGGGACTTCAGCCCATTGCCTACGAGTCAAGGATCGCCCAGAAAATTTATACAACCACGGAGCGAGAGGCGTTGGCGATTATACATGCCTTGAAGGTTTGGTGCTGCTACGTTGAAGGACGCAAGGTGCTGGTCACTACGGACCACGAAGCGCTGAAGCACATCCAGACACAACCCCATCTTTCTGGAAGACCAGCAATATGGAGTGGGTACTTGTAAGGTTATGAATGTGTAGTTTGTATCTTTCTAGTATTTTATATGCATAGAGTGTAATTTTAGAAGAACTTTGGCCTTTATTTCCTTTATTTCAAGTCATTTGGACAAGTATTGAGAAAGTTATGAATTTTGGAAGTTTTTAGTGAGTTTTTAATGTCACAGATTCTATTTAGTGACAAGGACAGGTCCAGTGACGAAAATTTTGGTTGGAGTCTAGGAAGTAAGACATTGAAACATGAGGGTTCTAGAAACTACGTACAATTACGTAGAGTGCGAAAATGATCGTGGAATTCCTAGAAACTCCGTAAGGAGTTAGTGGATTGTGTAGTAGAATATTCTAGAGGGTGATTGTGTGCGTGTGAGTGTGCTAGCTTGTCCAACTAGGCAAGGTCACCTACATGGAAGGAGCCATAGTAGAAGGTTCTGGAGGTACTTTTCTAGAGAGGACACTTAGAGTTGAAGCATAAAAGAGGGGGTCTTGTCTTGTCTAGTTTAGTCTAGTCTAACCTTCTTATCTTGTACACGACTTTTCTTAATAAAGTGAGTTCTTTTCCACTCCTCTCTCATGTAGCCCTCTAACTCTTGCAAGGGTGGCATACCACCAGGCCACTCCACCTTGTGTATGCAACTAGAAAAGGTCCTCGTGCACGTTTCCACTCGCGGGTGAGGGTGTGTGAGTGTGTATGGGCGCACTCCCCGCACCCTTCCCCCTTTCAGTACTTGCAATTGTAGCGATATGAACAAAAAGGTAACTTGAGGTACTACAATCGCGCGCCAATTGTACTTATACACATAAACCGACACTCGTGATCGCAATCGGCGCCGTGTTGCACGCGCCGCAATCGGCCACGTGTGTAGTGAAACAGATAGATAAAGTACTTAGTAAAACAGAATACTTTATCTATTCAAGACAAGGATCTTTGAACACAAGTGGTAGCTTCTTGAAAGAGAGATGGCTTCTTGAAAGTTAATATATTTCTGGATTTTGGCAAGTACAAGAGTAATTCTGGAATGTCTTTCTATGTTCTAGCTCTTGTTTATATACTTGCTACATAAGTAATTTCTAGGAAGGTGTATGTTGATGTGTTGGCACCCAACACATCCCAAAACTTGCCACCTCTTTCTAGAATAATGTACACATGTCCTTTTGACCTAAAAATGGCACATTTGACTTTTGCCACATGGAGTTCTTCTAGGTCTTTCCTCTAACTTCGAAAATGCCTTGGAAGGTTCAAAGGACATGAACCAAGTTACTAGAGTACCTATTCACACTTGACTCCACACAATACTACTCCAAATATATTTGAAAACATTAAAATATATGCAAACTAATATATAATAACTCAAATCACTACATCACCCCCCCGATAGAAAAAGCGACGTCTCGGCGCGTCAAGTCAGGTCTTACACATGTGGAGCAAACTAGTCAACAGTTTCAAGTCAGATGCCACACATGTGAAGAGGACTAGTCAAAGGCGCCAAGTCAGGTGCTACACATGTAAGGTAGACTAGGCAAGGTCGTAGGTGGTGTGACCTTATTGGCTAGCCTACTCCTTAATGATAAAGAAAATTGTACAAGTTGGCCCAGAATCTGCCACGAACTCAAAAATTCATAGCGGCCACAGAACTGCTCCAAATCTGAAAATTCGAGTGCCAGACGGACCGCGTCGGAGAACTCTACCGGGTCACCAAATTTGAGAGCATTCTCATTTCTGGAGTGTCGTTGAGAGCTGAGAGAGTAGGCACTCCTCCAAATCTGTGCAGAAACTTCTGAAAATCATAAGTCCTTCTATACTTCTCCAAATTCTGCAAACTAAGTCTCAAACTGGGCGCTGTAAGATGTTCTACCAGAGTCTTGAGTTTCAGAGCATTCCAAGTTCAGGGGAGGGCACAATGTCAGAAGGCATATTCTGCCCTAACAATGCCAGCAGCCTGACCCCCTTCTACTTAGAGCATCATATCTCTCTCACCAGTGCTCCAAATTGAGCAAACTTGGACTCTAAATGACCGGCTACTCATGGACTACAGCCAGGTAAATTTTCAGAATTTATTATGCAGAGACCTATTACCAGTAGCAGTTTTAGTTTTCTGTCCAGAAACTGCGAGAAGAGAAGAGTGTCTAATGTCAATTTTTCCTCTTTCTTGTTCTTGCAGGCTGCCTCCAAGGGGTCTTCTGCTGCTTCTTGATGGTGGCAGGCTGCCTCCCTGAAGTCTTCGGGCTTCTAGTAGAGAGACTTGGGGCTGGTCCAAGATGGGGGTTGGCGGCATGGAAGCGCTTCAACTTTCTCTGAACTTTGTCAAGGTAGTGCGCCGCCACCCAACTATTCTCCGAATCTGGATATCCTTTCCACTTGATCAAGTATTGCTGCTGTCTCCTGAAATTTCTCATAGCCACTATGTCTTCCACTTCGTACTCCAAATGATCATCCACTATTGTTGGGGCTGGTGGGGTTGTCACACGTCCTGGGAACTTGTTGTCGGGTTGCACATATGGCTTGAAGAGGGAAGCGTGGAATACGGGGTCGATGTGCATAGTCTGGGGAAGTTCTAGCTTGAAAGCAACGGGGTTGACTTGCTGGATAATCTTGAAGGGTCCCAAATACTTGGGAGAGAACTTGCTGCCGGCAGGCCTGTTGTTCAGGGAAATGTTCTTGGATGATAGTAACACGTTGTCACCCACTCTGTACGTAATTTCTCTTCTGGATCTGTTCGCCACTCTTGCTTGAGCATCTTGCGCGTGTTGTAGAGCTTTCTTCGCTGCTGTAAGGGCTGCTTCTAATGTCTCCATAAAATCTGTGGCTGCAGGTACTTCATCATGGCCAGCCGTGAAGCTCAGTGGCGTGGTCGGATGGAAGCCATAGTTGAGGAAGAATGGGGACTCTTGGGTAGAGGCCTGCGTAGTGTTGTTGTAGGCAAACTCGAGGGGGGTCAAGTACATGTCCCAGTCTTGCTCGAGGGTAGACACGTAGGCCTTTAGAGAGGTCTTTAGGGTACGATTCATACGCTCGGTTTGCCCATCTGATTGTGGGTGGTAGGCAGTAGACATATCCAGCGATGTACCCAAGTTCTTGAAGAGATTTTTCCAGAAATGGCTTGTGAATCTTGGATCTCTATCTGACACAATTCTTGATGGTAGTCCATGGAGTCGGAAGATGTTGTCAAAGATGAGTCTTGCAAGTTGTGGTGCTGTAGCCTTAGTCGTCGTGGGAATAAAATGAGCCATCTTGGTAAGTCTGTCCACCGCCGTGAGTATTGCATTATGGCCTCGAGGTGTCACGGGCAAGTCCACGATAAGGTCCATTGAGATGTCCGTCCATTGTCTTTCGGGGATTGGTAGTGGTTGGAGGAGTCCTCCCGCCTTTTGCGATGATGGCTTGATTCTTTGGCATGTGTCACAGCTCCTGCAGTACTCCTTGACTTGCTTAGACATGCCTGGCCAACAATAAGTCCTAGCTAGAACGCCCGTGGTCCTTAGGATTCCAAAGTGTCCTCCAAGAGGGTTGTCGTGTGCTTCTCGTAGAAGCAAGAGCCGGAGGTCTAAGTCATTAGGAACACATCTCTGGCCCGTATCTTGCCTCACCCAATAATTGCCTTCTTGCTTCTTGCATGGGTCCAAGGCTGCTTCTCCGTTCTTGTAGTAAGGGTCTCTTTCATAGGCGGCTGAAAATCGAGCTTCCAGATCTGTCTTCAGGGATACCATCACTGCATTTAATTGCAGTCTTGAGAGGGGGTCAGCCGGGTTTGTCTTGCCGGGCTGGTACTGAATCGTGATGTTGTATTGTTGCAAGTATCCGCTCCATCTTGCTTGTCTCCTTGAGAGATACGGCTGCGTTTGGAGGTGCTTTAACGCCTCGTGGTCCGTGGTGACCAGTACTTTGCGTCCTTCAACGTAGCAGCGCCAAACCTTCAAGGCATGTACAATCGCCAATGCCTCTCGCTCCGTGGTTGTATAATTTTGCTCGGCTGGATTTAGCTTCCTTGACTCGTAGGCGATGGGCTGCAGTCCCTTGCCTTGGTCTTGAAGCAGGATTGCTCCTATTGCATAGGAAGATGCATCGGTGATGACGTGGAAGGGCCAATCTGGGTTTGGACTTGGGAGTGTGAGCACCGGGGATGTGGTCAATCTTCGCTTTAACTCTTGAAATGCCTCTTCCTCTTTCTCGGTCCATGTATATAGCCTGTCCTTCTTGAGTAGATCTGTCAGGGGGGCTGCTATGTGCGAGAAGCCTTGGATGAATTTTCTGTACCAATTGGCAAATCCCAAGAATGACTGGAGTTCTTTCTTGGTCGTGGGGGTTGGCCATTCCTCCACCACCGTGGTCTTCTTGGGGTCCATCTTGATGCCATCAGCAGTCACGTGGAGACCTAGGAACTCCACTTCTTGTTTGGCAAACTCGCACTTTGACTCCTTCGCAAATAGCTTGTTTTGCTTCAATACTTCAAGGACTTCTTTCAAGTGTCTCGCATGCTCTTCAAGGGTCTTGCTGTAGATAAGGATGTCATCGATGAATACCACCACAAATCTGTCCAACATGGGCTGAAATATGGTGTTCATCATAGTCATGAAAGTTGCTGGCGCGTTGGTGAGTCCAAATGGCAGGACCATGAACTCAAAATGTCCATATCTTGTCCTGAATGCCGTCTTCTCTATGTCCGGTTCTGCGATGCGAATCTGGTGGTAGCCGCTCCGTAAGTCAATCTTCGTGAAGTACTTGGCTCCAACCAGCCGGTCCATGAGCTCATCCATGCGCGGCAGCGGGTATCGATTCTTGATGGTGATCTTGTTGAGGGCGCGATAGTCCACACACATCCTCAAGGTACCATCTTTCTTCTTGACAAATAGCACCGGGGCTCCAAATGGCGACTTGCTAGGTCGAATGAAGCCATGCTCCAGTAGCTCCTTGATTTGCTTCTTGACTTCGTCTAGCTCCGTGTATGACATTTTGAACGTAGGCCGAGAGATGGGCTTGCTTCCGGGCTCCAACTCTATCTTGTGGTCTACGAATCTTTTGGGGGGTAGGCCCTTGGGCAATTCCGGGGAGAACACTTCTTTGTAGTCCTCTAAGACTTCTTGTATCTCCTTGGGAACGGGGCTGCCTTCTTGACTCTCGATGTCTTTCTTGATGTCTTTTGGCGTGATCAAGGCCAAAAGAAGCTCGTGTCCCTTCCTCACAAGTCTCTTGAGTTGGAGGGCGGACAATAGTATCTCGTGTGCCGGCTTCTGGATGTCTTGGGTCTGGATATTCTGGATTGCGCGCAAAATACAGATTCTTGAAGTGATGTCATTCTTGATCTTGATAGTACCGGTCCTCCAATCAACTTGGGGGTTGTGCTTGGTCAACCAAGGCGTCCCTAGGATGACGTCGTACTTGCCCAATTGCATGGGGGAGAACACTACTCTATCCTTGAAGGACTTGATAGAGAGTGCCAAGGGGTACGTCTTCTTGGAAGGGGTAGTATAGGAGAATCCATCGGGCATCATAATCTCCTCGTCGTGGTCAAGAGTTCGCATAGTAATACCGTGCTTGGTGGCAAAATCTGCAGCAATGAAGTTGCCTTGAGCTCCGCTATCCACCAAGATGTGGACCTTCTCTCCTCCAAGGTAACCTCTCAAACTCATTGGGGCTGGAACGTCGTCTTCAACGGGGGTCTCCACCTCACTTGGCGTGTTGCCTTCTCGTGAAGTGGGTCTTGGGGTGGTAGGCTCCTGGCCTACCGGCGCTGTCCGTTTTTTGACAACTTTTTGGGGCATGAAAGTGCACGATGGCCCTTTTCCTTGCAATAGAAGCATAGTCCAGCCGTCATGAGAGCTTCTTTTTCAGCCGGGGAGAGTCTTGCTTTCACTCCTTGCTGGTTTCTTGCATCATAAGTGTCATTGGAGGGTCTTCCACTCTTCCGGGCAGCCGCGGGGTCCCTTTTAATAACTCCGATTTCCATGGGTGTGGGTCCAGATTCGGATGTGGAAGGGGCTGCGTACACCCGCGTCGTCGGTACCCGTGAAGATGAAGGCACGGAGTGCTTGAAATCCAAGGTATCCACCTTTTGGGCCACTTCAATGATCTTTGAGAAGTCCGTCAAGTCGCGTAACTCCACTTCCTTTGCCACCTTGGGTTTGAGGCCAAAGATGTAGCGGTCAATCTTCTCCTCGAGAGACATGTTGGGGATCTCAAGAGTGAGGGCGTGAAATCTGGATGTATACTCTTGAACGGACGTCGTTTGCTTGAGATGGTGGAGCTTTCCTCGGGCAATCTTCTCCGCATTGATGGGCATGAATTGCTTCTTGAGGGCCTCACGAAAATCTGCCCATCTTGCATATGATGGTGGGGGCTCTTGGCCGAGCATGGGGTGCGCCATAGCTTGATATATAGCCGCTTGATAGTTACGCCACCATGATGTTGCTGCTCCTCTAAGTAAGGTAACGGCAAAGGGAACGTAGTCCTCCTCGGGTACTTCAAGGAATGCGAGGTACGTCTCCACTTGGTAGAGCCATAAATTCAGGTTGGCACCTTTCCCGGGGTTGAAAGTGTCGGGTTTGCCGGGCTTGATGAGTTTCCTTGCTCTCGTTGGCTCTTGTGGAGGCGCTTGAGCCGGGGCTGGATTTTGAGCATTGCTCGCAATAGGGGCAACCATGGCAGCCATAGCTTCTCTTGACGCTTGCACGGTTGCTTCATAGGTGGCCAAGCCCACTTGGTTGTGGACGGTCATTAGGAAGGCTGCCCACTCATTTGCGGGAACTCCTTGTGGTGGGGTCAACTTTGCTATAGCGGCTGCCACGGGATTTGACGGTGCTCCTCCTTGTGGTGCTTCTTGTTGTTGGAGATTTCCTTGAGTAGGCTCTCCCATCGACGCTGGAGGAGGGTGTGCTCCTCCTTGTGGTGCTTCTTGTTGTTGCAGATTTTCTTGAGTGGGCTCTCCCATCGGCGCTGGAGGAGGGTGTCTTGGAGAGGAAGGGCTTCCTTCGAAAGCTTGCTGTTGGTCTTGAGGATCGGCCATCTTCTTGTGCTACCAAAGTGCCTAGCTCCGATACCACTGTAGTGAAACAGATAGATAAAGTACTTAGTAAAACAGAATACTTTATCTATTCAAGACAAGGATCTTTGAACACAAGTGGTAGCTTCTTGAAAGAGAGATGGCTTCTTGAAAGTTAATATATTTCTGGATTTTGGCAAGTACAAGAGTGATTCTGGAATGTCTTTCTATGTTCTAGCTCTTGTTTATATACTTGCTACATAAGTAATTTCTAGGAAGGTGTATGTTGATGTGTTGGCACCCAACACATCTCAAAACTTGCCACCTCTTTCTAGAATAATGTACACATGTCCTTTTGACCTAAAAATGGCACATCTGACTTTTGCCACATGGAGTTCTTCTAGGTCTTTCCTCTAACTTCGAAAATGCCTTGAAAGGTTCAAAGGACATGAACCAAGTTACTAGAGTACCTATTCACACTTGACTCCACACCATACTACTTCAAATATATTTGAAAACATTAAAATATATGCAAACTAATGTATAATAACTCAAATCACTACAACGTGGCAGATCGTTACAGCAACAATACAATTTCACGATTCAGTAACACCCGGTAAGACAAATCCGGCTGACTTCCTCTCAAGACTGCGATTAAACGCAGTGATGACATCCCTGAAGACAGATTTGGAAGCTCAATTTTCAGCCGCCTATGAAAGAGGCCCTTATTACAAGAACGGAGAAGCAGCCTTGGACCCATGCAAGAAGCAAGAAGGCAATTATTGGGTGAGGCAAGACACGGGCCAGAGATGTGTTCCTAATGACTAAGACCTCCGGCTCTTGCTTTTACGAGAAGCACACGACAACCCTCTTGGAGGACACTTTGGGATCTTAAAGACCTCCGACGTTCTAGCCAGGACTTATTGCTGGCCAGGCATGTCAAAACAAGTCGAAGGATACTGCAGGAGCTGTGACACATGCCAAAGAGTCAAGCCCTCATCGCAAAAGGCGGGAGGACTTCTCCAACCACTACCGATCCCCGAAAGGCAATGGACGGACATCTCAATGGACCTTATCGTGGACCTGCCCGTGATGCCTCGAGGCCATAATGCAGTACTGATGGTGGTGGACAGGCTTACCAAGATGGCTCATTTCATTCCCACAACGACCAAGGTTACAGGACCCTAGTTAGCAAGACTCATCTGTGACAACATCTTTCAATTGCATGGACTACCATCAAGAATTGTGTCAGATAGAGATTCAAGATTCACAAGCCATTTTTTGGAAATATCTCTTCAAGAACTTGGGTACATCGCTGAATATGTCCGTTGCTTACCACCCGCAATCAGTTGGGCAAACAGAGCGTATGAATCGTACCCTAAAGACCTCTCTAAAGGCCTACGTGTCTACTCTGGAGCAAGACTGGGACATGTTCTTGACCCCCTCGGAGTTTGCCTACAACAACACGACGCAGGCTCCTACCCAAGAGTCCCCATTCTTCCTCAACTATGGCTTCCATCCGACCACGTCATTGAGCTTCACGGCTGGCCATGACGAAGTACCTGCAGCAACAATTTTTTTTGAGATATTAGAAGCAGCCCTTGCAGCAGCCAAGAAAGCTCTACAACATGCGCAAGTTGCTCAAGCTAGAGTGGCAAACAGGTCCAGAAGAGAAATTACATACATAGTGGGTGACAACGTGCTACTAACATCCAAGAACATTTTCCTGAATAATAGGCCTGCCGGCAGGCAGCAAGTTCTCACCCAAGTATTTGGGACCGTTCAAGATTATCCAGCAAGTCAACCTGGTTGCTTTCAAGCTAGAACTCCCCCAGACTATGCACATCGACCCCATATTCTACGCTTCCCTCTTCAAGCCATATGTGCAACTAGACAACAAGTTCCCAGGACGAGTGACAATCCCACCAGTCCCAACAATAGTGGATGATCATTTGGAGTACGAAGTGGAAGACATATTAGCTATGAGAAATTTCAGGTTACAGCAGCAATACTTGATCAAGTGGAAAGGATATCCAGATTCTAAGAATAGTTGGGTGGCGGCGCACTACCTTGACAAAGTTCAGAGAAAGCTGAGACGCTTCCATGCCGCCAACCCCCATCTTGGACCAGCCCCAAGTCTCTCTACTAGAAGTCCAAAGACTTCAAGGAGGTAGCCTGCCATCATCCAGAAGCAGCAGAAGACCCTTTGGAGGCAGCCTGCAAGAACCAGAAACAAGAAAATTGACATTAGACACTCTTCTCTTCTCGCAGTTTCTAGACAAAAAACTAAAACTACTACTGCTGAAAGGTCTTTACATATAAAATCTTGAAAGTTTTCCTGGCTGTAGTCCATAAGTAGGTGCTTCTTTAGAGTCTAAGGTTGCTCAATTTAGAACTGTGGTCGGAGAAATAAAAATCTCTGAACACAAAGGGGTCAGGCTGCTGGCATTATTAGGGCAGAATATGCCTTTTGACATTGTACCCTCCCCTGAACTTGGAATGCTATGAGACTCAAGCTATGGTAGAACACATGACTTTGCCCATTTAAATACTAACTTTGCAGAGATTGAAGAAGTAGAGACTTATGATTTTCAAAAGTTTCTGCACAAATTTGGAGGAATGCTTCCTGTCTCTGCTCTCGACAACACTCCATAAATTAGAATGCTCTCAAATTTTGTGACCTGGTAGATGTCTCCAACACGCTTTGGCTGGCACTAATATTTCTAGATTTTGAGCAGTTCTATGGACGTTATGAATTTTTGAACCCGTGGCAGCTTCTTGGCCAACTTGTACTATTTTCCTTATCATCAAGCAGTAGGCTAGCCAATAAGGTCACACCACCCACGACCCTGCCTAGTCTACCTTACATGTGTAGCACCTTACTTGAAGCCTTTGACTAGTCTTCTTTACATGTGTGGCACCTGCCTTGAAGCCTTTGACTAGTCCTTTCCACATGTGTAAGACCTGAATTGACGCGCCGAGATGTCGCTTTTTCTGTCGGGGGAGTGAAGTAGTGATGTGAGTTATAATATATTAATTTGCTTTTGATATAATATTTTTGAATATTTTTAGAGTGATTTTGTGTGGATTCAAGTATAAATATATACTCTAGTGACTTGGTTCATGTCCTTTGGACCTTCTAAGGCATTTTTGAAGTTAGAGGAAGGACCTAGAATAAGTCCATGTGACAAAAGTCAAATATGCCATTTTTAAGTTAAAATGACATGTGTATATCATCTTAGAAAGAGGTGGCAAGTTTTGGGATGTGTTGGGTGCCAACACATTAACATGCACCTTCTTAGAAATTACTTACGTAGCAAGTATATAAAAAAGAGCTACAACATAGGAAGGCATTCTAGAATCACTCTTGTACTTGCCAAATTCCAGAAATATATCAACTTTCAAGAAGCCATTTCTCTTTTAAAAAGCTACCACTTGTGTTTGAAGATCCTTGTCTTGAATAGATAAAGTATAAGTACTTCATCTATCTATTTCACTACACATTGTAGCAAAAAAAATTTTTACACTCGAAGCAAAATTCTTTAAACGTTCGGAAATTACCAAGCACATACGTTGACACGAACTTTTGACTTGCTCATGAATCTTGATAAATGTGCACTGTTTCTTACGCGGTTTACTAACTTTCATAACGAGGTTGGGAAGGCCTCTAGCCACATTGTTTTGGTGTGCAACAAACTGTGAACTTACATATGAAATTGGCAAAATGAACGCAAATAACCTACAAATTGTATTTTAGAATGTGTACTCACGTATGGCATATACATTTTAGTAACAATCAACGATAGTTGTCAAATATTGCATGCAAAACTTTTTTGCACGTGAGTTTATCGTACACCTTAATTCTTTCCCCTCTAGATTTTTTTCTCTCAGCATTCCTACCTATTGGGTTCGCAATGTAAACAACCAGAATACAAGCTCTCAAGACACTTAGGATCTAACTTTTTATGCCCTTGCTTGATCTACCCTTTTCTTGAATGTTGGACAGCAAAAGACTTGTAATTTATTCCTGTATAACATAAGGTCCTCCCTCAACTTATCGTCAGTGGTCGCTCAACGTCGCGACTTTTTGACCCAATTGAAGCCTCTCTCCTCTGCAAACACATGAGGGAGGGTCAATAAATACGAGGTTTAGAATGACTTGGCCATGAGGGAGCAAAGTATCTCAAGAATTTAAAATGAAATTTGCAGTCAAGATTGAGGAGAATGGTGAACAAGACATTTAAATTCTCAAAAGGGTTGGTGTCCATGTCAAGTCATGGAAACAAATTATTTAAGAAGATGGGTAGACTTAACCTATTCCAAGAAATTTGTGCTCTTCGTGTTTGTATAGACTCGATTTGTCCAAGACAGTCAATATTCCTAATTGACACACAAACTTGGCCACAATGCCTATTAAATTATCGTTCAATAACAAAAATCATGTCGGATAGAAATCAAATGTTTTCTATACAATTAACATGTGCAAGTCTTTTGCAACCAATTAAAGTCTTAATTCAAGGTTACAATATAACGTTGATCACATGTGAACTCAAACACAAACAATTACTGGAACGACCGTGCACATAATCAAATTGCAAACTTAGGGAGATGCTTTTTTGACTATGACTATTTGTCAAATATCCTTGAAAATTTTGAGGGCGCCGGTTCTTCTCAAGAGCATTTGAAGTAGTATTAAAAAGTGACCATTCTTCCTTTGACACGTGGCTTCAAAAACCAAAATAATAGGACATGAGAAGTCCATAATTTTAATACACCGAGACAAGTCCCGAAGCACATTCAACACACTTGCTGGTATTGCTCTCACGTGCTCTTGTTTCATCTTGTATTGCAATACCACTTTTATTATGTAGCAATATGAGCTCGTATAGTGGTAGTGAAAAGAAGAGTTGGCACTCCAAGCATGGAAAATAATTAAGCGCTATTTTGAGGAAAAGAAAAAGGACGAACATCAATTTGATGGCAGGACAGCAAGGCATGCGTGACCCTTGCACGGGTGGACGCCCCTTGATGACGGCAGCCACGGCTACAATGGACGACGCGCTGACCCCCGGAGCCAACTATTGCAGCTTCAACAACGTCAGCGACACCCTCGCAAAGGCCAACGCGGAGATCGCCAAACCGTGGCCTCGTCGTCGCCGACAGTTACAACGCGTGCGGAGCCCTCTTCGCACGCGTCCCGCCGCCCGATGCTCCAGCTCCAACAGCTGGCGTCCGCGCAGCTCTTGCGCGTATTCGCAACGCCTACACCGGGCAGCCCCAGGGGCTGTTCCCTGGCGCCACAGCAACGTTGCAGCCCCACACACGCCCGCCCTTTGACGGAGCTCTTGCGGCCAGCGCAGCAGACGTCTGCGCAGACGCTCCCGCCAACTCTGCTCTCGTCGAACTGACAACTGTCAGCAACGACGACGTCTGCCCTGACAGTCCGCCAGATGGCAGGCAGCAAGCCTGTGCGGCCTTGCCAAGCCTCGCCGCCGACGCGCCCCCTGACGAGCCGGCACCCACGCCAGTGCAGCCAGCGAAGGCTCTTGCAGCTCCTCTGGCCTGCGCTATCCTGCTGACGCAAGCAGGGCTATTTGGAGCCTCTGCAACAACAGCTGGCACTATAGGGCGAGCCTGCCAGCTGGGCACTGCAACGGCAGCACCCCTCAATGTACGCGCCGCCCGCCCATGCGCAGATTCGTGCACCGACTGGCAACACCCAGACGTTCGCCCCGTGCTTGCTGATGCAAGCAGCAGGTCCCAGCAGGCGCCGCCACTTGTCGCGTGCGTGGCCGGCGAGACGGCTTCCGTTGGCAGCCGCACGGCTGCACACGCTCTCACGCGCCCGCTCAAGACGCACACCACGTTGCAAGGCTCGCTGTGCAGCCAGCCACGCGACCACAGCTCGTCAGCCACGTCATGTGATGCCACTTGGCATGCGCACGCAGCCCGGCACAGCCAGCGCAGACCTGGCGGCCACGACCGCCATCCTCACTCAAGGGGGGACAACCCCAACGGCGCTGTGCGGCCGGATCGCCGTTCGGAGCCTTGACGGCACGCACACGGTTGCGCACAGCCAGGGCTTAAACCCTGGATGCGCACAAAATCTTCAGGCCAGCGCGATCAGTGTGGCAACGGTCCCGGCAAACGCACGCGCCACCTGGAGGGTGCCGCGAATCTTGCACGGGGTAGTCGGGACGGACACTGACGCCGTCTTGATGACGCGACCTGGCAGGCCCAGGGGCGACCCCGAGGCGCCACTTGTCAGCCTGCCAACAGTTGAGCCCGTGCCAGCTCTGGCGCCTGCGACAGCAGCCGTAGAGCCTGCGGCAGAAGCTGCGCTGGCATCCGCAGCCGCTCCTGCGGAGGCGCCAGCGCCCGCCGAGGCGCCAGCCGCAGGTGGACCAGCGCTAGCGCTACCCACGGCGCCAACGCCAGGTGTGCCAGCGCCAGTTGGCAGCCTCCCAGCCGCCGAGGCTGTGCCAGCTCTGACAACCGCGCCAGTAGGCATGGCACTTGCGCCAGCAGCTGCGCAGGCATTCTCAGGAGTGCCAGCGCCTGTGGCGCCAACTGCACCAGCACCAGCGCCAGCGCCTCTCTTAGCGCCAGCGCCTACTGCGTCAGCACCAGCACCAGCGGCTGCGCCAGCACCTGCAGTTGCGCCAGCTCCAGCAGCGGCTCCAGCAGCTGCCACTCCGGCTTCGGTGGTTGCACTGGCTCTCCCAGCAGCGCCAGACTGCATTTTGGCCTGCTGCGCACGCACACGGCCGTTGGGCAGCCGCACGGCAGCGGGCATTGCAGGACGCGAGCGCACACTTGTGGCGGCAGCCGGGCGATTGGCGATGGTGCAGCGAACCAGACCAGGGACGTTGTACAGAGGAGGCGCCGCGCCTGCCCCGCTCCCTCCGCGTGCTGGAGACACCAGCAGAGCTAGCGGCGCTTGCACCTTGTGCACTCGTCTCGCCGATGACTACGGTGCAGCTCAGCGCCAAAGTCATCTCACTGGCGCTACACCGGATGCCAGTTGTCTCCCTCGCGGAGCTTGGCGTGTCAATGGAGGCAATGCGGCAGGTGACCCAGCTACTCCTTCAGCCGCGCAAGGCCAGCCAACGCGCCTCCAACAGCAGGCCAGCGTCCGACGTGGCAGCCGTGGTGCTCTCCGCACCCGCGCGGCTTGCGCATGAGCGCAGGGTGATCAGCACGCCTAACGCTGCGTTTTTGGATATTTTGCAGGGGATCGTGCTGGTCAACACGCAGGCTCCGCAGCGCATCATGTTTGACACTGGCGCACAGCCAGTCCTCATCAGCCTTCGCTACTTCCGTCAGCTGGGCCTCTCGTCAACCGACCTGGAGGATCCGCCGACGCGGATCAACACCGCGGCCGGCACTTCTGAGACCGTCGCCGGGCGCACACGGCTGGCCCTTCTCTTAACCTTTTGGCTCGGCACCCCAGATGAGACGACCATCCATCATCTCTGAGACCTTCGACGTGCTCCTTGGCCAGGAAGTCCTCTTCCCTATCGGCGCCGCCGTGGATAACTGGGTGGAGCGAGTCTTCTACCGACCTGACTGGCAGTCAGGGGGGACCCGTACGGCATCCATGTCGCTCAACATCGAGGACCGCCGCTAAGCTGAGTCCGCCCTCTATGGCTTCATGGCGCTGGACGACGGTCGGCCCGTGGTTCAAACCGATAAGGGGGGGCCCGAGGAAGATGCGGTCTTCGTAGGCGCAGACTTGCTCGAGACGCAGGATGAGCACCCCGAGCTGTCTGGCGCAAAGCTCCACCTCACGCCCCAAGAGCCGCCTGACATTTTGGCCGCTCAGGTCAGGGAGACAGTGCGGATCTGCGCCGCCCATAACGCCATGATGCGTCAGATGGCTGCAGACGTCGTTGAGGCACATGCCATTGCCACGGCTACCATCACTGCTGTAGCGCTTGCCCACGACGTAGTGACAGCCGCTGCAGCTGCACCCAGGCCACAGCCCCCAGCGGCTAGCGGACTCTCCGTGAGATCAGACGTCCGAGTATGCCATGACGTGCCTGTGGGAGTCTCTATGCAGTACCGCATGACCTCCCAATCGCCCTCTCCCGCACCATCACACAGAACTGGCGACTCTTGGCCGCGCACTACCCCGTCCGAGGATGAGGCTATGAGGCAAGCAACGTACCCAGGCAGGTCCGATGATGCGTCGTTGGAGAGCATTGAGGAGGAGGAGTGGCAAGAGTGGTTCCAGGAGGCCTCACTGGAGCTCGCAACCCAGCCTTTCCAGGAGCCACCGCCGCCCACGCCTACGGCTCGCGTCCAACGCCAGCCTACAAGACCTCTCGGCTTCAGCACTCTCTTGCATGAGACCACAACCAGCCCCAGTCGAGCCTATCAATACGCCGGCAGGCCCAGTCATCCGATCCAGCACAATTGTATGACCAGCAATGAGTGCGGTGACATCACGCACTTGTTCGCCGGCAAAAGCCGCAGGCCAGCCTGGCCTGCGTGCGCCTCGGTCAGCACCGCCTCTACGGCGCCTTTCTCTGCCGCCGACCTGCGAGCCGTACGCGCACGCCAGCCAGGGCCCAAGACTAGCATCCTCGGTCCTCGACGTACAAGTCCCTCCCCCTACGCCGGGCCGGCTCTGCGCCTCGCACGAGACACTACGCCGCTAGACCGGCGCGCACGTGAGATCACTCCCCTCCGCGAGCGGGCCAGGGCTGCCCGCAAGGTCACGTCCTTGCGTGATACTTCCAGGAGCGCATGGGAGGTTACTCCTCTTTGCAAGGAGAGGGAGATCACTCCTCTTCGCAAAACGCGCCCTTGCTCAGTCACACCACTTTACGACGACCCGCGCGACCTCCGCACCGGCGATGGCAACGCACATTCTTCCTCCACCACTGCAACCCACGCAGTGTACCAGACGCCGCCCGGCTGGCTTGCAGCAGTCCCGCGCAGCCATATAGCCGGCGACGGGCCGTTCGGGTCACCTCCTCATAAGGTGGCCCGCACCGCTGTCCGGCCCCGCAACCGTCACCCTTATACTACCGCCATACCTGCAGAGATCATGCAGCGTCGTCAGCAGGAGCGCGTTCGGTTTGCATCGCTCGCTCCATTGCGCCCGCGAGTCCGACTGGCTCCACGTCAGCTCGTCCGTCCTCGGCAGGTGCCTGATTGGGACGAGCGCTCCGTCTGCACAGTTCCCGTACAGTTGGATCTTCGCAAGCGCCAGCGCGCGTACTTTGACCCGCGTCCCCATCAGCCCCCGCGCACAGCTATAGAGCAGCTGGCGCATGCCGCTTCACTCCACGCCGACCACAGGACATGAGACAGGTGGCAATTGCAGTGCGTTCGCGACGCGCAGGCTATGGCCCGCCCAGTTCCCGAGGAGACATTGCAGGACGCGCGTGCTCGCTGGCGCACTTATCAGGCGCATGCTCGCACGGCTCTCCCGCAGCCGCTGCTAGAGCACATTCCCAGGCTTACCCGTGACTACGCAGAGCGCGCTGTGGCGGCCCTCTGCACGGCCCCCCATCAGCACAGTGTCCTCTGCTCCTATCCTCCGCCGGCGCTGGCAGGTGATCCCGCCATAGGTTGTCATCCGCTTCCTACGCCTATCTACACCGCCCAGCTCGACAAGCGTCCCGGCGGAATTGTCCTTGTCGAGCTCTTTGCCGGCGTTGCGACAGGGCTGCTAGCCACCCTGCAAGATGGCATACCCGTACGTCGGTACGTCTAAGTTGACCCTGATGCGAGGCGCAGCAGGTGGCCTGCAGGCAAATGACCTTGTGCCACGGGCGTTCAGGGCGCAGCAGGTGGCCTGCAGGCAAATGACCTTGTGCCACGGGCGTTCCCTGACCTCTTTCTTGCGCACGCATTCCTCCGGGCCCAGACCGACAGGCCCATGGACATCTGAGACATCACCGCCGAGCACATCACACGTCTGGGGCCCACGACCTCATCATCGCCAGCTGGGAGTGCCAGGGATTCTTTATCGGTGGGCGAGGGGGCGCGCTCGATGACCTACGTACGGCCTTGTTCTGGCATCTGCTCCGCGTCCTCAACATGGTTGAGGATTGCCGGCCGCCCCACACGCTCGCCTGGGTGTTGGAGAATGTGGCTGTCCGCCACAATTCTCGGCCCAACGTTAGCTCCAACTTCGAGCTCTGCAGCAGCTACCTCGATCGTGAGGCCATCATTGACGCTGCCCAGATTGGCTCCTTTGCGCACCGCGTGCGTGCCTACTTCACCAACCTGGCCATACCAAGTACGCTCGAGGCATTGGCGGCCGCACATCCGCGCCATACGCGCAACAACGACTCCATCCTTGACGTGGCGCGCCTGGCCCAGCGAGTGGTCGCCCTTCCGCATCCTTTTCAAGCCCAGTGTGAGGTCCTCCACGATGTCACGCAGGCGCTTCCAACATTTGTGAGTCGCTACAACAGCGCGGCCTACGTGGGGGACCAGCGCGGCATGACCATTGACCTTCATACTGGCATGTTCCAGCTGCCTCGTGCCGTGGAGATGGAGCGTGCCATGGGCTTCCTCCACACCTCACACAGGTGGCCGGCATCCTCGAGGTCAACCGCGTGCGTCTCCTTGGTCAGGTTATCAATGCCAACGTCTTGACGTGGATCCTCCTGCAGACGCAAGCCCTGACCCCCCTCTACGCACAGGCTTGTCACCCTGAGATGGAACACTCCTACGACGTCATGGACCGTGATTCCGACGGCGACGGCCGTGCCCCACCTGGTACGGCCTAGCATTCCCAGCAAGAGGGCTTGCTTCCCAGCATCCGCCTGCGCCGCGCCTTGGTCCTGAATCTGGTTTGCTGGGGGTGGGGAGGAGGAGGAAGGAGTCCTCACAGCGACCCGGGGAGTTCTGCTCCCCATTTCTTTTTCCACGCTCTCGGCCGCCAACAGGTGGTGCAGGGCAGCTAGCAGCAGCTACCAAGGAGGAGGCACCCAAGGCAGGCCAATTGCAGCCAGCTGTAGGGCAAGTGACGCCTGCAGTCCCACAGACCACGCCAGCAGCAGGGCAGGAGGCGCCAGCTGCAGCACAGGAGCCACCACCAGCTGTCCCTATTTGGAAGCTGGGAGGGACTCTCACTGAGGCACAGGCTGCTTAGCTGACGGCATTGCTGGATACACGGCGCAGTGCCAGCTTTGCCAGCAGCATGCACGATCTTGGGCGCTACACAGGCGACCCCATGAGGATTCCCCTCCAGACAAACGTGCCCATCTTCCAGAAGCGCTACCGCTACAGCCGCTTTGAGGACAACCTAATCAGCACGCAGATAGGCAAGCTAGACGAGTGTCAGCTCATTCGCGAGTCTACCTCCACCTACGCTGCGCCCACAGTCATGGCAGCTAAGAAGGACGCCTCAGGCAACTGCTCTGAGAAGAGGATATGCGATTACTATCGTAAGCTTAACGAGGTCACTGAGCAGGACAAATATCCTATGCGGACCCCTGACGAGATCTTTGACGACATTGGCGCTTGTACTTGGTTCTTGGTGCTGGATTTGAGGCAGGGCTTCAACCAGATACCCATTGCGGAGGAGGACCAGCACAAGACGACTTTCTGGGGGTCGCAGCGTCTCTACGAGTAGAGAGTTATGCCCTTTGGCTTGAAGAATGCTCCTGCCACCTTCCAGCGGGTCATGGATAAGGAGTTGGCAGGGCTCTTCTTTGCTCGGTGCTACATCGATTACGTGCTCGTCTTCAGTGAAACATTTGGGGAGCACGTGGCGCACATCACTGCAGTCCTAGACCGCTTGGAGGCCGTTGGGCTCAAGTGCCATCCAAGCAAGTGCACCTTTGGGACCCGAAAGGTGGAGTACCTCGGCATTTTCTGTCCTCCAATGGCTTGACCCCACAGCTGGCCAAGGTCTTGGCCATCACTGGCATCCCGCCGTCGACCGACATCTCGCAGCTGAGGGCCTTCTTTGGCATCGCCAACTACTATTGCCGCTTTGTGCCAGGGTTCAGCGAGCTGGCCAAGCCACTCAACGATTTGCTACGCAAGGCGTTGCCTATGTATGGGGACCAGAGCAGCAGGTGGCGTTCGACAAGTTCAAGGAGCTATTGTTGAGCGCCCCAGGACTACGGCGGCCTGACTATCAGAAGCTCTCATCCTCCACACTGACTAGTCGTAGGCAGGGCTTAGAGCGGTGCTGGCGCAAGAGCATGACGGCTTTGAGCATGTGGTTGCGTACGCCAGCCGCAGCAACAACCGTGCCGAGGGCAACTACGGCTCTTATGAGGGGGAGTGCCAGGCAGCTGTGTAGGCGATTGTGCACTTCAGGCACTATCTCTACGGCACCCACTTCCGCTTGGTCACCGACCATCAGCCACTCAAGTGGCTCATGACGTCGAAGCGCCTCACAGGGAAGTACGCACGGTGGGCGCTCATCTTGCAAGAGTACACCTTCGACGTGCACCATCGCCCAGTTTCGACGAACTTGGACGCCGACGGCCTCAGCCGCAACCCCTTGCCCTCTTTGAGGGACCTCACAATAGCCCGCCACAATGAGGATGAGCCAGTGGCCTGGCACGCGGTGGCGTTCCTGGCCTTCACCGTTGACGGCGATGTGCGGCCCGCAAGGCTTACCAGCCTAGACATGGTGACCGTCACCACTCGGCGATTGGCACTGGCAGCAGCTGAGGAGCAGGACAGTTGGCAACGCGGGCCCGAGGACGCGTGGGACGACGTCCCAGTGCTGCAGTACATCACGGCCAAGGAGTTGGCCTCAAGCATCAGTGCGCGCGAGCGCGACCGCGTCCTCAAGCGCAGACGAGACTTCGTCTTCATGGAGGGGAGCATGCGGCCAGTGATGGCGGACGGCTCCATCCTGGTGGTTCCTGAGCCCGCTATATGCAGCCAGCTGGTGCGACGTGTGCACAAGACGCTTAGACACTTTGGTGTTAAGCGCACTCTTAGCCTCCTCCAGGCTGAAGACAGGTGGTACGGCATGACTAAGGTCGTCGTCGACGTCGTCAGCAGCTGCATTCTTTGCGACCGGGTGCGCTTGAGCTTCACGGCCCGCACCGTTGCTGTCAGCCCTCTCCCTATTCAGGGGCTGTTCTACAGGTGGTCGCTTGACTTGGCTGGGGAGCTGCCCAAGTCTTGCCGAGGCAACCTCTACGTCTTGGTGATGATTGAGCACATGTCCAAGTGGATCGAGCTTGTGCCTTTGCCCAGCAAGGCCAGTGAGGGGATTGCTTAGGCTTTCCTTGACCAGGTCCTTAGCCGCTTTGGCGGCTGCGCTGAGGTCCTGACAGACCAGGGCAAGGAGTTCCAGGGCAGCTTTTGGAATCTGCTGGAGCGCTCGATGATCAACCGCCACACTGCCTCCCGCGACCATCCCTAGGCTGACGGCCTTGCAGAGCGCATAGTGCAGACCGTCAAGCTTGGGCGGCGGAAGTATTGCCTGGCCCACGACAGCACTCACTGGGACGACGCATTTTCATGGTTGGCTATGGGGTAGAGGTTCAGTAAGCAGGCCTCCCTGGCCTCGTATTCTCCCTACTTCCTTCTCTTCGGCCGAAAGCCAGTCCTGCCCGCAGCAGCCAGGATCGTGGCCAAGAACGTCTTGGACTTGGACAGTCCAGAGACGTGGAGCGCTCTTATCGGGCAGCGTGCACAGCTCTTTCAGCGCCTGATGTCCATGGCCATGGACAACCTCAGCATTGCTCAGCACCGCAACACACTGAGGTATGCCATGAATCGTGGAGGAGCCTATTGTCCGCGGGTGTTGCATTTCTCCGCAGGTGACTTCGTGTACCTGCGACGCCAGACGAAGAACACCCTCGACACCAGCAGCTCGCCCGTCATCCTGCGCGTCAGGCGTGTCTTGGCGTCAGGAGTTATGGAGCTGGAAGTCGCAGATGGCCGTTTTCACAAGGGCCACACGAAGAACTGTGGACCATGCCACCTTCCTAAGCTCGACATGCAGGTTCGTCCCCACGACGCGCGGCCGCCCAAGGTCTGGGCATGCCAGATTTGCCAGGAGGCCAGGATGCTGCTCTGCGACAGCTGCAACCTCAGCTTCCACATCGGCTGCCTCAACCCACCGCTGGCCCACGTGCCAGTTGGAGACTGGTTCTATAGTGACTGTACTGCTTTAGCTTTAGGCAGCGATCACAACCCATCAGCTGGTGGCTGAGAGCTGGGGGGGGATTTAAAGCATTTGATGCTTGACTGTCTTTTTGGCTATGAAGCCACATGTACTATAGACTTTATTGCAGCAAAGCCTGCTTGCTTATGATGCATTGCTTGTGTCGATGATATGCACTCGATCTCCTACCGCACGACAGCTGTCATATGATTTATTGAGGCGAGGTTGACGTACAAAACCGAGCTCCACATGTGTAAACCATCAACCTAGGAAGACCGACTTTGCATTAACTTTACGCATCCATATGATGACCTTTTCTAGATTTCCAAGTCACTAAAGTGTAGCGCGTCGAAGCATCTTCCGAATGGCACCGGTTTCGCGTCATTTGGTTAAGTATCGAGCGCGATAGGCGCGATCTAGTCCGAACCCCTTTTGGTCCCTAGCGGAATCACACCAAATGGCCAACTTGTGACTCAATGTACCCAAAGGTGACATTGTTGGCTATTCGTGACCCCAAGGACCCCTAGCTTTGTGCGCACAAACCCGCGAGCCCCTTAGACTACATAAGTCTTGCATTTTCATAGTATAAGTGCATCATTGAGGCTACAATTTGGTGATTGCATCACCCACTCCTACAGGATGCTTCCTCAAGTTCCAAATTTACTTTTGAGGCGCTATCTAGGTAAAATCACCCAAGGTAAGCTCCACCAATGAGAGACACATAGCATATTCTACGTGCTTTTCTTTGATTGGTTTCAGTTATGTTTAGCCTATAGAAGTGCTAGTACATGCCTTGTACACATTAGTGGACATAGGAGAGCCTCCTAGAGCAACTACATGTATTGGATCCGCCGCATACGACGCCGGGTTTCCAAGAGTATAAGTACTAGAGATGTCCCTAGAGGAACATCTTTTTAGAAGTCCCATTATGCTAGTTGTAAGTAACGGAGTTATCAATAAAGCTTACACTTTTGACTCTTGTGTTTTCAGGACCACTTAGTCTCTCTCTTGTGAAGAGCAAGCCCTCTTGGCTTCCATTCACTTGAAGAACTTTACAGTGGTGAGCAAAGTTACAACTCAAACCCCTGCCATAGGACTACTCTTGAAGATCATGATGTGCTTCCAGTGATCTTTTGGGCCATACTTCATTAGTTGTATTCTTACCAGTTTACAGTCTTGATGTTCTCACTTTGGAGAGTACACACTCCTTAATTAAAACATTTGACGCTTGACTGTCTTTTTGGCTATAAAGCCACATGTACTAAAGTTTTTATTGCGGCAAAGCCTGCTTGCTTATTATGCATTGCTTGTGTCGATGATACGCACTTGATCTCCTACCGCACGACAACACTGTTTCTATGACTAAGTACCCTTCAGAATTTCAAACATATCACGAACATCCAATGACTACTGCCATAATCCACGTTCCCGACACTAGGAAAGTTGAGTATGATTTCGGTTATATCGTGTCAAACATCTGAACCAATCTCGTGAAAAGTATATATTATTCCATGCTCTTGCCTCAGGAGCTCATAGTTAAACAGCGCAATTGATTCTACCCATAGAGCTTAATACCTCACATACTGATTTTTTCTCTTTTGCATCAACATGCGTATGTCAAATGTGATCAATAAAGAGTGTGTACTTGAAGACATGTAGACACACATGATTTGAATATACACATGGGTTGCGTACACCATCGCTGGCAGGCAGCCTCCAAGTGCAGGCTTTTGCAGAGAATCAGATATCTCTTATTGCCGCAGAAGAATATCAAACGAGTAATAATACAATAGAAGACCACTGATCAGTTTTTATGCTGCTATCTTGGCGCGACCCCTACCACCTTGCCCTGACTAAGCAAAAAAGGTAAACCCCTAGCATCACACTATCCCCTGACCAAAGCTCGTTTCCTATCGCTCTCTGTTCTGCACAAATCGACGCGCCCGCAGTGAACCTGGCTAACGTTCCGTATACAAACTAAACGAAGCTAGACAAAGCTAAACAAATTGCTACGGAGCAGCTCTCGCCCGCCTGCCCCCTCACACCGAGCAGCAACGCAACGCCAGGTGTTATGTGCATCCCATTATTGACCTGGCATGACGAGCGCTTCACAAAGCGGCAGCAGGCCGTCTTCTCCCCCCCGGGCCCTCCTCCCCATCCTCTTCCTCCCCTCGCACGCCAGCTGGCGCTCCGCAGGCCAGAGCCAAACAAGTCTCCCGCTAGCCCACGTCTAGCTGGCAAGGATGCGCGCGCGCGCGCCCGCGCACGAGTGAACAAGAAAGCCAAGCTGCACTTTAGATAAATAAAAGAAACGGAAGCCCCCTCCCCCACTGCCTACCTGCCCCGGCTTCCCCTCGCAGAGCCCACCCTCACCTCTCACCTCACACCTTGCAAGGAACTGCCTCCCTCTCCTCTCGCTGCCGCCATGGATGGAACGCGACAGGAGCCCGCCCCCTCGCCCTCGCAAAAGGTGCACTCCCCGGTTTTCACCGACGCACTCCTCAACAACAGCGGCGGCATTGACAGCTGCATTAGCGCCCCCTCCTGTCCTCCCTCCTCCTTTCTCCAGCCCTCCCCCTCTCCCTCTCCTCCCGCATATTCCCCCCTTCCCTCTTGATCCCCTGTCACAAGAACAACCGTCCTCTCCGGTACAGACGGCACTAGCTGCAGCCTCTGGACATGCCACACCGCCACCTCCACCACAACCTCCTTCTCTCTCTCGTTGCTCTGCTCAGATGGCAGAGTCCTTCCCCACAGCATGCCCGCCTGGCAGCGCACACTTGATAGAATTCTCGATATGCTCCCACTTCGCACGTAGAGCTGCTCTTTCCGCGAAAAAGCGCTGCGGAATGCGCAAATACTCCGGAATCACCGCCACCTCTGCCTTTGCGATTCGCGATGCTTCCCAATCCTGCCCCGCCAGGTTTTTTGTCGCTCTCCCTCGGCCTCACCGCGCGCACCTGCCCCGCGTGTGCTAGCGCATCATGCTGGTGGCTGGCCTCGGGGAGCGGGGCCTGACAGGTGTCTTCGAGGGGCTCACTCTGCACAACACACACACACACACATGCACAAGCGCGCGCGCGGGCACACACTCCGTTATGATCAGCCACGCACGCCAGCAACCGCGCGTGCGCATCCACGCACAAAGCAACAGAGCCCAACTCGAATCCATGCTGGCAGAAAGTTTCCCCCGAGAGTTGGGATGGCTGTTGGCCAAGGCGGGATTCCCTTTCCCTGCCAGCTGGCTGCATGAGCAGGCTGACAGCTGGACCGGGCAGGCATGCCGGGCAGATGAAACAACTCCTCCGCACAGGGAGTGCAGACACAGGCCCCCAGCTCCCCACTCCCCGCTCCCAGCCGCAGCTGCAGCAGCCAGCCAGTCGACCGCACGCAGCCCCTACGTGCGACAGCAGCAGCAAGAGCAGAGCAGCACCTAATCCACCCAACATCAGCAGAAGTAGCAGTGGCCAGCAGCAGCAGCCGGCCGCCACACACAGTTCGGCCCCACACTTAGCAGCAGCAGAGCTGTAGCGACTGCAGAAACTGATCAGGGGGGCCCGCGGCAGGCTCGAGAAGTCAAGCACTGCTGAGAACTTAGCTCACGTATGGTCAGCACTGCAGGGGCTGGGCCTCAAGCAGAGAGGGCAAGATATCATGCGTGGGCGCGCGTCGACTGGCGCCACCTCACACCAGGTCAGAGGGGCTGGCTGACTACATGCTCCGAGCTCCTGGAGCATCCGCTGCTCCCATTGAAGCCCGCTGCCGCTGCTCCACAGGAGCTAACGAGGTAGATGCTATGCGGCAACGATAAGAGCAACAACGTCTGCGCTCGGTTCCTGACAATTGTTTCGTGAGATGTGAGACAAAGCTCGGTCCGTGAGGAAGGGGAAGAACCCTCTCCTCTGACTCTCCGCCTCCTCAGTGCCGAGGGCTGGAGGCGGGAGCAGCCACGCCAGCTGGCTTCAGCGCGCACGCGCGCCGTTCAAAGCCGGGAGGAGTGACAGGTGGAGGCAGCAAGCGTAGCCACAACACGGGCACTGGTGCAACCCCGGGCTGGAGGGCGGGAGGGAAGGGCGGCGGGGGG
>WELA01006175.1:195097-205454 GCA_009602735.1 Mesotaenium endlicherianum
CCCCACCTCCTTGCCGCGCATTTTCAATCCGCTCAGAACTGCCCCCCGTTGCCGCCACTCTCAGTGCCACATCAGGCGAGGACCCGGTCCCTCTCACCTGACCAGCTGAGGGGCCGACCACGCCGCCTGCCAATGCCTCCGTCGATGCCCCACCCGCCCCCTACCTTGCCTCTCCCTCTTCCTCCTCCCACATCCTTGCAGCGCCAACATGCACCCTCGCCGCGTCTTCCCCACCTCCGAGGGCCCCCCGTCTCTCCCTCTCCCCTCTCCCTCTCTCTCTCTCTCTGATCTCAATCCCAAGCAGGGCCTCTCAGCTGGTGCCGATGGAAGCTGGAGCAGCCTAAGCAAAAGCCCTGACGGCTCCGTGCTCGCGAAAGCGTCGGTGATTCCAACGAATCACAATAGATTAAGTGCACAAATCAAGGTGACCCACATATACATCGAGATGGATTTTGAGACAGTGTGTACTTGGTCGAGAGTCACCAGGAATGCGCCAAGTGGCGCACCTGGCACGGGATTCATCGCCAAAGCCCCAGCCATCTGGGGCCCATCGGGCCCATCGGACTATGGAAAGGAGGAAGAAGAAGAGGAAAGACGGAAGAGAAAGGAAGAAGGGAAGAGGAGGGAGGGAGGAGGGGGGAAGGGGGAAAGGGGAAGGAGGTAGGAGGAAGGAGAGGGGGGAGGGGGGGCTGAAGGGCTGAGAGGGAGGGGGGGGGGGGACCTACCCTCGTTAGTGAACTCCACAAAAGCAAAGCGCAGCACAGAGTTAGGGTCGCCGCACACGCGGCAGTCCACCACCTGCACGCACGCACGCTCGCGAGGGCGCCACGTGGCAACGGTCAGGCCCAGAGCAGAAGGAGAAGTCCGGCTTGGGAGGGGGAGCAGGGAGCACACCCCCCATGGCAACTTGCGGCTGGCACGTGTCGCGCTGCAGAGGCGCATGCGGCTGGCCGGCAGGCCGGCCGGGAATCTGCGGAGCTCCAAAAGAGAGCGCCAAAAGCTCCACAACCTCCGGAACGTTCCAAACATTGCAAACGTTCTCTGAACGCTCCAAATTTTCCGACAGACACGCACAGACGTCCCGAGGGCATCCGAGACTGTGCGCTCCCTTGCCGTTGCCTCCCAAGAAAGCACGTGGCTGGCCCAGCTGCACGAGCGCGAGCACCTGGCAACGCTTGGGTTATCTTCAAGCTGGGGTTGAGAACTGCCACCTCATCGTACCCCACCAATCTCCAGCGCTCGCTCCCAACAACCTCCAGAGCTGAACACGACTTGACGTTGAAATTCGACATGAACTTGGCAGGAACTTAACACAGAGACTCGACAGAAAGTCGACAACAAAAAAAAAAAACTTATGCAGAGGCTCGATAAGAACTCGGGCCAACAGGCACGGCCGCAGCGCACGAGGGCCAGCGCCAGCGCGTGCCAGGTGGCGCACAGGAATCAAACGCTCGGGCCGCTCAGGCATTTTGAGAGCATGGAGGGGTAAGAGGGGCACACCTGTCCGCACGTCAGGAACAAGGCCGCCAGCTGCTCCTCCGTGACCTGCAGTTGCGCCAGGTAGAACACATTGGGCCGGACAGCAGTCAGTGCCTAGCTGGACAGGAGACAACAACAAGCGAGCCTCGCGTGCCAGGTGGCACTTGAAGCAAAGGACACCTGTCTCTTTCCCCAGGGCTGACGGGGCTGTCAGGGATGCCTGCAGCAGCAAGAGCAGCAGCAGCAGCAGGGAGGGGCAGCGAGCCCGACAGCCTGTTGCCCAGCGAGCGATGGAAAGAGAGAGAGGACCGTGGAGGAGGAAGCTAGACAGCGCAAGCTGGCAAGTTGCCAGACCCGAGACTCCTCAATGCCCCACGATGCAGAGCCGCTCGCGGCAGACACGAGCGCGAGCACCTGGCAGCGCTTGTGCGCGCCGATGCGGAGGGGAAGGAGAAGAAGAAGGCGCACACACCCCTCCGTACCCTCCCTTCCCCTCCTTTCCCCTCCCTCCCCTCTCTTCCCCTCCCTTCCTCTCCCCTCCCCTCCCCTCCCCTGCCCTCCCCTCCCCTGCAAGTGCCTGATGCAAGCTGAGAACCGACGCAGCGAAAGAGCCTGGCCCCAATCTTCCTGAAGCTCCTGAAGCTCGCATCTGGATCTTCCAAAATCTGAACCCTCAGAAACTTTTTAAAGCTCCCGGCTCCTTCCCCTCCCAGGCTCCTGTGGCTCCCAGGTCTCTGGGGCTCCCTCCCGGGGCTTCCGGATCGCTCTGAGGGCGTGCCATGTGCGCCCTGGCAGTGGGAGGTGGCGGCGTGGCGAGGGAGGGAAAAGGGAAAGGAGGGGAGGAGAAGAGGGAGGGAAGGAGGGGGGGCGGGGCGGACGGAGAGAGCGAGGAAGAGGAGGCGAGGAGAGATAGGGGAAAGCAGAGATGGAGGGAGCGAGAGTGCGAGGGAGGGAGGGAGGGAGTGACGAGCAAGAGTACAAATGAGGGAGGGAGGGAGGGAGGCAGGGAGGAGGGAGGGGGGGAGCCCACCTGCTGGTCAATGTCGGATACGTACACCGTCCTCCGCACGCTGTCCTCCCGCAGGGCCCTGTTGCTGCGCGCAGCGCTCTTCTTCTTCGCGCTGCCCGAGCCGCCCTTCTTCTGCTGACGCGCACAGACGCACGCACACGGCACGCGCAGGGCGGGTCCGGGTCAGACCGGGCGGCGGGCAACGCCAGCTCAGCAGCAGCAGCAGCAGCAGCAGCAGGACACAGGAGCGCAGAGGGGGGGGGATCCCTCCGAGGCAACAGTCCTGTTGGAAACAGCCTCTATTTTCTCTCGGAGCATCGCGCCAGCTCTCGGCCTCGGCATCAACTCGAGCTTAGGGGACATCTTCAACGGCACAAGTGCGAGGGCACATGGGAGGAGAGGAAAAATCTCAGCGGCACAATCTCGAGGGGCACGTCGGAGAGGAGGGACATGGGACGCATGGGAGGCAAATTACGGAGGGAAAAAGCTCATGGGAGTGAAATCCTGACACACAGAGCCCTGCTGCCTTTGTTGTTCCAGCTGTCAACTGCACTCAAGCTATTGGAAGCTTGGAGGGAACGGGATGCCACTGGTGCGCCAGCTAGGGAGCCGCCAGCTGGCGCACAAGGCGTCCAAGGGGCCCCGAGAGCAAAAAAGGGAGCACCTTGCGCCCGCAAGTGCCCTGCAAACTCAATTCAGCACCTAAATTCGTCTTTACACCAACCACTCAATGTACCTTTACCAGTACCTACCTACCGAGCTGCATGCTGAGCAACCAGCAGTCCCCTGGCCTCTCCTCCCCCTTCCCTTCCAGCTGTCAACAAAGTGGCAGCACCTGGAGTTGGACCAACAACCCACAGCGATAAAGACACACACACACACACACAGAGACAGGTGGCATACCCTTCTTTGCCCGCTCTAGCTGCAGAAAGACACGCCCTCTCTCTCTCTCTTCCTCACACACACACAAACACACACAGGTGGCGTACCTTTCTTTGCCCGCTCTTCCCCTGAGCAGGCGGCGAGTCAGTGCCAGCCTCAGACTGCGAGCCAGGGGGGACGAACTCCTTTGCCAGTGGATTGAGCTTAGTCAGCAGATCTTCAAGCTCCCGCATGCTGTCCCCGCTGACCTGGGCCCCTCCTTCTCCCTCCTCTCCACCTTCGCTCCCCTCTTCACCGTTCTGCCTTAGCATATTACTGACGTGCGAGTGCCTGTCGAGGACTCTTGTCACTGACATGCTGTTCCCCCCGTCGCCATAATGGCCGCCTGCAAGGTCTTGCAGCTGGAATCGCCCTATGACTTGCAGCCCGTTCTCAGAGCCCCCCCCCTGATAGTGCTGCACGAAGCTGACAGCACTGTTGGCATTTGACGAGCTTGGGTCCACCAGGAGGATCGTCTGAGGGCCATACTTGAGTCCTATATACTCAGTGCCAGGCCTCACAGCTGAACCTACGAAACTTCCATTCTGGTGGGGCATGACCTGATGCGAAATGGGGCTGCTTTGATGTTGTTGGGGAACACGGTCAGCTACAGAGGTCTCTTCCTGCGACTCTGTCTGAGAGTTGGCATCAGACAAGGGAGGAGGGGTGCTGTGACCAGGTGCTTGTCCATTTGAGCCGCTGTGAGATGGCATACTCGCAGTCTGAACCGGGGGTGTAGTACTTCGTACACCTGTGTTTGCCATGGGTGCGTGCCTCAATCAAACTGATGACCCTACGCCCATCAAAAGGTTCTGCAGCGAAAACGGGACAATGATTTCACAATGAGGTTCTGAGATCTCGGCGTACGTATCGCCTATCTAAAATGAAGTCTTTTACACTTCAGCTGCGAAGGCTCAAAGTCATGCTAAGACGAGCAGATAAATATAGGAGGAGCAGATTACCATATAGTACATGGGTTCCTTTACATCCTCCGCATGAAGCAGCAGTAGGGATAGATAGTGTATTGATGTACAAAAACCATGGGTCTCACCTACCGTAACAACACAGCTCACATATCCTTAGTAGGATATTGTATGGGTTGTTACGGGCAGCTCGCAACACGAATGCCATCTCTACTATTTGACGTCACGGAAGCCGCTAGGGGTCGTTGTGATTATTAACAGATGAGATGAAAAATTACGGTGGTGGATGGTGGTAGATGGCGGGCTCGAGTGGGCTCGAGAGTCGAGAAATGCATTCCGGCAAATATACTACAAACCGTCGATTACGGTCATCGAACAGCCTCAATATTAACCTGGCCGTCAACTCCGAGGCTCCTTGAACAGCCAGTGCAGCAGTTTCCCGACAAAGTGCTCCCTTGTCCGAACTGCTCCCAACTGTCCAAGCCTGGTCCAAGCTGTATGGCACAGCACGTCTCAGGTGCTGTGTTTACCGCCCAATTTGAGCATATCCTGTACGAAAACGACTTTACTCTAGAGTCTTCACAACGTGATGCCACATAAGGCTAAATAGCATTGAATTGTTGACATTGTCTACTTCCCTCATGTCGAATCATGAACGCACCCCAGGGTACCCCTGAGAACATCTATATATATTATATATATATATATATATGTCGAGACCAGTCGAGACAGACCCCTCGATTCATAACTTTTTTTTGTTATTTGCTACATTGGATGCTAAAAAACCAAAAGGATGTCTNGGAGCCCACCTGCTGGTCAATGTCGGATACGTACACCGTCCTCCGCACGCTGTCCTCCCGCAGGGCCCTGTTGCTGCGCGCAGCGCTCTTCTTCTTCGCGCTGCCCGAGCCGCCCTTCTTCTGCTGACGCGCACAGACGCACGCACACGGCACGCGCAGGGCGGGTCCGGGTCAGACCGGGCGGCGGGCAACGCCAGCTCAGCAGCAGCAGCAGCAGCAGCAGCAGGACACAGGAGCGCAGAGGGGGGGGGATCCCTCCGAGGCAACAGTCCTGTTGGAAACAGCCTCTATTTTCTCTCGGAGCATCGCGCCAGCTCTCGGCCTCGGCATCAACTCGAGCTTAGGGGACATCTTCAACGGCACAAGTGCGAGGGCACATGGGAGGAGAGGAAAAATCTCAGCGGCACAATCTCGAGGGGCACGTCGGAGAGGAGGGACATGGGACGCATGGGAGGCAAATTACGGAGGGAAAAAGCTCATGGGAGTGAAATCCTGACACACAGAGCCCTGCTGCCTTTGTTGTTCCAGCTGTCAACTGCACTCAAGCTATTGGAAGCTTGGAGGGAACGGGATGCCACTGGTGCGCCAGCTAGGGAGCCGCCAGCTGGCGCACAAGGCGTCCAAGGGGCCCCGAGAGCAAAAAAGGGAGCACCTTGCGCCCGCAAGTGCCCTGCAAACTCAATTCAGCACCTAAATTCGTCTTTACACCAACCACTCAATGTACCTTTACCAGTACCTACCTACCGAGCTGCATGCTGAGCAACCAGCAGTCCCCTGGCCTCTCCTCCCCCTTCCCTTCCAGCTGTCAACAAAGTGGCAGCACCTGGAGTTGGACCAACAACCCACAGCGATAAAGACACACACACACACACACAGAGACAGGTGGCATACCCTTCTTTGCCCGCTCTAGCTGCAGAAAGACACGCCCTCTCTCTCTCTCTTCCTCACACACACACAAACACACACAGGTGGCGTACCTTTCTTTGCCCGCTCTTCCCCTGAGCAGGCGGCGAGTCAGTGCCAGCCTCAGACTGCGAGCCAGGGGGGACGAACTCCTTTGCCAGTGGATTGAGCTTAGTCAGCAGATCTTCAAGCTCCCGCATGCTGTCCCCGCTGACCTGGGCCCCTCCTTCTCCCTCCTCTCCACCTTCGCTCCCCTCTTCACCGTTCTGCCTTAGCATATTACTGACGTGCGAGTGCCTGTCGAGGACTCTTGTCACTGACATGCTGTTCCCCCCGTCGCCATAATGGCCGCCTGCAAGGTCTTGCAGCTGGAATCGCCCTATGACTTGCAGCCCGTTCTCAGAGCCCCCCCCCTGATAGTGCTGCACGAAGCTGACAGCACTGTTGGCATTTGACGAGCTTGGGTCCACCAGGAGGATCGTCTGAGGGCCATACTTGAGTCCTATATACTCAGTGCCAGGCCTCACAGCTGAACCTACGAAACTTCCATTCTGGTGGGGCATGACCTGATGCGAAATGGGGCTGCTTTGATGTTGTTGGGGAACACGGTCAGCTACAGAGGTCTCTTCCTGCGACTCTGTCTGAGAGTTGGCATCAGACAAGGGAGGAGGGGTGCTGTGACCAGGTGCTTGTCCATTTGAGCCGCTGTGAGATGGCATACTCGCAGTCTGAACCGGGGGTGTAGTACTTCGTACACCTGTGTTTGCCATGGGTGCGTGCCTCAATCAAACTGATGACCCTACGCCCATCAAAAGGTTCTGCAGCGAAAACGGGACAATGATTTCACAATGAGGTTCTGAGATCTCGGCGTACGTATCGCCTATCTAAAATGAAGTCTTTTACACTTCAGCTGCGAAGGCTCAAAGTCATGCTAAGACGAGCAGATAAATATAGGAGGAGCAGATTACCATATAGTACATGGGTTCCTTTACATCCTCCGCATGAAGCAGCAGTAGGGATAGATAGTGTATTGATGTACAAAAACCATGGGTCTCACCTACCGTAACAACACAGCTCACATATCCTTAGTAGGATATTGTATGGGTTGTTACGGGCAGCTCGCAACACGAATGCCATCTCTACTATTTGACGTCACGGAAGCCGCTAGGGGTCGTTGTGATTATTAACAGATGAGATGAAAAATTACGGTGGTGGATGGTGGTAGATGGCGGGCTCGAGTGGGCTCGAGAGTCGAGAAATGCATTCCGGCAAATATACTACAAACCGTCGATTACGGTCATCGAACAGCCTCAATATTAACCTGGCCGTCAACTCCGAGGCTCCTTGAACAGCCAGTGCAGCAGTTTCCCGACAAAGTGCTCCCTTGTCCGAACTGCTCCCAACTGTCCAAGCCTGGTCCAAGCTGTATGGCACAGCACGTCTCAGGTGCTGTGTTTACCGCCCAATTTGAGCATATCCTGTACGAAAACGACTTTACTCTAGAGTCTTCACAACGTGATGCCACATAAGGCTAAATAGCATTGAATTGTTGACATTGTCTACTTCCCTCATGTCGAATCATGAACGCACCCCAGGGTACCCCTGAGAACATCTATATATATTATATATATATATATATATGTCGAGACCAGTCGAGACAGACCCCTCGATTCATAACTTTTTTTTGTTATTTGCTACATTGGATGCTAAAAAACCAAAAGGATGTCTTCTAAAATCCTTGAAATCGTGAGCGCATGTTGCCTAAAATCCGTGAACCTTACAGATTCTCCTTTGGAATTTAATAGAATAATGTTATCATGCGCTCCACTACTGAAAAAAATATTCCACAATTCTTTCGGATGTTCTATGAAACCATCTGAAACCCTTAGCGTCAAACAGAGGATGTCTTCGAAATCCACGAATTTTATCGAATCGAGGGGCCAGTGTCGAGTCTCAACTCGTATGAAAGGCTCGGAAACCCCACCTAACGGTTCCAGAATCCGAACTCGATCCCATGTTGCCCTTTCTTCCTGTAATCCTCATATTCACAGAACCCTTGCTTCTTTCTTGCGATTGCTCTTCTTCGCTCCCCATGCACTTCTCTTTCTTGTTCGAATCTCCTTTCTTTCAGCATTATGTTGTAATTTTTCCTTGCGCGCACCTCCTCCCATTACCAATTAACCCCCTTCATCGTATACGCGACAATTGCGTCACTGCCGAGTTTGTGGTAAAAAAATTATGTGCCCATAGCAAAGGTGACATATTTATTTACATATAAGAGTCACAATAACGGTCGTTTTAACCCTAAGGAGGAATGATATAATTCAATGAACTACTGTGAAAGGGTGTTATATTCGTAGAGAATCACATATATTGGTAATATAAGTCCAAGATTTAACTTCAAAGTGAATGCAAACCCGTCCAAACCTTGCTTTTCTTCCTTGAAGTTAATGATTGACAAGCATTAGAAGGCAGATGTATACGTGCGACACATACAAGACGCAATTTTACGCCAATCAGGCTTTCCTATCTAGAACAAATCACTGCACCTAAGATACTTGACTTTTGTTATCATATGTGACTGCTCTATGTTTTATAAGATGGTATCTTATTTCTTTGCTTTTACTTTGACCTAGTCTCAACTAAAAAGTATATTTTCAAATCACATACTTTTTTGCAGGCTGTCTAAATACACGAGAGAACCATAAGTGTTGGTACTTGATTGGTATGCATGTTCATGAAGAACCATACAAAAATCTCAAGCGGAATTTGAGGATTTTTCATGTTATATGACTTTCTATTTAATTTGCCACAAATAAATTGCGACATTTGATGTCGCAGACTCCAAAGGCCCCAAATCACACCTAGTCTGAAATCACACCATTCCCATATACACATCTACAAAACATATCCTATGTACCAAAAACAGCACAGCTGCTGTTAAGCGTAGAAGCTTATGTAGCAAACTGCTCTTGCCACCAAATGCCAACAAGTGCCCAGCAAGTGCAACGACCAAAGACTAAGGGCCAATAGCACGCGCACGCACAGCACTAGCTTGCCCCCTTCCGCCCGTTTTCACTCCTCCCAGCCCGTTTCAAGCTATGGATGCGTACACCATCACAGCTCCTGCCCCAGGCCTCCTCCCCCTTGTTTCCATCCAATCTGGCCCGTACATGTGCGCACACCACATGTTCCCTTCGCTCGCCTGCTCGCTTGCCAGCTCGCACGCCTGCCCGCTTGCCAGCTCGCCCACCCGGCCGCCCGCTTGCCAGCTCACCTGCTCGCTCGCTCCGAGTCGCCTGCTCGCCCCCTGCTCGTCCACTCCTCCTCGTGCACTGCGGCCAAGCTGTACGCGAGCCCACCTCCTGCCTCACATGAACATCGACTAGCAACAACTCTAGCCTAACGTCTATACGTTGGGTGGGGGCCAAATCTTTGAGAAGTGCTCCTCCACGCGGAGGTGCTGGGCGTTGGTGGCCTCCAGCTCCCCGTCCAGCAACTGCGTGGCGCACTGCCCCACCTGGGCCTTGAACGCCGCCTCGTCCCACTTCTGCATCTGCAGCACAGACACAACGTGCATGCGGGGGCGCCAGAGGACACGTGAGACCTCTGCGAGTGGGTGTGTGTGTGCATGTGCGTGTGCTGTGCTGTGCTGTGTGTGCTGTCTGTCTCTGTCTGTGTGTGTGTGTGTGTGAAAGGTGAATGGGACCTGGGATTTGATCTGGGCCTCAAGAAAAGGAGGGTACACATGTATATTGGTGCGCATATGTACACAGATGTATCTTGGTATATATGTATACATCAACTTATGTGTATTTGTACATTTGTCTACATGCACATATATGAATATCTGCCTATGAACTTGCATGTATGTAATGTGCCCAGTAAGCATGCACACCTCCGATGCAAGTGAAGCCCTGTGTTTTAGGAGCTCAACAAAGTCATGCTTCTCTTTTGGCAGAGGACAGAGGACCAACGGAGGAGGAAGTGGCAGGGCAGAGCGAAGGTTCAGTTGCAAAGCACAGCGATGCATGTAGAGAAGAACGCCCACTAGTAAACTAGTGAAGTAAGCGTGTGTACAGGAGGCCGAGCAGCAGGCGGTGGATGACATCTCACACAAACACACACCGCACTCACACTCACGCAACACACACAGAGAGAGACTAAGCCACGCATGCACCTCCCGCCGGAGTCACACCCACACCCTCACCCACACCCACACAAGACACACACACACACACACAGAGAGAGAGAAAGAGAGAGAGAGAGAGAGAGAGAGAGAGAGAGAGAGAGAGAGAGAGAGAGAGAGAGAGAGAGAGAGA
>WELA01006175.1:212378-223486 GCA_009602735.1 Mesotaenium endlicherianum
AGAGAGAGAGAGAGAGAGAGAGAGAGAGAGAGAGAGAGAGAGAGGGAGAGAGAGAGCGCCGCACCTTGTCGATGATGGCGGCCGTGTCATGCGCCAGCCTGGCGTCGACCTCCGTGGACACGCGGCCCGGCACCATGGCTGCCAGCTCAGTGCCCACGTTCACTAGCGCCTGTTCCCCCCACCCAGCCCACCCTCAGCATCAGCGAGGGTGTGAGTGAGCAATGCCCACAATGCCCACGCTGCAGCGGCAGCAGGCCAGCAGCAACCTCTGATCTGAGAACAGCAACTCTCCTTGCTCCTCTGCAGTCAGTCAGGCAGGCAGGCAGTCCAACGGGCAGGCAGGCGGGCAGTTGGTCACGCAGGCAGGCAGACAAGCAGACAGGCAGGCAGGCAGGTGGGCGGGCGCTGACTGAGGCTGACAGGGGCTGGAGATCCCACCCATTCTTGTTTCTGTTCCTGCAAGTCCGACAAAACGTGTAAGAGTCATCCGTCACAACTGCGGTGTGCAGACGTGTTGTTGCCACGTAGGAATGGGGAGACAGGACGCGCCAAGTCAGGGCACACACTGCCACCAAGTACTGACAGTGGCGTTACATGCTAGCAACGAGCAACGGGCGGGCTGAGAGCCAGGGAGTGGCTGAGAGAGAGAAAGAGGGGGGGACAAGGGCACACCTTGTCGATGAAGCACGACATGCGGTTGGTGCCCTTCTCCTCTAGGTAGCACTGCCCGTACGCCAGCGCGCTCTCTATAGCTCCCTGCACCACAGCAACACCCCACAAGGCTCACACCCCAGCCCAGCCCAGCCCAACCCAACCCAGCACAGCCCCTCGAGCTCAGCGCAGGCCAGCATGGCACACCCCACTTCAGCCCTGCCCACTATAGCCTAGCGCAGCACGGCACGGCCCGGCCCGGCCCAGCCCAGCTCAGCCGTACCCAATTGAGGCCAGTGCAGCATAGCACAGCACTTCATACAGTGGTTGGCGGTGACAAGGGGAGCTTAATTCTTGAGGCCATTGATCGCTAGACAATGCCGACTGGCGCGGCAGCAGCAGCGGCTGCTGCTGCTAGTGCCGGGGGGGGTGGGGGGGGAGTGAGCAAGGATTTTGGCCTTGTGGTACCACCTGTCTACATTGACAACCCTCTCCCTGTCTTTCCAAGTCTGTCTTTCCGTGTGTTTGTGTGTGAGTGTGTGAACACAAGCAGGCACATCAGGCACATCCTGAGCGTCACCCAACATGTAGTGAGACAGAATGACAAGAGGACTAGGAAGGGCCCTGAGCAGGAGGAAGGGGCACGCAGCTCTGCGCCTCTGCTGCTGCTGCTGCTGGGCTCTCTCGTTTCTGCTGTAGCCAGGCCTTGAAGCAGAGGCAGGCAGGCCCAGACTCTTCTACGCTAGGCTTTCCCCACAAGCAACCTCCTCTTGCCCCCCAATACACAAACACCCCTGGAGATAGGAACACGCACACTACACACATACACACACAGACACACACACACACGTACATTCAAAACACACACACACACACGTACATACAAAACACACACACACACACACACAATCACGTATATACAAAACACACGCACACACACATATATACAAAACACACGCATTCACATACGTTTCATACTTGCATACACGCACGCACACACACACGCGCGTGCGCGCGCGCAGATACGCACAGACACACACACACCCACACAAGCACATCCACATATGCACACATGGGAAGGGCAGCTCCGAGGGACTCACATCGAATTTGGCCTCTGGCAGGCCCGTGATGCCCAGCAGCAGCGACGAGCTGACCGTGGCTGCTGTGGGGGGAAAGCTGCAGGCGGAGAAACGGGGATCACCGTGTGAGCGCAGGCGGGCAGGCAGGCAGGCAGGCAGGCAGGCGGGCAGGGGGGTGGGAAGAGAGATAGGGGGGCGATCGGGCTGTCGGGTCTTACCTGGCTCTGCTAGTTACTGAGGAAGAGTAGAATGTATCTGAAAGATAGAAATTATATGCTCTTGTTGCAGGCTGGCAGGCGGGTAAGCATGCAGACAAGCGGGAGGAGAATGAGCCTTGCGGCTTTAGCTGGGTATGCTACTAGTGGCTAAGGACCGGATTCCATTTGACAAGTTGATGTGCAATACATAAACAACCACTTGCCTTCCTAGATGGACATACAATGTGTACATAGGATGTCGAATACTTGATATGTTTTCTTATGAAGCAGCATGACAAGCATGGAGAAAGTAGCATTGCCAGCTGATGGTGTCCATTTGGTAAGAGGGTAAGCGAGGGGAGCGGTCTCTTGTTTTTTTTGGGTCTGACATTGACTTCAAATTTTGAGAATATCGATGACCAGGTCTGCAGTAGTATACATCTCGATGTTCAGGACACGCTATGTGGCAATAATGACAAGTCAAGATGACTTCCCCCCCTCCCTTCCCCCCCCCGGCCCTCCCCCTCAAAAAGACAGAAAGGAACTTATTGATTGGAAAATGCAACCAATGGCTTACTTCCACCAAAAAGCACTCACAAAGGGTGGTGAGCAGAGTACATTCCAATATCAACTGTAAGGTGAAGCTTGAACGGAAAATCTTGATGGAGGCACCTAGTATATAGAGTATGCAAGGAGGAGGAATAATATACCTTGAAAAATCATCACCAATTACCGTGTCAGGTACAATTTCACTGTACTTGGACACAATGTCCAGCTCACTCTCTCCAACTGCAAGCCACGAGCGCTCCACATTTTAAATCGTCAGCCGAGAGAACAAGCATTTCTTCCAACCTAATCGAGGAAAAGCTCAAAGAAAATTACAGGCGTAATAAAAATTGCACGATAACACAGCATGGCTGCACTGGCATGTTAGATTCTGTGACAAAGAGTGTTCATATTGAGCGAGCAGATAACTCCTTATCATTACCTGCGACAGACGCCCGAGCCGAGAATGAATAATTCACAACTTTGCTACAGCGTGTAAAATTTTTCAATGCTGGATGCAATTGCAATGACGAGCCAAGATGCTTTGTGCTCGAAACTGCTTTTAGTGATGCTCGGGGTGCAGTAATACACTGCACTCGTTGATGATGGCCGGTAGTCTGCGGAAAGCGAGAGCAATACAACATGGCATTGATGACTTCAAAACCTCACTTTACACTTTTCAAGCAAGCACCAAGAAAAGTCACTTAGTTCACGTAAAGAAGAAGAAGAACGATATGCAACTTCGCTTGCCAAAGGATGTCTGTAATTGTCACTTTGAGAGAGCTCGTTAACTTACCTTCTGGGCTCCATGCACAATTACACCACTTATAGCGACACTAGCATTGCACACAACGGCCTCCATTTTTCTTCCTTCACTTTCAGAAACTAATTATTCAATTCAACTGTTTACTGGCTGCGTTCTTTAGCTGCGCTTGCAATCAGACTGGTGTCAAGGCAAGAATGTTGGACTCCTGATAAATAAATATTGCTCCCTCTAGACGGTCACAGCTCGCGGAAGCGGAAATGCATCGTGTTATATTCCGCTTCTGATGCGAGCTCGAGAGCCAGATCTTTTTTTCTCCAATATTGATCAATGTCAACATCGATGTCTATCAATGTCAGTCTTCCCTTCTATGTCGTCCCTGAGAAGTACTGAAAAGTACAACTCACCAGTGCGACTTTAGTGATACCTCCTGATCTAGCTTGATCTAGCTACTTGCTCTCGGATGCTGTAATTGAAGTAGCAAGCATTGTGTTTATATTGTTTCTTCGGCTTATTGAAAAAGTTTTCGGCATCTCAAAAGCTGGATCAGATTTGCCGACTCGACTCAAGTGCCCTGCCAACTGGGCTGAGCCTATCAGTGGCCACCATCTTCTTGTACAGCAGTACGATAATGGAGACCGTCGAAAATATGTGATTGGCTCAGAATTGACATCTTTAGCTGAAAGTGGTTGAAAAGCAATGAGATTATGTTTATTATTTTTGTTCTGCATCATGGTTTTTACTCAACGCCTTGTCGCTAAACTTTCACATAACAAATAATTTCTACTTTGTTACTAAATATACACTCAGAAATACCAAGAAGTACTCGGTTCGTGCATGGGTTCGTGCTTCGAAGCATGTGATGGGAGCCAGCCACTTGTTTGGCTCAAGTACGAAGCATGTGCCCGGATATAGCTCCTTTGAACTCTCCCGTCTGCTCCCGTCAAGTCGCTGGCGTCAACGATAGCAGAAAACCCGCCGGACGTCCTCCCAGCTCCGCAGGTCACAAGGCGTTTTTTGGGGACAGGCCCAGGACTGGCAACCCGAAGTCCCCTGTTCTTTTCGACATTTTCAAGCTCGTTATCTCTTCCTCACAAGCTTCGAGGGAGCAACTCTGGAGCTTTGCAGATCAGGAGGAGAAAAAGAGAGGAAGAGAGGAGAACCTTCTTCGCGAGAGCCCAACAAGAACTTATTGAAGTCAAGGCCTAGCAGCCATCATGGCGGCATGCATTGCAGCTTGCCCTTCTGGTATAGCATCTTCCTCTATTGTTGCATGGTAGCAGACCAAGCATGCCCTTTGTATTGCTTACGCTTGAGCGGATTCAGGTCGTCGTGAACAGATGCCATACATGAATTTTAATCGGAATTATGGAGTGATCAATAACTTACATAACAATGTCTATCATCTACTCCTTTCAAGTCGTTTTCTAAGTAGTCTTGTTGACGGAGTCTACCTTGCACAAAGTAAAATGAATGCAACATGAGATTGATAGCGGTGCTGACTCCGCACCTGCTGTGATTCTCTCTCGTCGTACTGCTACAGATATATGTTTGGTACTTGCCGGACGGCTTCTGACAATGAACACCCTTCTTGCTGCAGTGTCCGTGGAGAACTTCATGTGTAGTAAGATTCTGTCAAGTGCAGAACACAGACACAGCATTGGACGAGTGAATGGGCTGTTTCTGAAGCCAGCATTTCCCTCACTAAAAAGTGAAGCTCCCATTCTAAAGCACAAGGGGTTTTCCATTCAAAGGTTCAGCACAAGGGCGGTGGCTACAGCGCCAGGTAAATTCCTTGTTGAGCATTTGCCGCAAGATTGCTTTCTGCAATCTCCCTGTTCTTGATCATTGAATTGAGAGCATTCATACCTGTGTCTGCAAACTTATATTGCTACTACCTTGATAATACCACACCACATTGTCTGCCAGTCTTTGTGTCAGTGCTACTGTAAGCACCGATACACCACTTTGTCCCTGGGACTTTCTGGTTCTTATGAGTATGTTGATAATCAGATCCTGGTAAGTTTTCTGACTGCATATGCTTAAAATGTTGTGCTAGTTTGGTCAAACCACATGGAGCCAGAGCCAGCTACTTTTCATTATGTCTTCTAATGCACTCAAACAATTGGGAGAGTCATTTTGTGCTTACACAGCCGATCTCAACGTGGTGGAGGACGAGGAAGAATCAGTGATTGATAATGCTGAGGACGAAGTAGAGGAGGAGGGCGGTGCCATTGCTCCCAGTGCTGACGAGGTTTGGTTCCTGCCCCCACAGTGATCTGAGTAGCATACCAGGAGGGCCATCAATGCTGGACTCTTGTGCCAAAGTGGTTCTTTAGGCCTCAAAGGGAGCAAGTGGACATACTTGACATAAGGAGGCTTCTGTGTTGATGGTTTTGTGAGTTTCAAGGCAATGCTAGCATCCATGGTCACTGGTGACTGGACTGCCCTTCTATGAATCATGGTGTGGAACGATGTTCCATTTCCCTTGAATGAAATGGCTGACCATCCCTCACTTTCCCTGCTCTTTTCCAACCCTGTGCAGATTCAGTCCTTTCTTCTGGAGTTGTGTGACGAGACCAGTATCGCAGAAGTTCAGTTGAAGGTGAGAAATCTCCAACATAGTGCATGCGGTCCTATCTATTGGGCAGGGAAGTCCTTGACGGGTTGCTCAAGAACAAGAGAACATGCACATGATTGGATTCTGCACTAAAACAAAAACATGCAAAGGGACCAGAAAGAAGAGCGGGGAAGGCGAGCAACCAGATGGAAGTCTTAGTGAACGACAGCGTTGAGTTTTTGTGCCAAGTGGTACTTGCGTGGATGATTGGTACCTTTTCCTGCATTCAAAGACTCGTTAGTATATCACTTCTTCTCTGGCTGCTCCCTGAAAGGCTGGGAGAATGTGAAAATGTGCTTGACCAAGTCACAGGCTCTTTGTAACAGATGTCTCAGTATGTACGAGTCGCCTTTAAGAGAACAGTCTATCCCAAGCAAGCCCGCGCTGGTGAGCTGAAGCTTTAGGGAGGTACCCGTCGCAAGCAACTTGAGCATGGTGATGCTGGCAGCTTGTAAATCTGTAATACCCACTGAGGGTTAAACTTGTCTGACAACGGTAGCAAGTTATTGCAGACAAGACGTTCGGGGTTATGTGACGGTTCTTGCACGCACTTTCATCATCCTCAAGCCTTGGTGTCCAAATTTTTGTGGGACAATTTTCGCATGCACGTTCGCAAGCCCGCCGCTCTCGTCACGACAGCAAGTCTGAACCTGGTCTGATTCTGAATCTAGCCGAGTATTCCTGTACAGGCTTTTCTCCCTACCCCCGAGGCCCTTGTTGTGGTAGACCCTGGAACGAAAAGATGTACATGTATTGGACAGCTGACTTGCCCCATTCCCTCTCATGCATCTCAAGCACCCTCTCCCCACCTCGCCTCACAGCCCGACAATGCACGTGGAGCTGATGCACGTCACGTACACATAACTTTTGTAGTCTCCCTTGGTGTTTGCCACGACAGTCAGCTTTCACAACGTCGCTTCCTGGGGGCCTCTGGCGGCCCCTCTCTGCCGTTCTCTTCTACATATTGGTCGTCTCATCGCATCGATATGGAGGAAAGACGTGGAGGCCTGCTTGACACCATTTCTTAACTAACACACATGCGCAAGGTCCTCTGGCCTGCTCGCATGACAGGTGGGCAAGTTCAAGCTGCATGTGAAGAGGGACGTGGGCTCCAGGAGGAAGAAGGCAATGGCAGCCGAGGCTGCCCTGCAGGCGCCACCTGTCCCCAGCAAGCCCATCTACGAGTCGCTGCCTGCAGCTCCCCCAGCTCCTGCCGCCAAGTCCTCCCCCAGCCCGTATGACAGCGACGAGGAGGAGGTTGACGAGGGCCTGCTGTATGTCACAGCTCCCAAGGTACAGTAGAGGATTCCCTTATTTCTTTCTCCCCCCTCCTGCTGCTCTCTTGCTTGCTCCTCACATGCTTGCCTGCTCATGCACGGTATTGCAACCGCTTTCAAGGTAGGGAAGGGGCTTCAATTTTCCCTGCTGCTATCTTGCCTGCTGCTGCTCTGCTGTGCCTGCTCACGCACGAAGTTGCCACAGCTTCCAAAGTAGGGTGGAGGTTGGCCTTTCTCCACTTCTCCTGCTGCTATCTTGCTTCCCTGCTCACAAACTTGTCACCACTCCAATGGTAGGAACGTCTCTCTCTTCCCCCTCCCACCCTCCCTCCTCCCCCCAACACCCCNGAGGCAGGGAAAAGAGGGGAGACAGAGGGGGGAGACAGAGGGGGAAGAAGGGGGGGAAGGGGAGAGCTGCACCTTGACTCGCCAGCCGGGGCGCTCCTCCAGCGCCCTCTGCAGGCAGGGGATGGCCTGCTGCGCGATCCAGCGCGCGGCGGCCACCATGCCGCAGTGCGCGTAGCCTAGCACCACGTGGCGCACGCCCGAGGCGTCCACGACGGCGTGGTGGAAGGGCACGATGGCGCCCGTGACGGCCGTGAGCGTGTCCTTCATGGAGTGCGTGCCGCGCACTACCAGCAGCACCTGCCGCGCCTCGTCGTCCAGCACCGCCGTGAACGCCGGCTTCAGCAGCTGCGTGCACGCAGTTCCCACACCCCCCGCAGACAGACACCCCGGGCAGGCAGGCACCTCGGGCAGGCCGGCAAAGAGGAAGAAACGGTGCTCACTCAGAGTATAGTGGCAGACAGGCCTTGTGACAGCAAGGCAGAGGGCTTCAGGAGCTCCATGCATGCACCCAGGCAGGCACCCAGGAGGCAGGCAGGCGCCCAGGTGCAGTGCTCACTCAGCGCAGCATGGGACACGGACGGGCGTCAGTAAGAGGGCTTCAGGAGCTGCCCTGCGGCAGGCAGGGAAGAGCGGCCCAGAGCTCACGCGGCATAGTGTGGCGCGGGGGGGCCTTGGAAAGAGAGAGGGGGCAGAGGGCTCCAAGAGCCCCACGGAGGAAGCTGGGAAGGAAAGGAGGGAATAGGTGAGCCGGAATGATTCACAAGAAGCGTAAAACGGGCCACCCTCTGTGTCTCTCTCAACATTCCTCGCTCACCTAACGGCACTGGGAGCATGGACTGAAGGCACCTGCGCCAAGCTTGTTGAAGGACATGAGCAACCCCGGTCTCTCATGGACCCCCTCTCTCTCTCTCTCTCTCTCGCGTTATCATGCTTGCCTGCCTACATACTTGCCACGCCTCCCATGGTATTCTAGGGTGGAGGTTTGCCTTTCTCTTGCTCTCTTGCTTGTCTGCTCACAAACTTGGTGGTGGTTCTACTCACGCAGCCAGTTAGGCCAATTTTTTTCCCCTCAAAACAATCCCAGTGGTACTTCAGAGGCTGGTGCACATAGAACCCTTTTTCTTTTTGCTGCTTGCATGTTCTTTCTGCGGCTTGCCTGTGAGCAATGGAGCTTCCGGGTCTAGGTAGCCCCAGGCTCTACGCTTCTCTCCCAAAGCTTGTAGCTGGCTCCTGCTCCTACTGCTGCAGTTGCCGGCGCGGTGTTTATCTGTTTGCCTGGCTGCCCATCCTCGGCCCAGGAGTTTCTGGCTCTGTGGTCTTTCTATCTTTCTTTCTTCTGGGTTGCGGTTCTTTCAGCCTGGCGAGCCACTGTGGCAGGGAGCCCCTGTCCAACAGCTAGCGGCTGACTCCTCGGACTCGTTCCGTCGTTGGCTCCTACAATTTGGGCTGCATTGCTGACGTGGGTGCGCGAGATGCTACCCTGGTGCGGTGCTCTCCTGCTCCTGTGCTCTCCTGTGCTCTCCTCTCCCGTGCTGTGCTGGGACAGGTGGGCGTCTTCAGGAGAGGGCGATCGGCCAAGGGCAAGCAGGGCAAGCCTCTGGTCGTGGAGGTCAGTGGAGTTCCTGCCTGTGCCTGCCTGTGCCTGCCTTCCCCCCCCTTCCTTACCCGTCCTTCTCTTGCCTAATCGAGGGCCTGCCTGCTGGGGCGCTGGGGCCTGCCTGCTGGAGGTCTGCAGATTTTTACGCAATAAAAACGTAAGGCCAGATGTGGTTAGTATTTTTGAGGCTTGCACATAATTATTGGCCTCTCGGAAAGGGAAGGGGAGGGAGAGGAGCGAGCCTGTCCACCTGTCCCCTACGCATGCTTGTGTATGCGTGTGAGAGGTCACGACGAGCGGTGGTTACCAGGAGCAGTTGATCCCTATCTGAAAGCCAGCGTGGCCTGCCCACCTTCCTCGGCCTCCTCACGGACAACAGGAGCAGCAGCAGTGGCTTGACGTGTGCTGAACCAGCTATGCACAAATGGTTGAGGGGGGGGGGCGGGCGGGCGGGTGCTCTGGATGTGGCTGAGCAGGAGGGCCAAGTGAAGAAGGGGCAGGTGGTGTGCTACCTGGAGCAGCTGGGCACCCAGCTCGCCATCGAGGTAGCTCTCTCTCTCTCTCTCTCTCTCTCTCTCTCTCTCTCTCTCTCTCTCCCCCCCCCAACCCAAGTTCCAGGCTCTTATCCCTGTCAGCCAGTCCCAGTATGCCCGCTCTAAAAATGCCCAGCCCCGTCCCATTGGGTCCCGTTCACACAGCCTGAGAATGCTAGGCCCAGTGGAATTCAAGAGCCCGGTCCACGAGTGCCCAGCCCAGCCCAGTGGGGTCCCAGTTGCACAATCTAACGGTGCCTGATATGCCAGTTTGTGAATGACCAGCCCAGCCCAGCCCAGCTCCGTCAGGCTCCTTCAGTCATAGGTCCAAGTGTGCCCTGTTCGTTTAAGCTCCGCATGCCTGCTCTCAGAATGTCTGCCCCAGCATCCCTGAGGGTGCCTGAATGCGTGAGGTCTACCTGAAGCCTGAATTGGCCCTCTGATTCTCAGCCTGGCTCTGACGGCTGAACACTCAACGCGTTGAGCTGCCAAATAGATTGGAGTGGGGCACGAGATGCAAGGTGCAAGGCGCATACAGTTTGCGGACTTTAATCTCCAGAGTAATGTGCCGGGAGAGGGTCTGGCTCTCCATCACCAAAGCACCGAACCACGCATTTTCTCTTCCCAGACCTCTTTTCCCACATGACCTCCTCGAAAGGCATTTTGCTAATGGTGGAGGCTAGTGTCTCGTGTAACTTTTTCCTCTGGAAAAGGAGAGTGAAACTATCAGGAGCACCCTGAGAGCGCTCGCGCGATCAGGTAGTTGCAAGTTAAGTGGCTGGCTCTCGAAACGTGCGGGTTCGACACGGGCAGGCGGCGCGAGCTCCCTTACGATCGAACACATGGCGACACGCGGTGACACGTGACATCACACGATGTGTCTGCAGTTCACTAGCAGAGCTTGTACCAAACGGCATGGGTGTCCACGATCAAAGTCACTATGGCAAGCCCCTTCACCACACTATTGCCGGGTGTCAGCCAAATGACAATGTAGCTGTGACGCGGAAAGGACTGCAAGAGCAAGGGCATCAAGTAGTCAAGGGGAGAAGTGGAGAATCAAAATGAGGATGAGGATTGGACATGGCTGTACTGTTTGGCAGACTTCTATTGCAGCCCTTATATCCATCTCCATCACCGAGCATCTGCTCTTGGCTCCACCCCCTTTGTGCGTGCGTGCATGCGTGCGTGCATGCCTGTGTGCGGAAATCAGTATACTGCAGTCTGTCTGTGACGTCAGTAGGGGTGCCTGCTTTTGGATGTACTGCGCAAGCAGAAAGATTACTGTGAAAGCTAGGCTGCCGTGGTGCCAGCAGGTGCGCCCGCTTCTGCCAGCACCCCGCGTGAGCGTGTGAGTGCGCCGCAAAGTCAGCGGAAAAGCCAGGGTGATGTGTTGCCTCGAGGGGTTCCTTATTGCCTGAATGGAAGTTCAGTGAAGGCCAGGTTCCTGGGCTGCTAGCTGCCAGAGGGAGTTGGTTTTGGGGGGGGGGGGGGGGGGGG
>WELA01006175.1:232219-265944 GCA_009602735.1 Mesotaenium endlicherianum
GAGAGAGAGAGAGAGAGAGAGAGAGAGAGAGAGAGAGAGAGAGAGAGAGAGACAGAGATGCTGCACCTTCAAGGCATGTAACACCTACGACTGGGCAAAAGAACTTGACGCAGATTGAGAAGGGCACGAGCGACTGCAATGCTACACATAAGAAGCGAGTCAGCCAGCGGAAGCAGGCCGCCAGAGAGAGGGGGCCAGAAGGGAAGCCAGCAGAAAAACGGAGGGGGCCAGAAGGGGAGCCAGCAGCAGGGGACACACGGAGCCACCGAGGGAGCCAGCCGCAAAAGGGAGGGAGCCAGCAAGGGAGCCAGCAGCAAGAGCGTAAGCAGCAGGACAGAGGGAGCCAAAAAGGGAGCCAGCAGCAAGAGGAGGGGAGCCAGCAAGGGAGCCAGCAGCAACACAGAGGGAGCAGGAAAGAAAGCCAGCAAGAAATTGGATCCAAGTCAGACGAGGACAAGCATGACACCTGTCAAGCTGGAGTGTTGCAAGAGCAGCCTCTCCACAGCCGCCAGGGCCTCCTGCCTTCCTGCCTGCACTAACGAGGAAGAAATGCTAACAATACTAAATAAATGATTGTCTAGAGATAATAATTTGTTGTTCGTTAGTAAAGAAAGTGATCAATCTGTTCGATAGAACTCGATATATGCATCAAAACGTGAAAAGCAAGGGAGATGCTTCTCGACAGCTGTTGAGGCTCTGTCAAAGCAGGCCTGCCAGCTAACGACTCAGTGGTCAGATGAAACTTCAGGTGAATCTGCTGCTGCTTTCAATCGCCCGCCCAGTTTCAAGGCACGTGATTTGCTGCCAGCAAGAGCATACCTGGGGTAGGTGAGTATCTGCCTTGCTTGAGTGGACTGCCAATATGTTGGGTGTGTATGCATGTTATGTACTTTTCTTGTGATGGTAAGCAGTAAGCAGCACAAGACTGGGACTGCTGGTCATTGAAGTGCTCAAGAAAGCGCAGCCTGGGGTGAAATACATGTGAAATACATATGAAATACATATAAAATGCATGTGTCGTATGCACATGTATTATATACATACATTGACATATATATATCTATTAATGTATATATATGCATGTGTATTATGTACACGTACATGGTGAGACCTCAGCCCTCAGCAATGGCACCTTCGGAATTATTCAGAGCAGGAGTGCTTGGAAAAGTGAAGCATTGGTGTGCCTCAATATACTAGATTAATATGTCGTGTGCATATGCGCCGCCTACATATAGTGTAGACACGCATGTTTCATTGACATGTAAATAGTGATACCTCTGCCCTTGGCAGTGGCATCTGTAAAAGCTCCTCAAAAAGGGACTAGAAAAGCTTAACTGCTCGTACCTTCCACACTTCTGGACTGAAGGAAGCCCCCGGCTGATGTCTGGCTCCAGAGAATTTGACTACATCGGATGTTGGCTGCGAGAAGTCATCAAAGCAGACGTGGAAAACGTCCAGGTCCGCACCATCTGCAACAGGAGGAAGAGGAATGATGACTGCTTGAAGCTGAGACACTGATCATGTTGCTTCTTACGGATTGAGTCAGGCTGTGAAGGCCAATAACAAATGCCATCAGAGCAAGAGCAAGATCAGTGGTGCACATCTGCCCCAGCCTTGACTCAGCTCAGATAATGAAAGAGATACGGTAGGCACCAAAGGAAGTGCTACCATGCACATGCCCCAGAGTGACTCTGTACTTGCTACGTGACAGGGCCCTTCTTTACCCCTCCTTGCGCACGATGGTGAACAACAAATGAAGCGCTTTAGTGCTTGACACCTCAGACGAGAAACGTCAGCACTCACTTGAAACAGAATCTTGACCCTGCTTCTGCAACGCTCGGGCCAGCGTCGACTTTCCGGCACCGGGCAGGCCTATGAAGATAATAATGAAGAGTTTTGCACGAGGTATCAGTGATGACGTTTCTGCCTCCATAACCCAGCTATCTGGACAGATAATGCATGACGAAAAGCATAACCTTAGCTGAATAAAGACTCCCTGTTTTTCCGCTACATGCTGAAGAGAAAAAACAAACGTATCTGTAACTGGAATGCTTATTTGTTGTGGGTTCTCGAGCAATTTGATTCGAAATTAAGCCACCTGAAGACGAAAGCCCGTTATCTTCTACATGTGTGCTTTGTCCCCAGGTGCAAGTACTCGCGCTTGATCATTCACATATTCTTAGTGTGCATGCCATCCCATCTCCAATGTTATTTATTCCTCGGACCCAAAACTGCGCTTTATGAATCACGCATTGGTACACCATCTCTTTCTGATGATGCTGAGCTACAGGACACTATGTGCATCATGCATGCACGATCCGGCATGAAAGTTGTACACATATTTTGTGTAGCTCCTGCCCTTTCAATAAATATATTATAACACAACTTCTGAGCCGATGTGTAGGATTCATGCATGTCATGAATGACGTGTAACTCTACACGACATACAGCACAGTGCAGCCATAGGACCTGACGTGTTAAGCTGTCTTCCCTTTCCCCTCACCCCCTCTTCCTTTTGATTCTGTAAACCGAACTTAGATCATCCCAGCAAATTTGAACTTGTTATGGACGTATGTTCAGGCATCAGTTGCGGCACTAGCATACTTTGCTTCAGCATATATGAAGGTTCTCACAAGCTGGAATCTGACCTGCCGGCTCAAATGAATCTGCAGGCAGCGAAGTAGTATTTGCACACTTGTGCCAACGTGGAAAAAAAAAGAAAGGTGAAGAGCCCTCCCTCAGCCTCGTATGTGACTCACCCTCGAGCCAAAAACTCTGATCCATTACACGTGCCACGTAAGCCACCGCTGAGCCTTCGTACATCCAGACGCTTTCTTCCCAGGGCTTACTCTGTGGCTTGTGGGGACCCGTCTCCAAGCTAGTTGTGAGCTAGTGATCAGAATCAACTTTACAGCCTTGACAGGCACACAGGACGGGGGGTGTGAGCACGTGAGGGAGGATGAGCTGAAGGCACCTAAGTCATAACGGCTAGGCTGGAGCAACTCCAGACAACCTCGTTGCCCTCCATTGGTTCCCCACTCTCCGCCTCCCTCACTCACCCTTGCAGGTTTTTCAAGTGCCTCCCACAGCGCACGCCCTCACCCGATTGATCCTTCAGGAGCGAGTAAGTGAGCAAGCCTCTGCAGATTGGAGACACCTTATATTAATGGCTGATAGACACTCCCCTTAAAGAAAATAGATGGCCTATTTAAAGTGTCTTTTTAGTGTATGATCTTGTCAAGGGTGTGTTCCTTATTGATTAAAATCGTTCCAAAAATAACCAAAAGAGCACTAGCCAATGCCTGATACTACAATTGAGCATATACAACTGGAAGCCAAGAGGCTTGGCGTTATTACCTACAGACCCGAGGCTTTAGCCACGCACCATCATGGTGATACACTGGTCCCCTTAGAGACTTCTAGCTCTAGCTCATAGAACTTATAAGAAAGCCACTGTCAGCTGAGCACTCCATGTGCTCATTCATCATATGGATTTGGTACAAGAAACCCTATTATACATACTATTCAAGCCAGCTCTATTATTCTGTTCCTATTTCTTCCTTCCTTGCCTCAGCTTTGGGTTGGGCTTGACGAGCTGCTTGAGCCCATCAACAGGCGATATGTCCCAATTCTCTACATGTCTGCATATTCAACGGGATAAAATGGTCAGTAGTGTTCATGACCAAATTGAGTAACGATACTATTGGAGAAACAGGGCAGGCCGGGTACCTTCTCACAGGCTCAATGTTACCAAGCAGTGTTTCAGTTACGTCGGCACCGGAGATTCTGAGGCAGAGCAGGAAAACACTCTGTGGTATACACCTTGGCAGTAGCACTACACACCTCAAGACTTGTGCTTAGTACTAACTTAGCAAGCAATGTTTGCTCCAGAGATAAACAAGAAAGCTTACTTGTATATCTTGCCGCTGTCTTTACTGAAATAATGCTCCGTCCCTCCTGAGGCTGCAAAGTTAATCGAGTCACATATCGTATCATGTAAATGGCAATGGGTCGGAAACAATGTGAGCCAGATCTATGGCATAACAACACACTTAAATAAGAATCAAACTGACAAGTTCACTTTCTCAAGACAGGAAAATGTATTGTTTTGCAAATTCAACGGACACAAAATTGGCTCAGCAAATTAGTCTCGACAAGGATTATGGTTCATATATGTACCAGCCAATATGGGACGCCATGGCAGGCCAAGGACACAACTGAACCTCCACTTTGTGAGAACTTTGTCCTGCCCATGAAGCAGGAGAACAAATTTGACTATGAGACAACCAGCCAGAAAGAGTATCAACAAAGCATGTCAAACAACTCACATCCAAGTAAATACAGTAGGAGGATTCTGAAGAATGATAACTGACCTCATAGACTTGCCAATCAAGGATCTTGAGCGAGACTTCTTCCATGAAGGAACCTAAGTTGCTCACGTTCTGCTTAAAGCGCTGCCTGCCTTTGAAGCTGACAAATGGGTCCGCGAACTCACAGTCAACCTCATATAGGCCCATAGACATTTGACCTGACACATAGGACCCACTTCAGCATAAGATTACAGGAGTAAACTGTAGAAATTATGGAAGTACATATCTTTAGAAATGCCACAGGAATTAGTAGCAACTTGCATCGCACACATGGAGGCCACCACCGTCCTAGTTACGTCCATTGGAGGATAGCATTGTATCAAGGTCACCAAGTAGTCTATTTACAGCAATATATTAACTTCGATACATCAGTTCTCTGCAGCTAATTCCTCAAGATGCCAGCGGTCATGGAGCATCATCTCATTCCACTCTAACATCATGCCTGGTGCAGTCGTATTAGAAGTTTTGCTATTAATGTGCAAAATGATGTAACCGATAAATACACATAGTAGTACACCATGAAATGTATACAATGTACCTAAGGAAACCACTCACAGAACAGCTGACACGCGCGCAAGACCCAATAAGTCTTATCACACAACGGACGACGTAGCAACATGCTTACAACAGGGGGAACCATTGCTTCATGCGAACAACTCGCTGCTTAAAAATATTCTGCCAGTTAGGGATGCATGAGAAATTGATCCGCTTCATCCGGATAGCCATTACTGCAGTTACTGCCATTACTGCCACTACTGCCGTTACTGCGGTTTTACCTGTGACAAAGTAAGACCGGTCATAGTCTTGACGTAACGCATCCAATGCAACGTCTCTTGAGACTGTCTCTCCGAACTCATCCTCTATACCATCATTTCCATCTTCTTTAGATTTGAACACCGAGACTACTTTGCCAAAAGCTTCGGAGCCATACCATGCTAGCTTGGTCAAGGGCCCAGTTTCAGCTGTGGGGGGAGTTTTTTGTGTATCTTTGCTTGCGATCACAGCTAGCCTGGAGGTTCTGAACCTTTCAGCACTAACATTCAATCCAGTTTTGCATCTTAGAGCACACTGTTGCCCGTGAAACTCTTTCACAACAACGAATGAAGGTGGGATACTCCCACTACTGCGATTACCAGCTAAATTAGCATGTGTACCACCAATGCAGGCGACATACGGGACACAAGAACTTAATATTATTTGAGCGATGGCCATGACAGAGTCGAGAGCTATGTCTTGGGCATGCAGTGCCAGTCACGAAGTAAGAAGTGAGGAGCATGTCGTGCGTGCATTGTCGTGATCTGTTCAACTGTTGTGAACGTCACCCTCAGGTCTGGCATGCAGGGATCCTGTCGTCAGCCTTTATGCTCTTAGCCAGGTTCTACATTGACCTCAGCTGAGACGTTGACGCTCGGCGTTCGGGGTCTGGACTCTGGACCACTCTGGACCACTCAGGACCACTCTGGACTCAGTAATCTGGTGTTCTCCGGGTGTTTGTCTGGTGTAGTCTGAATCAGGTATGATATAGGTCAGGTTCAGGTTTGGTTTAGGTAAGCTTCAGTCCAGTTCAGTCTGGACCAGGCCCCAGGATTCGCATAAAATTCGATGTTATTTGCCTGATAGATGTTTTAAAATCCGAGAACATCGTAAATTATGTCGAAAGAAATCCTGGTCATTGGGAGCGGATGTCGCGTAAAATCCCATGATTTTTATTTTCCTTTAAAAGTTGTCGTGGGATATTAGTACGCCATCACCTACCGAATTTTGTCGGATGTTCTTGAAACCGTGACCGTCGCCCAGAGCAGGCCAGAGGATGTTTCCGAAATTTTCTGAAATCCGCGACTTTTGTCGAATCCTGGGGCCTGGTCTGGACTCTGTTCTCTGCTGTTCTCTGGTGTTCTAGCTGGTTCTGGTCGGTCATAGTCTGCAGTGTGAGAAGACACGATGGAAAAGCGGATTGGAGCGCATGCTGGCGCATGCCGTCTAGCAACATGTGTGCCTTTTAAAAGTCAAATGAGCCGTTGATTTGGTGCAACTGACTTTAAAACGTCCGATACGAATTGAAGTGGCGACATGACCAGAAAAGGCTCTCGACAAGCTTTAAGCACAAGCCACTTGGCACTAGACATGTATGTGGTCCAGTAATTCAGAGCATGCTTTAAGTGACTCTCGTACGGTCATTACTTACACGTTGCCAGTCACTTTCTTCCACCTCATACAAAAGAACTTGTTATGCTGTAGTCTGAAGTAACTAGTATTTCTTAAGCTCAGTTTTGGAGGCAATATTGGAGTCGTTGCCAGGTTTCGAGGTGCTCTCCTTGCTCCTCTTTGACGCAGTTCTTGCAAACGCAGTTGACGAAGAGTCAATATGGCTCGAGATGACAAGGAGAAGGCTCGTCAGAAGGCGGAGGAAGTGACCGACAAGGGAAAGAATGCGGCCGAAGCAGCAGGACAAAAAGCTGAGGACTCTGCCCGCAGTGCGAAGGAGTCCGCTCAGACAAAGGGGGACCAAGCGAAGGAGAAGGCTGGGCAGGCCGCTGAGCAGGGAGCGGAAGCAGGTCAGTCATTTAAAGAAAAACTTCTTCAGGGACAGGAGCAAGGAGATGAATATGCAGAGAAAGGCAAGGAGAAGGCAAAGGAGGTGTACGGCCAGGCAAAGGATGTGGGAAAAGAGAAGTCTGACCAAGCCCAAGAGCAGGGCAAGAAGTACCTGGAAAAAGGACAAGAGGTGTATGGCCAGGCAAAGGAAGTAGGGAAAGAGAAGACTGACCAAGCCAAAGAGCAAGGCAAGAAGTACTTGGAAAAGGGACAGGACGTCGCCCATCAGGCTGCAGACAAAGCAAGGGATTATGGAAAGCAAGCTAAGGATGCTGCCAGTGATGCCTACAGCGAAATTAAAGAAGATGGTGCAGGGGGAGACAGCAAGGTTGCCAAAGGTGTTGCAAAGGCTAAGGATGTTACTCGTGATTTGCTGACAAAACCTGAGGAAGAGCAGTCTGAAGAGACAAAAAGACTGAAGGAGAATGCCAGGAGAGCCGGCCAGACTGCCGCACAGGTATTTAAAGGTGTGGCAACTGAGAGTGGCTTGGCTTTGGGTGAACAAATTCAACTTGCTTCAGAGGGGACGAGGCAGCTCGTCAACACTGCAGAAGAGTTGTGGGACGAGAAAATTACTCCAGAAGTGAAGGAAACAATAGCTGCTGGCGCAAGGAAGGTGACTCGCACGACAGAACGCCTTTGGGACAAGTTCTTCCACATTGTGGAGAAGGGTTTGGATTATGCTGATCACCATCTGTTTGTTGACGTAAGTATTCCCCTTCTAAACATCCAGTGCACCTGTTTTGCTAACATTTATGGGTACTCTGCTTTGAGCATGAATGTGGCAGTTCTGGGTTGTAGAGTTTACTTGGAGTGCCATGAACGGCGTTTGTGGCTTGCAATACTTGACTATGCTTATGTTATGAGGGACTGAAATTGAAAAGGTTCTGACAATTTGCAATTTGATCATATGTATAATTTAATTGGAAAACTGATTCTTTTGCAAGCAAGCCAGCAGAAATTGACATTGTCGCAGTAAATTTTGTTTCTGTGGAGCAGGAACAAGGAGGAGACGAAGAGACAGGCAATGCACCAAGCACTTCTGACAGCGGGCCTCTGCTGATCCGGCGCACGCGGGTCGTCGAGAAGCGCCCCAGCGCTGGCAGCAGCGCCATGAAGTGGCTGTGGTATACCATGGGCACGATCGTGCTTGTGCTGCTCCTGACCCTCGTGATGTTCTTCCTCGGGATCTTCATGCTGCCCGTCCTCCTGGTGGTGCTCGTGCTCATGCTCGTGTGGTTCCAGTGCTACACTTGCTGCTGCGGTCCTCGCGCCTGAGCTGGCTGGCCTCCATCCACGATGGCTGGCTTGTCAGCATCGGCAAGCTGGAGTCTTCGCGAGCAAAGAATGCTGGCGCATTTATCATGAGCAAAGAAAGCTGGCACGTTTATCATCAGCAAAGAAAGCTGGCATGTTCGTCATGAGGAGAAGGCACTCACTGCTTCATCCTTCATCCTCCACAATGACTGGAATGTTGAATGGAGTGTCAAGTGTGAGGGCTTTGGTATGAGCCAGCCACGGATCAGCAGTTGCAGCAGCGTGCAATGGCTCTGTATGTGATGACTAGTCCCTGTACTGATATACCACCAGCATGTATTCGAAGTAGGCGGAAGTGTAAATCCTGTATAAACCCTGCTCACATGCATATATATAGAACAGTAAGTAGATTAGCAGCTCTCTTCTCTATAAGTCTTGTTAGGACGATAGGATGACTTGCTTTAGGGTATCTGCCACTATAATTTCTAGCTAGAGACATTAGGACTACGATAGTTTTTGTATCTGGTTTGTTTCATGTTCACATGCATTAATTATAAGCACAAATTACATGCATTTGTGGCTACTTTATATGCCCTCTTTATGACATGAGTCTATTAAAGTACTAAGGCAGAATGTCGTGCAGCAATGTGTTTGCTCTTTTTATTATCCTGCCAGGAGCTCCATCTATGTTTTCGGATCTAATATGGATGGCATATGCGCCTGTGCTGCTGAATGAGTGGTGTGGGCGATTTTTGTCACATATATGCCCATAGCATGCACGAAGACGGAGCTTCATAGATGTAAGACTGTAGTTGCTTGATCATGTGTAGTCAACATGGACACTTCAGTGCCAGCCTATCTGATCCAGAATGAGAGTGAAAGTGATAATGGTGATGTTATGACATGAATTATTAGAGGGAAATGAGACATTGGAAGCCTGGACCATGCTAATTAGTCATGCTTTTATTTTCAAATAGAAATTTGTAGAACAAGATGATATGAATAAGAACTGCTCCTTGTAAGTTTCATATTGATGCAGATTACAACGCATCCATCTTCTTTCCTCCAGGAAACAAAAATGTTTGGTTTCGACACGTGTAAGCACCTTTCGCTTTTGGATGTCATCACTAATGGCAGTGGTCAACATACTACATACAAGTATAGAAGACCTTGACGAGATGTAAATAGTGCTACAAGTGGTATAGTTAGTCAAGTAGGACAATCATCAATGAGAGCTGGTCAGCGGGCAGCCTGACCCGTTTGGCCTTGATATATTTAGTATAGCTAGAGTGAAAGTCTATAGTAGACCTAAGGTAGGCGGATAGAGAGCCAGCTTCAACATGGTGTATAGAATTGGGTTTTGTTTTTAGAGCAGCGCAAGCTTCTCTCGATACTAGTCTCGTATGATAATCAGAAGGAGTCTCAAGAGGATACTACTGCAAACTTTCTAGACGTAGTTGTGCATCAGGAATACACTGCAGAACTTATGCGCGGTGCACGTTGCACACTCCGCTCACGTGAGCTGAGGTGATGTGTGTTCTTCGTTACGCGGCTGACTGGACTGCCAGGCTGTTCTTGGCCCAGCGCCATTGATCTTCACACATCTCGCGTAAGCTCTTGACAGCTCTGCACACGCCACACGACGACACATGCCACAGGATCTCGCTAGCAATCTGATGACACTTTGATATGTGACACGTGTATACACACAAATATGCATATATGATCAAGTTAAATATGTATATTGTTGGTTGAGTTATGCGTTGCATGTAGTTGAACATTGAAGTGAATGGGTCCATGAGACCGCAACTATCACAAGGTCAATCGAGAGTTGAGCTGAGGCAGATCGAGGAACCGAAACCCTACCTCCATTTGAGAACAGCAGCGGCCTTTTCCGTACTCGCAAAAGTGACAGCAGTGTCGCCTGGCCGCCGGGCCGCCACTTGGCGGGGCACCGTGGCGCCAGCTGCCGCCTCCATGGCCTCTATGAGCTCCAGCACTGTGACGCCCTCCCCCCTCCCTAGATTGAACGCATCAACGCCTGCAACGGCAGCACACAACACAGACGACAGCAAGGATTCGAATACCAGTTATCCTCCCTAGATTAAAAGCATCAATGCCCCCCGCAGCCGCTGCAGCAGCACTGCCCCCGCCATAGCAGCAGCAGCAGCAGCAGCAGCAATACTGCCTGCCATAGCAGCAGCAGCAGCACTGGCCGCCGCAGCAGCAGCAGCACGCGGCGCATACCACACACGCCAAGAAGTGGTCCGATGATATGATGAGCCTGGACTCCGGAGAGCTCGCCTTCTGACAGCTGGCGTGACGTCCTGCCCCCTGCCTGTTGGTTGTGAGCTTCTACGCCCAGATTAGAAGCACACGGCACAGACCACACTGCAAGGCTGTTTTCTTGAGAATGTTCTCTTTTGAAGAATTGTGGTAACTTTCTGATGGCTCCAGTGACGCCGGCTCTCCCCCTTCCCCAATCCCAGAGCGCAAGCATATATGCCGGCAGGTGCAGCTCATGCACAGCACATGCCACACACACAAGAAAGGGGTCGGAAAGTGTAAAAGCTTCCTGATAGCTCTGGAATTTTGTGCTACTTTTTGCCACGCTTCCCATCTTCATGCCTCTTCACGCACATATACATGCCTAGGAACAGGAGGAAAGGTATACATAAGTAAGTGCTTTGCACGCCTTTCTGTGTTGAGATGCATTCATGTATATCTAAACATGCCGTGTCTGCGATAAGACGCGCAAACATGTAGTGTGCAAGTATTGATGGATATATATATATAAAGGAACAAAAGGCACATTTTGTTGAATACAATTGACGAATGTGTGCACCGATCTGTGCTTACGCACGTTCCAACATACGGGCACCTGGCGCATTCTTACCTTCATAACAGATCGAACCCACTCATCCAGGAGATTTAGGAATACATAAAGCGGATACCAAAGGACTCAATCTCTCGACAATAATATGCAATGGTGGTGTATTCAGAGGCAGGAAAGTAGGACTACCATATGTGTACATATGAAATGTACATACATATATACATTTATATATGAAAGCAACCTGCAAGAAAGGAAGAAAATGAACGTGTGATTGCTGCCTCCTGATTCTGAACCGGCAATAACCATCCCAGCCCTCCGGGACAGCGCCGAAAAATCCACCACCCTGTTATCATGTCCCAGATCCTTTTCTCACCCTTGCCTTCCACGTGCAATTCTCAAACGCAGACAGAACGAACTGAACTTGTGCTGCCCTCGATCGCACCTGAGAAGCTAGAGGAGTTGGCGTGCCGCAGGGCCGCCAGGTGGCCCGCAGCCAGGTCCACGACGTGGCAGTAGTCCCTGACGGGCGTGCCGTCGCGCGTCGCATAATCCGCACCGTACACGACTACGTGGCTCCTCTTCCTCGTCAACACCTGCGCACGCTCGTTTGAAGAGCCCAAAAACACAAAAAAAAGTGAGCCCAAGAAGCCAACAGAGCCACCGTAGCGCCCAGCTGGCGCCTGCACCTGCACTCTCGGCACCTAGCTGGCACCTGCCCCTGCAATCTCCGCCTGCGCCCAGCCAGGACCTGCCTCTGCACACTCTCCCTGCCAGACGCTGGACCCGCTCGCTCGCACGCGCGCGAGACGGCGAGCCAAGGAAAATGTGTGAGGCGCGATGAGGAGGCTCTTTCCGTCATCTAAGGGTCAGGATTGTTTTTGACCCAATTGGTCTGCCAAAACCCCGAATGGATAAAGTCTCCGCTTGGCCGCACTTGCTGTTTGCTCTCTCTCCGGCAGACAGGCAAACGGGGCCGAGGTCCCAGGCCGGCCTGCCAGACGAGAAGGAGTGCAGGGCTGTCAGAGAATCCCACGAGCACCTTCCCGGAGGAGGAGGCAAAGAGGCGAGACGGCCATAGGCCTACCCCCGCCCGCGCGCGGGGAGGGGCATGAGACACAGTAGCGAAAGCACTTTCCCAGAGGAGAAAGAAAAAGTCCAGAAGCTCCTACCCCTACCTGCGCGAGGAGAGGCAGGAGGTTGTCTCAGCCGCACGAAAGAAGTACCGCAGCTCTGCAGAGAGGGAGCAGAGGGGCGGGCAATCGAGGACGCTTCAGGCCTAGCTCTACCTGTCTGCCTGCGCGTGAAAGGGGCGGCGCGAGGTTGCTGTCACACACTGGCACTTGAACAGAACGACCCTGCAGAGTGCAAGAGTGGGAGGGAGGTGGAAGAGAGAGCCCCTGCCTGCGTGAGTAGGGGCATCAGGTTGTTGGGCACCCCCCGAGGGTCCTCCCCCAGGAGCCCGCTGGGGTGCGCTCCCACGGGGTTGAAGTAGCGCAGGATGATGATCCTCCACTTGCTGTCAGCCTCGTGCATGTCTCGCAGCATGTCTTCCACCATCAGCTGAATGCTCACGCCCCGAGCCCCACCAAGCGGCGTACCACGCCCGCCCTCCCGCCCGCCCGCCCGCGTATGCCCCAACACAGCCATTTGATGTCTCAGAGCTCCGCAATGTGGCTAAGAGCTTCATCCAAGCACGTCCAACCATGCACGCCGGATGACTTACTTTTCTAACTTAGCAGTAATCAACACGCTTCAAAGAGCAACCTCATTCACTGAGCCAGAAGCCAGAAGAACGCACTAGATCGTGACAGAAAAGCAGCAGCAGCAGCAGCAGCAGCAGCAACAACAGCAGCAGCACTAGCAGCAGCAGCAGCAGCGGCAGCAGCAACTGCACAGCAAGTCATGCCAGAAAATGCCAGTGCACGCCAGCTCCCAACTGCCAGCGTGGTGCTGCCCTGCAGCACGGACACGGCAGCGTGTGCTGGCTGGCAGGTGTCAGCAGACGCCAGCTGCCATCACGCGCCCGCCAGCACAGCACGTGCCACGCCCAACGGACAGTGCCAGCTCACGCAGGCACAATCGAAATCGAAACCGAAACCCAAAACCAAAACTAAAACCGAATCTCAGCTTCACTCCTCCCCATGTGCCGTCAAGAAGACAGGTCTCCAGACAGGTAGGCAGGCACAGTGCTGCTGAGCTGGCACAGGTGCCGTGCTAAGCTGGAGCAGTCTCCGTGCTGAGCTGGTACAGGCTCCGTGCTGAGCTGGCGCAGCACGGCAGTGAGCTGGCGTGCACCTTGGTGCGGCCGTAGGGGCTGGAGGGGTGGAGCGGGTCCGTCTCGACACATGGCGCTCGGGCGGGCTCCCCGTACACGGTGGCCGACGAGGAGAAGACAAGTGTCCTGCAGCCGTGCTCAGCCATGGCTTCCAGAAGGTGCAAGGTCCCGACGACGTTGTTGTCGTAGTAAAGCACCGGCTGAGCCACGCTCTCCGCCACGGCCTTCAGGCCTGCGAAGTGGATGACAGCTGTCACCCTGCCATGGGACACGAGCGATGGTTTTGGGGGGGGGAGGGGGGGGGGAAGATGGGAACTGGGAAAAGAAAGGGGGGAGGAACGGCAATGGGAAGGGGACATGGATAAATACTGACTATGGCAGAAATGGAGGGAGGGGGACGTGAGCAGGGGGACCAGCTGATGCGCGTGCTGCATGTGGCGGCGTTTGCGGTGTCGGGGTATGCGGCCACGCTGGGGCGCATGAACAAGCCTTTCAACCCGCTGCTGGGCGAGACGTACGAGGCCGCCTGGGAGGACAAGGGCCTCCGCTTCATCTCCGAGAAGGTACTCATTGCTGCTGCTGCCCCTCCTGCTGTTACCTGTGGTGCTGCAGCTGCTGCTGTTGTTGCAGCACATCTGCCGCCCCCGCTGCTGTTGGTGGTGGTGCTCCTGCTGGTGGTGATGCTGTTGCGACTGCTGATGGTGCTGCTGGTGGTCGTGGTGGTGTGCTTGGAGCTGCTGCATATCCAGCCCATGGCACGGAACACCCCCACTTCCCCCTCCTCTTCCCCACTCTCTGTCCCTGTCCCTGCCCCTGCCTCTGTTTGGCAANGGGGAGGGGGGGGGGAAGAAGGGGTCAGGGGTGGGCAGCAGCAGCAAGGCGTTAGGGAGTCGGAGATAAGAAAGAAAAAGAAAGAGAAAGGGGAATCCAGATCCAGCTGCCTTGTTTGCCCTTAATTTCTTCTTAGCTGTAAAAAAGCGTCCCCTTAAACAATGTCTGCAGTGTATACACAGCAGATGGAATAGACTCTGTTGCTCATGTATACCTTTGTGCGCGTGTGTGTGCACACGTACATGTGTGTGTGTGTGTGTGTGCGTGTGTGTGTGTGCACTTCGGAATGCACATGCACGTGCATGTACCAGCCAAGGGCCCCACCCAATCCAGGGCAAATACATGAACCTGAGCATGCACATGCATGTACCTGCCAAGCGTGCAAAACACAGCGCGCAGAGCTGTCCTGTTGCGCACATTCAGGCGGTGCCAGGTCAGCAGCTTCCCCTTGGGGGGGCCCACCAGCCTTTGCACCCTCCTGAGCGCGCACTCTCTCGAGTTCCCAAAGTTGTCTAAGACTGCCACCTGGTAGCCGGCCAGGAGGAGCTCCACACATGTGTGGCTGCCGATGTAGCCAGCGCCACCCGTCACCACCACGAGCGGCGGCTCCCCTGTGGCCCGGACCAGATCTCAAGCGTGTCATTAACCAGAGGTGAAATGCGTCGAAAAGTGTCAAACTGTGGATTATGGGTAGGTGCTGAGTATAAAGATCGTTGATCAAGGCCAACGCTGGGCGTCGGGAGAGGACAGCAGTGTTGAAATTGACTGCCCTTCCACTTGCACGCACACCACTTGCGCTCGTGAGCACATCTCTTCCCATCGATTTGTGCCCGCTGCCATGCCATTCATGCAATCCGTTCGATCAATAACGCAGACGGAGGCAACCGACGTCAAGCTCGGGGTTGTATAGTTTGTGTTCATTCAAAGAAGGCTGCGCACAACAGCCTTGTCTCCCAGTGACACTTCCCTCTGCTTTTCTGGGCGTGTTCTTGAGAAACCGGAGGTCGCAAGAGCCCAGCAAGAGAGCCTAGAGAAAGCCGCAGCCGGCAATTGCGTGAGTACCAACGCCTGGATAGAGACCCCCCATTGCTGTGGATTGCAGGAGAGCACTCGTAACAAAATGCAGCCGAGAGATGTAGGAGCGCTGCGGCCATCGATTATGCAAAATCTTACGTCGTAATGCCGTCAATTGGGGGAGGACCCATGCCCGAATCCACGATCAGTTGATCATGTGTGTGCTTAACTACGTGGTGCGCTGCTAGTAGTGCAAATGTTCCCTTTTGGATGGTTTGGCCCTCTACTCTCTCTGAAAAGACAAAGACATCTGCTTTACAACAATGCCCCCCCTCTCCCCCCCCCCCCGCCTCTTTCTGTCTCTCTCCTCCCCTCACCGAACCCAACCCCGTCTCCATGCCAAATCCTCTTCCCCCCAAACTCGCCCTTGGGCCCCCCAAATCTCCCAATCCTCCTCAACACCCCCAACTTGCACACAGCGGGGACTCACCTTGTCCTGCTAGAGCGATGCCCAGGCCCCTTCTTTCCGCCAGGTGTCGTGTGCCAGCAGCACCCGCACCATCTCCAGCTGCAGCAGCAGCAGTACTAGCAGCAGCAGTAGCGCCCTTTCTCCTGAGCAAGCCTGCTGACCTGGCACTTTCGGCTGATGTGGCGAGCACCGATCTGTCGGCGAGCGGCGCATGCGGCACGTGCGGATCGACAAACAGCAGGCCCATCTCGGCGTGGAGGAACGCGCCAAGTGTCCAGCTGCAGGCGAGCCCAAAGACCGCCAGGCAGAGGCCAATGGCCACCGCGGAGAGCACAAGCCTGGCCGCCGGATAGGCCTCTCTCGAAAGTCTCGAGAGTGTATGACTTTCGCGTGTCATTAAGTCACACCGCCGCGGCGACGGCGACGACAACGACGACGGCGACGGAGACGACGATGTGCGCAGCAGCAGCATCTTTAACGGCAGCAACAATGCGTTCAGCACTGACGATGAGGTAAGCAATGACGATGAGGTCAGCAACGACGCGCTGTCCTCTTGGTGCTCCCTGTCCTCTCTGTCTCGCTTCGACCTGGCAGTGGCGGCGGGGCCGCAGATCTGATTGAGGAGGGAGCGCAGATTCTTGAGGGTGAGATTTGTGAAAGGGAGAGTGGGAGTGCTTGCCGAGGGGCTGCAGTTGTTCAGAAAAGGCGCCAGCTCTACCTCTGTCGCTACAGCACCCGTGCTCGCGCTTCCGCCGGGACTGAGACTGAGCTCGCAACTGCCAGTGCAACCGCGAGCATGCTCAAACTGCGAGTGCGGCTGGCCGTGCGTGCGACTGTGGAAGCATCCGCGTGTGTACTGAGACTGCGAATGCGGCTGACAGAAAGTCGAGGGGCGGCTGTTACTGCGGGACAGCTGGCAGGCGTGCGTGGAGTTGCCCCCCCCCACTGGGCTGAGGAACAGGCTGGGGGGGGGTGCGAGGGAAGGGCTTCTGCTGCTGGTTGAGTAGCCCCCTGCAGCCTCTAGAGGAGGAGCCTGTATGTGCTTTCCTTCCCAGGGAAACTGCTGCTGCTGCTGCTGCTGGTGGTGGTGGTGGTGCTGCGGCTGCCACTGCTGCTGATGCTGCTTCTGCAGCGGCAACGCCTCTGGAGGATGCGATCCAGCCGGGTGAAGTGAGCCAGTTACTTTGGGGGGAAGCGTGGAAAGGGAGTGGCGTCGCTCTCTGTGCGCAGTCTGCGAGTGACTGTGGCTGGTCGCAGAGCGACGGGGAAAGGGAAGGTCGCCGTCAGCCACATCTGTGTGGAGGTGGTGGGGCTCTGATGCCAAGCACGGCCTCGCCATTCTTTTCTTTTTCTTTTCTTTTTCGATCCTCTTTTCAATTTTCTCCTTGGTGAAATTACCGGTCTGTCACACTTTCACGAGGTTGGTGCTCTCTCAGACTCCTAGGTCCCCTCTCATTAAAGCTACACCACCCATGCAGCCCTTTGAGAACTCATCTGCATACTTCTTGGATCAAGTCTAAGATCAAGTGTGTAATTTTCTTGACAATCTTGGCTGCACTATGGATCAACAAGCTGCTCAATCAAGGATGTGATAAGAGGAAAGCTTCAGCGATTTACTGAACTCGATCTGTAGGCTTCATACTTATATGACTGCTGCTCCTGTCGGTAAGAATAAATGCTTTGTTTGTCATTCATAATTGGAATACTTCATTTGATCTGTAAGCTGGATAATAAAACACATCGATTACACCTGACCACGTACAGCATATAGGCCAGGGCGTCTCACGCTCTTCAGGAGTATGGTTTCCACACACTCGACACTTCAAGTACGCTTGCAAAGGCAGGAACACGTCCGCAAGTTCCAAGGTCTAAACCGATAATGGCAACAGGTCTCTTCGAGTCTTTCTAGCCAGCAAGCCCTTCGTCATCGTCATCATTAGCCTTTTTGCTGGAATATTTACTGTGTCCTGAAGTAAGGGGATGCTCATGGCCGAAAGCAACTTAAGAAGTTCACATCAATCTGCGTTGTCAAGACACGTGCCACACGAAAGCCATCGTGAATTTGCTATGCCGCACAACATGAGTAAGGGAAGCCCACCCTTGGAGACTCCCTGCTGTCACAATCATAATTAGAGCGAGCAATATGCTGAAGAGCTAAAGCTCGGCGGATTTGATCATGCTATTCAGCGCAACGTCTTTTCTAGGAACACATACGGCTGTACTTGACGACTCAGCAATGCTCCATCTCCAATCCTGAGAGCCACTACACAAAATTCCACTTGGAAACCTTCTACATAGATCTTCAACCCGAACGCTTACCGCATTTGAAGCCTACTACTCGGAAAAAGATTCATCAGTGCTTGTGTGGCAAACACAAGCTCGGGAGGTGCTAAAGGAGGCATGCAACAGAAGGTCTTCGGGAATCATGATAGATGATACTTCAATGTTGGATCAAGCAGCTGCATTGAGGCTGAGCTGGGCTCTATGGGCCACCACGGGCAGTGCCAGCCTCCAGGCAAGTGCCAAAGAAGTGGGTGCTGACCATGGTGCTGACTGGTGCTGACTGCCATGCTGCCCGCTTCAACGTCGTTCAACGGCAGTGAAGGCTTTTCGCTGCGTCACTTCATTAGTCATCACGCGAGACACTCAGTAGAAAGTACATGGATAGAGTCGGATAAACTTCGAATCACCTAACGGATTTTTGTTTCTGAAAAGCAGTACAAATTACGCCTGCGCCCTGGAACTTCTTAAACATGCACCCGGTTCGGCCCTTATATACTTAAGCCCGGGCAGCACGGGCTGCCCAAGACAATAGCATCAGGCCGGGCAGGGCTAGGCCTCTTTTTTCTGCCAGTCCGACGTTATTTGCTGGCGAGAAAAACGTACGGAAGCATCTTGGCATACGACGAAGAATTAGCCAAAGAATTGCAAAGACTACCCGCTAAATGTCTAGAACGTGCATGCGCAGGAATGAGTTCATATGTAAATATGCACGTCTGCAATATACGATCATTTGGGGCTATCTTGCTTGACTATCGAGACTTGTTCTCGCAGACGTTGGTGTACGAAAGTACCCCATATTTTGATGTAATCTGTACAGATAATACGAATGATTAATAAAAACCAGATTACAAGAGCTGAAACAAGCTCACTTGCGCAGCGCGCTCACTTGTGCTGGCTTCTGCTTCTTCGCGCACGGACCAGCATCTTACAGCAAGAGCATTCCAGTGCCTCCTGGTACGTCTTTACTTTCTGCTGAAATTGTCCCAGAAGCCCATGCAGCTACTGCAGACTTAAGTCCGTGCCTTCCGAGCAGAGTAAAGTTTAGGAGCAAGTGAAAGGCTTCTAAGTTTTCAACAGCGCCCAGTTTCTGCTACGATGAGTGCTGTTCGTGCTGCCGCTGCTATCAGCACCGTTCGCGCTGTCTTCTCGTCACACAATGTTGCAAGACAGCGATTGGGTGCGAGTAGCCAGTGTATGCCCAGCTTAATGACGAACACTGCCACGTTGCAAAGCGGAAAGTCTTCGTCCCCGAGCGGCTACCTTGCCATGCTTGGAGCGACGAGGAGACGAATGTCGCTGGCTGCAGCGGCTGATGGTTCAGCTTCCGTGTCAGTGGAGTCAACGCCAGCAGCTGCAGCGGCTCCTGAAGGTTATCTATGGCTTAATTTCCGAAATCACTTCCTCTCTCGTTTTGTAACCTGTGCCCAGCACGTCACTTGAAGGCTGGGCAGGAAGCTAAGCGTCTAGCTGTAAGGCTAATGCATGCTGCCTACATATAAGCATATGCTTATGTCAAAAACTCGATTTACATATGTGGCAAGTTTTAATACTTTAATTATGTTATCTGCTGCTCTGCCTGTAGCCAGCTCGTTGTGGCCAGCTGCAGGGCCTCCAAGGGACCCCTCCTTAGTTCGCATGTATTAATGACAGCACCAGTGAGTTTCTGGTGTACATCTTCGTTTGCTGACAGCACCAGGCAGTTTCTGGGTATAGACGTATCTGTTATCTGTCAGCACCAGGCAGCTTCTGCTGTAGACAAGCTTTCTCGGTTCATTAGTAAGAGGTTCATAGGCACGGAGTGTAACTCTCCCTCGGGCCCACCCTTTCTTGCGCCGGAGCAGACCAGGTGGAGCAGTAGCAGGAGGAGGAGGAGCCCTTGCACAGGCGCGTCGCGCAAAGTGAACAGAGTGAAACTTGGTACACAGAGTGAAGGGGGCAGGGGGGGCAAACTCACGAGATCCACCGTTCTTTGTCCTGGTGTTGCAGCACTGCGAGCAGGGGGGGCCACTCGCAAGGGCCTTGCATCTGTGCTGACCTGGTGCTGACATGGCCTTGTGCGCGCGCCCGTGCCTCTCTCTCTGTGTGTGTGTGTGTGTGTTGTCTGTGCTGTCCCCNNCCCCCCCCCCCCCCTTGCCCTCCGTCTGTGCTGGCTCTCTGTCCCTGCTGCCCCTGTGTCTCTGTCCCTGCTGACCCTGTATGTCTGCCCCCTCCTCCCTCCCCCTCCCCCCCGTGCGCCCTCTCTCTCTGCTGCCCCTGTGTCTCTGCTGGCCTCCTGCGTGTCTGTGCCCCCTCCCCCTTCCCCACCTCTCCCCTTCCGCCCGCCTCCCCCGCTCCCTCCCCCTTCTCTTCCCCCCGTCGTGCAAATGCACGCGCGCGCGCAAGTGCAGAGAAGGAGGCTTTGGTGCACGCGCTGGACATCAGAGTCGGTCGCATCCTGAAGGCGTGGAGGCATCCGGAGGCGGACAGCCTGTATGTGGAGGAGGTGGACGTGGGCGAGGAGGAGGGGCCCCGCACCATCTGCAGCGGCCTCGTCAAGTACGTGCCGGAGGAGGAGCTGCAGGTGAGGGGGGAGCTTTCTGTACACGCACACGCGCATGCGCATGCGCACGCACCCGCACCATGCATATGTGTTCACGTGATCACGCACACACGCGCACATGCACACGCGCGCACACGCGCGCACGGGCACCACTTACAGTGTGGGGTCAAGCATGTGCTTGTGGGGGAGCTGCCGGGGGGAGTACACGCACGCATGATGCACGCGCACGAACAAGCACACACGGGTAGGCGCACGCACAACGCGCGCCCGCAGACATACGCACGCATACGCGCTCACACAGAGGCACACATGCGCGCGTGCCTGCGCGCGTGTGTGAGTGCATGCGCCCGTGTGTCTGCGTGCGTGCTCGCACGCGCGTGCGTGCATGCATTGAGCGGTGTTAATTGCCCGAGAGGCTGCCGCTCCCATGCTACCCCGCGGTGGGCTGCCACTGACACGTTTGCTCGTTGGGTTGCAGCAGACCCGTTCGCACCTCAGGCTTTTCAGTCTCTCAAGTTAGTAGGGCACCAGCACGACCCAGGGGTCCCAGCTGAGCCACCCCTTGGAAGCTCGCCTGTGGCTCTTTGCCAGGTGTCGGGCGTCAAACGTCTACATGCGAGCCCCGTCTTGATCGCTTGGTCTCCTTGCCCGCTGGGCTGCTGCTGCGTTCCCCTGTGCCGGGCCTGTGCCGGGCCTATTCCGGACATATCCTGGGCCTAGTGCGGACCTATAGGAGACCTCAACCGTCCCCCGTGCCTTCTTCTCTGTGAACAACAGTGATCCCATTCTCCCCTGGATGCTGTCTCTGAACCCTAAGCCCCCAAGCCCTGAACCCTCAGATGGGACCCTTAACTCTGAGCTTGTCGTCCTTTTTGGGCTTCAGTGTTTGGGCGGCGCGCAGTTGTTTTACTCTTGGCACCTCCTCAACCCCTCCCCTCGTCAAAAGTGCCCAGGCTACCGGGGCCGCCCGGGGCCGGCCGTGAGAGCCACGTCAGCGGAAGTCGCCTGCCGAGCAAGGGGCATGCACACACGCTCGCAGTTGGGGGGGCGACACGTGGCGAAGGGTGATTGAGGATGCGGACGATAAAGAGAGGTTGCGCTGGCTTCTGTGCGTGCGTGTGTGCGTGCGTGTGTGTGTTGGGGGGGGGGAGGGGGGATGTTGGTGTGTGTGTGTGTGTGCATGTGTGTACACCCTGCGCGTGTGCGTGTGCGCGTGTGCATGTGCGCGTGCGCGTGCGTGTCGGGGGTTGGCAGGGGAGGGCAGTGCTGGTGCTGACGAACCTGAAGCCGCGCAACATGCGGGGGGTGAAGTCCAACGGCATGCTGCTGGCGGCGTCGGATGCGGCGCACGAGAACGTGGAGCTCCTCAACCCGCCGGAGGGCGCGACACCTGGCGAGCGCGTGTGGTTCGGCAGGGAGGACGAGCAGGCCGCCCAGCCAGAGGCCATGACGGCCAACCAGGCAAGTGCTTGTGCGAACGCAGTGCGCGCAACGCAGGGGTGCAGGAGGTGGAGGAGCAGGGGAGGGGAGGGGAGGGGAGGGAGGGCTGGGGGTCTCCGCAGTGCTCAGGCGTTCTCTAGGAGGAGGGCTTCGGGTTCTCCGAAGGCCCAGGGACCCAGGATTAACTTAGAGGGGCGAAACTTGTGGAGTTTTTAGGGCTAGGGTTGAGGGTTAGGGTTTAGGTCTTCTAGAGGGCTGAGGATACTTCCTGAGGGCCTAGGGCTGCTTCTCGAGGGCTTAGGGTGGCTTCTCTCGACTGCTCTGGGCTGCTCTCGGCTGCTCCCTTCTCGAGTGCTGCTCTTTGAGCCCTCTCGAGCACTATCGAGATTGCTGGGGTGCTGTCCCTAGTACTCTCTCTCCCCAGTGCTCTGGACTGACTTGAGCTGGGGTGTGTTGGGGCAGGTGCGGAGAGGGTGAATAGAGAGAGGTGCCTCGGTCGGCTCCTTCTCTGGCTCCTTCTTTGGCTCCGTTTCTGGCTTCCTTTCTGGCTGTCTTTTTGGCGCCTTGGTGTACCACTCAAATCTGCGGCCTGGTGTGGGGGGTGGAACGGAACCGGGGGGCACAGGGAGAGGTCCTCGGCTGGTTCCCGTCTCGGCTCCTTTTGGGGTTCCCTTCTTGGCTTTTTTGGGCTCCCTTATCAGCTCCCTTAAGGCTCCCTTCTCGGGTCCCCTTTAGGGTCCTTTCTGGTCTCCTTTATCGGCTCCCTTTTAGGCTCCCTTCTCGACTCCCTTTTGGAATTGCTTAAGGCTCCCCTCTCGGCTCCTTCCTCGGCTCCTTGGTGTACCACTGGAGTAGTGGCAGCCGTTGGAGCCCGGAGTGTGGGACTGGGGCTCGGATTAGAATTTTGGTGAGCTGTTGCTTTCTCCGGTGGTCGTTTGAGAGCCCGATGTAAACAGGCAAGTTGGCAAGAGAGGGCAAGGACAGGCAAATGTGAAAAACGTCACGAGGCTCTCCGTGGGTGCTCTTGAGTCCCGCGTGTTTGGAATTAGGAGGGGTAACTCTGGGGTTGGTAGATGACTGTGCCCCAGACGCTATTTTCTGTGCAGCCTACTCATATCAGGTACTTCATCTGGCGGGAGTTGGGAGGGAAGGAAAGAGCACAAGAACTAAGACATGGAATGCAAATAGGGTTCCATGCGTTGCCTGTGCGCATGCGTGCCCTCGGCTGACACATGTGTTGTGTGTGTATGTGTGTATGTGTATGTGTGTGTGTGTGCGCGCGTGCGTGCGTGCGTGCATGCGTGTGCGTGTGTATGTGCGTGTCGTGGAGCAGGTGCAAAAGAAGAAGGTGTGGGAGGCGGTGCAGCCGGAGCTCAAGACCACCGAGGACGGCGTTGCCGTCTTCCGGGGCCGCCCCATGCGGACAGCTGTCGGCGTCGCGAGCTCCAAGACGCTGAAGAACGCCAACATATCTTAGAGGAAGACAAGCGCCGGGCTATGAGACGAGGACAAAGAAGAGGGAAAAGGAGGAGAAGAAGAAGAAGAGGAAGCGTTGAGGTGCTGCTGCTGCCACACAGTTTTGGTTCCAGGTTCAGGTAGGCAGTACACTTCATGTGGGATTGGTGACGCGGCAGTCTACTGGACTGAATGAGTTGTAGAAACCAATCAAAGTAACTGGAGGGACTGATACGGTTGGGTGGCATAAGCAAGAGGAACAAGGTGGTCTGACGTTTCCCATGACCGGTTGGGTGGCATAGGCAAGAGGAACGAGGAGGTCTGACGTTTCCCATGACTGTAATTGGAAGTCTATGGAGGCGCACGTTGGCGCGCACTAATGTTGCACTGACTGCACAAGATCCTTTGCTCTGTCATTGTTTTGGAGAGCGTTTTGTGAGAGGGTTCACTCTCGATTGGTTTTCCACAGCGTTTTTTCGTGCTAAATTCAAAATTGACCAAACCCTGCTTCAATCGCTGTCACGACAATGATTTCTGTGAAGTACTCAAAGGTGAGGCCAGGATCGACCTCGTCTCAGCTCCAAGTGCAAGCACGACGGAATCTATAAATGCAGTCACGGGTTTGCCTAGCTGACCATTAGAATACTTCTCCAGTAGTTACACTTCTTCTACCTATGATAACGAGAACAGCAACTGACACATGTTTTGTAAGAAGGTGTTCACTCTCCCGGAAACTGAATAGGAGACAAAATGTTTTCAACACGCAGAACACCCTTGTATGGTAGAACTTGCAATGAAGAGCCCTTGGTAAACTAGGCGCCTCCAATAAACATCAATAGCATGTACATTGGACGTCACTAGATAGTTACTAGTCCGATACTTTCTCTCAAAGAGCCAAAGACATGAGGTGAAAGTCTAAGCCTCTGACTGCGTCGTTCCTAGAGGGAAATTCTATCACATCTACTGGCGAGTGTACTCCAACTTGTCGGCCTGCACACCAACACCCACAACAGCACGAGTGGTGGGGTCAAGCACTGGCCGTCTCAGCTTCTGGAGAACCACCTGCTGCTCGGAGTCTGAAACCCTCTCTTCTCTCGGTATGCAGCTAGCGAAAGAAAAGCAACCACGTAAAAAGAGGAATTTGTGAAGGGGAAGCAGCAGCAGGGCCAGGACAGGGAGGATGGGATAGGAAAGGGGGAGGGGGAGAGGGAGGGAGGGGGAGAGGGAGAGGGGGAGGGAGAGGCGCGAGAAGCGGGGGGGGAGAGGGAAGGGGGCAGCACCAGGATGAGCATCGAAGCTGGGAGCCACGCGGGCGCTGCGGGGATGCCCGCCCACGCAATCTGCAGCCCATGCGCACACTCCCTTCCCTTGTCAGTCACTTATGCGTCACACCGTTTAGCTGCCGCCCGCCCGCAGGCCCCCCTGTCCGCCAACCGCCCGCCCGCCCGCCAGACAAGCAAGACCAGCTGGGTCCCCTCCCCACTCTTTGACCGCGCCAGACACATCACGACTCCAACTATATTCCCCCCTGACGACGACGACGGGCAGAGCTGAATGAGCAAAAGGCTCCCCTGCTCCGCTATTTCCCCACAAAGAGAAGCCCTTGTCTGTGGGGAGGCAGCTCGAACGCGAGTGCACATGAAAGAAATAATGACAAGGGGCACAAGAAGAAGTGCAGACGAGGAAGGGCAGAAGGAAAAGGGCAGAAGGAGCACACTGGAAGAAGAAGAAGAAGCGCAGAAGGGAAGAGGGAAGGCTTCACTCCCACAGACACGAGTGTGCTCATGGAGAAGCGCAGAAGAACCCGAGAGGGAGAACAGGCTGCAGGAGGAAAGGCCTTTTCACGCACCAAGGCGTACTCTCCCTGGCTGAAGAAACGCGCGTCCAGGATCTGCACACAGGTCGATGCCGACGCACGCGCACACACCCCACCACCGCAGGGCCCCAGGAATATTGGTAAGCCAGTAGGGGAAGGGCACCCGTCTCAGAGCGCTCAAACGCGAGCACTGCTGCGCGTTAAGAGGGCCGCCAGCTGTCGCCCTCGAGCGAGCACGGGAAGGGGCTCACACATGCACGACTGGCAGCAGCAGCGCCACCACCAGTGGCAGCAGAAGCGCCAGCAGCTGTGGCAGCAGCACCACCACCACCACCACCACCAGCAGCAGCAGCAGCAGCAGCAGAACAGCACCGGCAGGAGAGAAGCAGCAGCAGCAAAAGCAGGAGCAAAGCAGCATCACCGCCACCGCCACCAGCAGAAGCAGCAGCAGCAAAGCAGCACACAGGGCACAGCCAGCAGGTCAAGCCTGGCACTGCCGAGAGCCAACGCTTTTTTGCTGCGTCGAGTATGTGCAGGTGCGCGGGGGGGCCACAGGTAGGTGGGTAGCAGAGCAAGAGAGAGAGCACGCAAGAGGACGAAGAAACAGGCGAGAGGCCAAGAGATAACGGACCAGGGAAGCGACTTCATGGGGTCGTTTTAGAAGCTACTAGGCAAGTGCTTTGTCAGGCAAGAGGCAGAGAGGCTCACCTCGCCGCGCTTCTCGTAGATGTAGTCGAGACCCTTGAAGTACACTGGGTGGTCCACTGCCTTGAACTGCCACGCCAATTGCCCCACCCGCCCACCCGCACAAGCACACACGAACACACGCACGCACACGCACGCACACGAGCACACAAACACACAGTTCTCTGTGAGACTGCCTGTACTTTCAAAACATTCATAAACCACCCCTTGCATGAACTGGCAAGGCATTCAGCTTCCTTTTCTCTGTCTCCCTCTTTCTCTCTCGCACACACTCGCCCACGCACACGCGTGCGCACATAGGCACACAGTTCACAGGGAGGCTGCCCGTGCTTGCAGGAAATCCTGAATCCCTGCCTTGAGCTGCCAAGCCAGTTGTTACCCCCCTCCTGCTCCACCACCCTACACCTCAGACCCCTCACCCATACGACGCACATGCATAAAAACTCATGTGCCTGCCCTTCTTTCCTTGAAATGCGAGCCAACCACCCTCTCTCTCTCTCTCTCTCTCTCTTCCTCTTCCCTCGCTCTCTCTCACACGAGCACACACACACTATATCCCACATGACACTGAGACTGCATGTGCTTGCACGAGCTTTCAACATCATTCTTCAACCACCAGCCCCTCACCCAAAACCTTAACCCTAGATGAGTCCGGCCCACAGCATCAAGCTCTCTCATACGTCATACATACCTGTCGGGTATGTGTTCAAAGAGCTTCTCATACTGTCTTACTGCTACTACATGGGCTGCCCTCATGGAGAAAAAGTCTTCTTATGAGAGTTGCAGCGAGCTATCTATCCCTTCATCACCCAATCGGCTCCAAGATCCAAAGCCAAAAGCGTCACGCGGGAGTTGCAGCCAGGCGTAAAGTCCTTCAGCGCCCAGTGAGCTCCACAGCCAAAGGCTAGGGCAGGAGGCTGGAGGGTCGAATGTATCCCATCCACTGCTGCCTGGGTACAATGCTTGACTGGCATCAGACAACCTTAAAGTGACAACCATAAAGTGATGCAGGCAACATGTCACAGGGGGCTGGACTGCCGTGGAGTGGAATGTCAAAAAGTCGAGAGACGAAAGTTGAGTGACAAAGTTGAAGTGGCAGAAGGTTTGCCCTGCAATGGGCTCTGGGTGCGAGAGAGGCCGCCCTGAAGCCTGTGAAAGATGGGGGAATGTCAAAGACTGTCATGAAGGCGGCACTGCTGCTTGTCACATGCAGGGACGAGCCAACCGGCATTGCAACGACGAAGACTGTGCACATTGAAATGAAGCCTGGAGCAGAATGTAGGCTGACAGGAGTATGGAGAGAGGAAGGTAGTTTGATGTAATCTTTCAGCACTGTCGTCACACCTAACTTCTGAAGCGGCCACGCAGGCAAGCCCTGACGTTGTTACTAGACCCTGATGACTGCACAACGTTTGTGCCAGGCAAACAAGTACCAGCCCTCTTCAATATGCTAACTGCCCAAAACTTACCATTAATGTGGGCCTTCACTTTATATACGCCCCACATTGCCAAGTAATGTAACATGGCCTGAGCATTTGGCTCTCAAAGGTCTAAAGCTATAGCATGCCCATTCCAAATGGTGCTATATTGCCTTTGCGTTCTGATTAGTGAAGGAATGGCAGGCACCATACTGTGTACATTGACGTGCAGTGCTTTCAATGCGAATGCTTAACTTGCAGCTTGTAAGGCTTCACATGCCGAGCAGAAGGACAAATGAGAAAAAAGAGTGCCAATGGGCGTACCTCAACACTGGATAAGTATTTCTCCTTGTCAACCGCGACGATTTGCCCCTTCTTCACTGATCACCCGTCACACAAAGCCAGCAAAGGTGAGCTTGAGTCTTATGACGATTCAACGATGGAGACGATAGCAGATACTCACTCCAGCGGCAGTGGAAGCGGCATACTCTCATCCTCATAAACAATGTTGCACACAAAACGAGAAGCGAGGATAGAAGGAGGTGGCAGTCTAGGAAGCACAATTGGATATAGTATAACTCACACGTTGGCTTCGGAGGGGGAGCAGGCTTCTTCTCAACTGGAGCAGGTGTGGACGAAGCATCAGATGTTTGTAGTGGGGAGGCGGTTTCCACAGCAGCAGCAGGTCCCTCCGCTGCAAACAGTGGTCCCGCTCTTCTGGCTGCAGCCTGGATGTGAATTGAATATCAATTCACTGAGTTAGGAAACAGGTAACAAGATTGAAATCATTTTATGGTGGAAGCATGGCAACATTCCCTTTAGCAAAAACCATGATGTATCCTTACCTTGTGAAATGTAAGTCGGTTAACGGAGCAATCAATACGGGGTAGAGCCACTGAAGTAGAAGAGCGAGGGAAAGAAGAAGTGGATGTGGGTCTATGGGTGAGAATGCAACCACATGAAGACAGGGAGGCCAAGTGGAAAGTTGAGGTAGCCATGGCTGACAAACTTCAGGTCCCAGTCGAAAAGCTCCGATAGAGATGGTAAGAGCAACATCAGTCGAATTAGCTGGTGGATAACTCGTACGGACGGTGGCAGTGGAATCCGGCAAAATGAACGCGAGTCTGATGCAAGACTTCCAGCCAAGGTTTAGAGGAGAGACATTCGTTGAAATGAGGAATGCAAGTTCCGAAATTTGGTAAGAACATTTTGTTGCAATGGCTTCGAAGTCACCACGCTGTGCGCAGGGTGGCATCTGGTTGTGCTTAACAATCTTGTCGTGCATTGCTTACCAGTGCTCTGCGTTTTCAGAGGAGAACCCCACCGATCAAAAAGTATTGGTTCTTTTAGATGATGATAGCATCAAGTCTTCGCACTCTTTGTTCTTCAAGTCCCTTCAAGGTAGGTTACATAACTGACTCCCAAAACGTCAATATCGTTGCCAGATTGTGTTGCTCAAATCAACCTGCTTTAGTCCTGAGCTTAATTGCACTTTTTTCTGCTAAAATACTCTTGTTATTCCAGATCGTGGATATGATTTGGACTTCAAGCTTGCGACCGACTCCAGCTTGAGCTTACAGAAGTATGGGGAGTACTTGTACGATGCGGCTGTTATTTTTGCTCCCAAAGTGGAATGTAAGTCGGTATACTTCCAAAAGATATGAAATGCTGCTTCAGCTGACTTCGCACATCCTGTAGCATTTGACCCTTGCAGCATATAAGCTTCGGCGCATCTTTCAACAGTACAAAACACTCTTGTCTACGTCAAACGCTGACTATACGTTTGCATGTTGAAGCCAATTGTTCAGGTCCTAAGACGTATATGCATGCTCTGAAAGCTTGTAGTACACCTGGGTCTAAGCATAATTTCATATTTTAGAGCTTCTTAACCTATTGTTGAGACAGTAGTAAGGATTTGCATATCAAAGTATCATAATAGTGGCGTTAGGTACTCACGTTCCTTCCCAAATGTCCACCTCTTTTCTTGCAGCTTTTGGTGGGTCAGTGGACCTGGCTGCCATCATTGACTTTATCGATACTGGCCATGACCTCATCTTAGCAGCTGCACCGTCAGTTTCCGATATTATCAGAGACATAGCCACAGAATGTGGTGTTGATCTTGACGAGGTGAGCCACATGCATGCACTCGACTGTCCGAAGCTTCCCCCTGATCAATCATTTGAGAGTGCCGCCACAAAGTAAATTCGCGCATGAAGAAACGGTATATTGTAGTTGTGCTTCTATTTACTTAACAGAGCCATGGTCCTTACTCTCAAGATCATATATTCCTCTCTTTTGTGATCTTATTGGAGGCATCTGTCGAATACAATGGCAGCAGGATTTGAGTGCTAGCAAAATGGAAAGAGCAATGACCCTTGTGGTGGAAGTGACCTCTATCTTTCGTCCTCTATCTGCAGCAGGAAGTGACCGTGTTTGTCCCGTCTTTCTCGTCTTCTTCTGGCAGACTGCAGATGGGCTTGTTGTGGACCATCAGGATTATGCCATCACAGCGCTCGATGGCGACCACACGCTGGTCATTGCTGAGAACCTCGTCAACTCCACAGTCCTTCTGGGACCTTCTGAGTTCCAGGTCCTCTTCCAACCCACCATAGCAACTTCATGCTTCAGCTCTGTCTCCCCTGTCGCTGGACTTCACTGCTTCATCAGCCAACCAATAGAACTCCGTACCTAGCATGCTCCGCCTGTTGTTGCTCATCCCCGCCCCCCATCGCCACACAATGCAAACTTCCTCCACCATCGTTATTGGTGCGACCAAATGCTAATGGGAGGAAATCCGCCTTGGTAAACTCTAGCAATGATTGACGATTCCTCCTCCGGTCTCCCCTCATAACTTCTCACTGAGGCTGCTTTGCCCATCTTTGCTGCCAGCCAAAGCTCGTCCCATCGCCACCCCGTGAGAGCTTCTTCGCCATCGGCTGTGTTCTCCCACTGGGAAATTCCGCTCTGGCATTGCCCCCTATGTGCTTTCAGCCAAGTGCTGGGTGCTCGCCCGTCATTCTCAGGGGACAGCTTCCCAGCCACAGCTTCTCGAAGCTCGCCTGGCGTCCAGAGTGAATTAAAAGTGAGCTTTGAGAGAGTGAACTTTGACAAGTCAAGCAATGTGGAATTTGTGAGTGTGTGAGCAGGGCCCCATTCTGTACAGGGGACTCGGCATGTCAGTCAGCCCCTCCACTGACCTGGTATGCAAACCCACCCATCCACCCCCTCCCCCNATCATCCTGGGGTCTGCATAGGCTGGCCACTTCCCTGCTCAGACTGCATCTGAACAGGTTCAGGTGGGAGGGATGTAGGAATGCATCTCATTTCACATTCGAATGGGAGGGTTGTGTGAGCGGCAAAAGGCCGGGGAGACCACCTCTAGAGAGGATCACTTTGGGCCCACTACTTGTTTGACTCCCCCTCCCCCTCCCCCTCCGAGCTTCCCAGTTGCTTGCCCTGCACCGCCAGGTGCTTCCGTGCGCCGGATCTAGCAGGTGGACCTTGAGTACATGCACCTGCATACCTCCAATTTCCATTCACGTGATACGAGCACTCTGTGTATGGGCTTGGGAGCATCTATCGTGACGCTCAAGAAGCAATACGCAAGCAGTTCCGGCGAAAAGCCGATGCAGTTGCAGTGACACGCGTCCATACACATGCACAACATGCACATGCACATGCACGTGCCCATCGCCCTGCGCACCTTCGTGCACGTGGCCATGCACTTGCGTGTCCTCGCCCACTCCCATGCACATGTCCATGCACGTGGCCATGCACGTCCGAAAAAGACACTCTAGCCCGCATTGCGCCCCACCCCAGCATGCTTCCAATGTGAGGTGGCCACCCTTAATATCCCCAGTCGGGCAGTCGCGGAGGACTCTCGCACGCCTCCAACACCTAGTGGCCTGCATGTACAGTATGCTCCCTGCCATGCAGTCACTCGTGCAGTCGCTGCTAGGGTCTGAGGAAGTCACAGAGGGGCCCAGGACCGGGCATGAGATGACACCGCTTGCTCTGCTCCTGCTGCTGCCCCACTCTTGGTACTGCTGCTCCACTTCCGGTGCCGCCCCTCCTCTCCCTGTGCTGCTGCTCCAATCTTGGTGCCGCTGCTCCCTTTCCGGTGTAGGTGGTGCCGGTCCTGACAGCCTCCAGCCTGGCGTACACGGCCGCCCCTGGAGCAATTTTGACGTCGGTCCCCGCTCTCCAGGGCTCCTCCATCGCGCTAGTGGCAGCCATGCAGGCGCGCAACAACGCGCGCGTCCTCATCTCGGGCTCCCTCGAGCTCTTCAGCGACAAGTGAGCTGCGCTGCGGCCCCTCCCTCCCTTCCTCCCTCCCACCCTTCCTACCTCCCTCCCTCCCTCCCTCCCTCCCACCCTTCTTTTTCCGGCTTTTGGGGTGCGGGGAACCCAATGGCAGCCTTGACGGCCACAGGTAAGCAAGCTGGAATTCAGTACCACCATCAGGCATACACCTTGGAGCATAGCCAGCAGTTTCTCCCGTTGAGAACAACGGGACCGTCATTGGGGATTTGGGAACTTCAATGGCCTATCGTGTGAGCAGGCAGGCACGCAAATCGTGTGTGTGTATCACCATTAGGCATGTGCATTGGAGCATAGCTATCAACCTGCCCTCATTGAAGAAAATGCGTGCAGGAATCTCGCCGGCCCTCTTGAGACTAGGCGCGCACGCAGGCAGGCAGGCAGGCAGGCTGGGAGGATGGGTGTCTGGGAGTCTGTACAGTACCACTGTCAGTCTACACTTTGGAGCATGCCGGCACTCCCGCCCATCGAGAACATTGGGACCAGGGGGGCTTTGGGGGGTTGGTTAATCTCAGCAGCCTTCTGAATGGCCTCCCAATGGCCTCTTAAATGCACTGCTCTGGAATGCCGGGAGTCTGAGCATCGGCTGTGTTCCAGAGCTTGCTGCTGCGGGCTTCCAGTCAGGGCATTTCCGCATTTGCTACCCGTAAATTTTCCCCGTTGGATACCTCTTCTTTCTGTTTACTCCCCCTGGTCGGCTCCTAGATTTTGTGGGTAGATTGGCTTCGCCGTCGGAAGCCCTGCTCTGGAGGGAGGGAGGGAGGGNGCAGCCGCTGCAGCCAGCTTACTGGCAGCGAGATGGAGTCCAGCACCGTGCGTTTGCACCCGTGTTGCCACGTGGCATGACAATGCATGCGGAAGCATTCCTGCTCTTTCTTGCGCCCCTTGTTCCCATACCCTTGCACCCTGAGCAACATGTGTGTTGCGCATGCCGCGGCCACACTTGGCCCCTTGTCTTACTCTCTCTCTCTCTTCCCCTCCCTCTCTCTCCCCTTCTCTCCCTCTCTGTATGTGAGTGTGTGAGTGAGCACGCAGGCTGTTCAACGTGCAGTTCGAGAGGCCTGGCGAGGGCGACCCGAAGGCTGAGTACTACGAGCCAATTTACCACAAGACCGGCAACAGGGAGCTCGCCGTGGAGCTCTCCAAGTGGACCTTCCACGAGCGCGGCCACTTGAAGGTATGGGCCTCTGCTGCACCCATGCCCATCCGCGGCGTGCATAATAACCCCCAATGCCGCCATGGCTATTTACTTTCCCTGAAAGATAGCACAACACATGCGTCTGGTCTTTAGTAGTGCTTGAGGCTGCTGCTGCTGCTGCTGCTGGTTGTGGTGTTGGTGATGCTACTGCTGCCTGCAATGCGCTCTGAACTTGAAGCATCAGGAATCGTGTGTGTGTAGTCTTTCACAGAGCATGTGCGCTTGCTGCCGCTGCTGCGGCCGCTGCTTTTCTTCTTGCTGTATGCAGCCTGGGAGCCTGAAGCGTCACAGAACATATGTGCGTATAGATATTCACGGAGCACGTGCTTGCTGCTGCTGCTGCTGCTGCTGTGTGCAGGCGGTGAACCTGAGGCACCACAAGACGGGGGAGCAGGACGAGCCCGCCATGTACCGCGTCAGCGACTACTGCGTGAGTTGCCCCCCCAGTCCCTGTAGCCCCTGCCCCTGCCCTAGTCCCTGTGCCTGCAACTGTCCCTGTTCCTATCCCTGTCTCCGTCCCACTCTCTGTCTCTAACCTTGTCTCTGTCCCCGTGCCTGTCATTGTCGGTGTGCCTGTCTCTTCCCCTGTCACTGTTCCCGGCGCTGTCTCTTCCCTGTCCCTGTCACTGTCCCTGTGGCTGGCCCTGTGACTGTCCCTGCCGCTGCGCCTGGCCCTGGCCACTCCTGCAGAGGCTCAGAGCGTCATCGAAGAAGCAAGCAACAAGAGTCTGCAGACTCTAGGATTTTCCATGGTGCTATGCATGAGCAGTTGTAGTCTCCTGGCCCTGGGTCCTGCAGAGGCTCAAAGCATCAAGGAAGCAAACGACAATTGTGTCTGCAGTCTGGGTTGTTCCCATGGTGCTGTGCTTGAGTAGGAGTCAAACAACCCCCCCCCCTCCCCCCC
>WELA01006175.1:266491-278720 GCA_009602735.1 Mesotaenium endlicherianum
CCCCCCCCCCCTCCGCTCGCGGCTGCCTTTTCCTTCAATGTGTGCGCGCGCGTACACCTGCAAATGCGCAGGACTTCTCTGTGGAGATTCACGAGTGGACCGGCAAGGAGTGGCGGCCGTACCAGGCTGACGACGTGCAGCTGCAGTTCTTCATGATGAGCCCCTACGTGCTCACGGGCCTCTCCCACAACAGCCACGTGAGGGCGCCTGCTTGCAACCCCCCCATCCACACACACGCACACGCACACACACACACACACACACACACACGCACACACACCTACACACACATACACACACATCTACACACACAGACACACACACACACACACGCGCGCGCGCGCGCACACATGTACACGCATATGCGTGCATGCTCACATATGTCCCGGGGGAGCTTCCATGCATCCTCCCCACGTACGCACGCACACCCCCCCCCCCTCCCCCGCGCACTCGCACACGGTTGCATCCCACGCATACACGTGCACTCAGTCACGCACGCACGCGCTTACGCGCCGCGTTCCCTCTGCTGTTCATCTTACTTCTGCTTGCCTGCTTGTTGCGCTTCTTGAGTTCTGACTGCGCCTCCGCGGCATATCTCCTGCTGCTCCTGCTCCTGCTCCTGCTCCTGCTCCTGCTCTTCTGTGCTCCTCTGGAAGCACCTCAAGTGACTGGGAGTGGCAGTAGCATGAGCTCTGAAATGGCAAACTACAGAATGCATCGGAACGCTGTAGTGGGCGCTGAAGGTTGATTCGTGGGACACGTGTCAGGATAATATATTCGGCAGCAGCACGCTGGGTGGCCCACTCTGATGCACTGCACACACGTGTGCGTGTGTGCGCGTGTGCGTGCACACGTGCCTGACGTGAGGGCCTGTACGTGCCTGCATGCGCGCGCGCCTGTTTGCGCGCCTGTGTGATGCGTGATGCCTGCAACTTACTGGTGCTGCAGCATGCCCAAGCAGCTCCCCATTTGTTGTTCCTGGTGGGCCTGTTGATTGGAGGGGGGCATAGTGGGTATACTCTGTTCAGGACATTGGGGGGATTAGCAGCCGAAGGGGGCAAGGGAGAAGTCAGAGAAATTGTAGTATCAAAAGAATGCCAAAGGATTGCCCGTGATGAATGGCGCCAGCAAATGAGAAGACGGGAGAACGCGGCGCAAGTGCTCAGCAAAAGGAGCGCAAGAAACTCTAAGGTTCTGGAAGCACGTCAGCAGTGCGCCACATCAGCAGTGACTGCAGCGCACACGACAGTTTACCCTCAATGGTGGTGGGAGGGGGTGTTGGGTGGGGGCGGGACGCAATGGATGGGTCCTGACTGGTGGGGCTGGGTGGGCATGGATGGGGGCGCTTGGGCGTTTGTGTGTGTGTGAACGCTTGCGCTTGCGCAGGGCTTGTACCACACGTCGTTCCAGGTGCCTGATGTGTACGGGGTCTTCCAGTTCAAGGTGGAGTACAAGCGCCTCGGCTACTCCGGGCTCTCCTTGTCCAAGCAGGTACTGCGTTTGCACCTCTCTGCTGTCTTTGAAACTTATTCTTGTGCCTATGTCCCATCAGGTCTGCCTTCACACTTCTCTGCTGCGTTAGAAACTCGATACTTTGCCTTACCGTCCAAGCAGGTCCGCGCTCGCACCTCTCTGTTGCTCCTAAAATGCTTCTCGCCCTGTGCTCCATCCGGCTGCTTTGAGCCACTGGTGTTGACTGCTGTCGACAGCATATATTCGATGCCTCCCCCCCTTCATTTCGGCTACCCGTGTGATTTATCATAGAACTTGAAGTCCACTTGAATCTCGCGAGTCCCATCGCACTTGGATTGAAATCCCACTCGTATCATGGGAGCTGGGGCGACATGCAGCGGCGGCAGTCTTCCTTTCCTTCCTTGTCTTTCTTGTCAGATATTGAATTCCATGCCAGGATCCGACTCCCCACTCTACAACAACCCTCCATGTAAATGTTGGCCTTCAATTCTTATGCTCGCTTTCCTGTTCCTCTCTTATAATGCTCCGCTCTTTGTCGCCATTTGTTTTAACTTTCTTCTCTTTGTTCTGTTTTATCTTCTTCCTTTCTTTCTTTCTCCCTTTCTCTTTTTTCTCGACAGATCCCTGTGCGGCCTTTCCGACACGACGAGTACGAGCGCTTCATCGGCTCCGCCTATCCCTACTATGCCAGCGCCTTCTCTATGGTACTGCCTCTCGCTGCCTGTCTCGCCTCTACTATGAAGGCTTGCTCTCTGGCAGCCATGGTTGAGCCCGCACCTGGTGCTGGCAGGAATTTTGCCAATATCAAGCGTGTCCTACCATTGTTTTCTTGTCGCAATATGTCTGCTCTAGGGTGGATGTTGCCAGAAGGGACCCACTTTGCGAGTGGTGGTGTTGTGGTCTTTTTCTGCTCTTGCTCGCCTTTCTCTGGGTTTCCTTTGATTGGCTGGGGAGTCACAGGCGATGTGCTTGCACAGAGCTCCCCGCTCTGGTTGCAGAGTCTTACACTACTCACTTGTTCGGTCCTCTTGGGTCCTCGTTAGTCCTTGTGGGTCCTTGTGGGTCCCTTTTCTTTGGTGTCTGCGGAGGCTCTGCGGAGGAAAATGCTCGCAGTGTCCATGATTTTGGAGCTGGCACTTTGTCAGCCGTGCACCCTAGCCCTACCACACCCTTCCGTTACTCTCCTCGACAAGACCAAGCTCGTCGCCAGTGTCAGTGCTGACTGACACGTGTCGTCGGGGCGTGGCGTGCTGCAGATGGCGGGCTTCTTCGTCTTTGGATTTGTGTTCTTGTACCACAAGCCTATAGCCCGATAGCTTTTTTGTTGCGCGCGCTCCAACACGGTCCGCGGAGGATGTAGATGTATGCACAGGGATACGCACGCGCTCAGGTGTAAACGAGGTCTACCTCGGCGTAATTTGTTATTCGCTACGGGTTAACACCCCCTTAGCAGAATACAGAAGATGCAATTTTGTAAGTGCGTGCTAAACTAGCAAGTCCGACCATGATTTGAGTTATATTGACTGTAGATGCTGATGCTATTGCCTATCGGTAGTTGGATAGAGCTGGTTGGACAATGCTACGGTCGCGGAAAGAACTTTCAATTAGTGCAAGGTGTTCTTTGGCACTCTGCTGCAGCAACATGGTGTCTGCAGGGCAAGCTGCCACAACAGGCCAGTATTATTCTTGCAAGCCATCGGACGTTATTTACGAAAAAGGGTATCGTTGCACAATAGATTGCCGGCCTTGACTATATAGAGTGAAAAAGTTTATGCCCTGATGTTTCTCTGTGGACAAATTCAGGTGGCTTTTGTGATCAGAACAAACAAACACAAACGACCAACGGAAACAATGGCCGCACAGGCACAAAAATTTCAGCACAATTCACGTAATGGCCATCCTCCATTTTTGCTGGTTGAGAACTTGCAATCCCTGCTATTAAACAATTTACTAGCTACCTGTGCCAGCTCCAGCCCCTGCTTCTACAGAGCATCTGCCTGCAAGCACTCCCAACTTTTGCAAGACATACGACTGGTCTAGACTCCAAAACGATGGCGATAATCGAGAAGAGCCAGACCATCCCGCCATAATCATGATGCAGAGGAATGTAACGCCTTTTTTGATGCCTTTTCTGGTTGCAACAACTGACCTTAATTCCTCAAACTTTGTCCATATGGTACAGTGATACTACATATTTGTACATACAAACGTCTACAGAATCGTTGATATCCTCCTTCAGCTCCCCAAGCTGCTCCAACTCGGATCTACCAACAGCTAGACTCGTTGCCCACCCACGCTTCATCGCACTACTACGCTCTCAACTTGTGGAAGATGTTTTGTCGATATGTCGGTTTTGGTCGTGATTTGAGCCACCCCTTCCAAGCTACAGCTAGCTGGCTGGAGAGAGGCAGCAACATTCTTCGGCTGATCGAAAGAGTCCAGCTCCTGCCAGCGAGCTCCGGCTCTGTCTCGAAGGGGGAGGGGGAGGGGGGGGCTGCGGCGAGGCTGCTACCTTTTTTCATTGTTCCCGAGTAGAGAAAAAGAGCCGCCTTCTTGCACCGCTTAGAGGCAGCAGCTCTTGCCCCCATCGCCGCAGCACGCGTTCTTGCCCGTCTGGGGGTTGAAGCAGCAGCTCTCTATCTTACAGCACGTGCCGTCGCAGCACGTGTAGCCTTTCGAGTCGCCCTGCCAGGCAGCCATGGATATAGTGCACCCAGCTCCGTGAGGTCAATTCCGCATACTTTTTTTCCCCAATGGCACAACTTCATTGGTGCCTTAGTCTCTGTAAGGGGCACGGGGCAGCTCCTCGCGGCCCATGCAGTGTACCTCAGAGAGATCCTGAACAACAACAGAAAACCTCCAAATCCCTGCGGCTGCGGCTGCGGCAAGCCTCCAAAAGCTTCTGATTAACGACAAGACTTGTTTCCCACCACCAGGTGCACATGCGCAGAGTAAGAGGATCTTCAAGAGGAGATGAACGGAATCCCTCAAGATAAACGGTGTGGTCACCTGAGCTAGCAGCGCTGCGACACAGCTGTACATGCATGCTGCTGTAAACATCTCTCTTCCCACCACCCCACCCTCCCCCCCCCAGGGCCCCCTTCCCCTCCTTCAAGGCAAAGAGTACACTTCCTAAAAGACAGTACAGCTGGCCAGCTGGCAGCTTCAATTCGCAATGTAGGCTGGCGAAGTGCGATGAACTGCGGCATGTTGAGGCACTAGGCATATCATCTTCGGCTACATACGTCGTCATCGGTTCATTGATATATACACCAGGTAATTCACATGCTCCTAGATACGTGGCCATCGACAATCGTGCACTGTGCATGGATTATCATTAGGGAATGAATTCAAAATGAGGCCCGGCTGCATGGCTCCCAAACGTGTGCAAAACATTTACATTTACAGAACAATTACGCTGGAATTTAGATTCACATTTACATATACATCTACATGGACAAACACGGCAGCACCCGACTGGTGAGGACAGGCACGCATGTGTAACGGAAGAGGTCGACATCCACACCACACTATCTGGATCCACTTGATCAATCACGTCCCACGTCCCATTACATACGTCCCATATGTTATATACGTCCCACGTCCCACTCAACTCATGATCTGCGAGAGATCCAGATCGCAACAGGCTTACGAGGCCGCAGCAGTCCTGATCGCACGGCCCCCAGCACATGCCATAGCAGCACTTGTTTGGCCAGCAGCACTCGCCGTCGTACGCGCCCCCCCCATTCACTATTTTGCACGGGGAGCAGCCATAGCCCTTCTGAGATACCGGAGCCGGGGCCTCCGCCTGACAGGGAGCTCCCTTAGGGGGAGCCGCTGCTCCCCAGCCATCGCCTTTATCCTCGTATGCGTCTCTGTCTGCATATGCGTTTGCTTTGTTAGGAGTGGCGGAGCTTACAGCAGCTGCTCGTGCTGCTGCTGCCGGGCGTAGATCTGCCAGCAGCAAGCACAGGAATAGGACAGGGACTGAGACTAGGACTAGGAAAAGCTGACGCTTTTGATGCTTTTCACGCTTGTAGGCCATTGTGTATCGATCCTTGATACGTTGCACAGCTTATATGCGGGGAACAGTGCTGCAGTGCTGAAAGCGGTGCAGTCTTGATCAGATCTGCGTGAAAAGTAATCTGCTGGATACATATACGAACTTCATGCCAGTCTATACAATTGCAAGGATGCTTGTCGGACTCCGATCTGAGGCGGATGACGGATCATTGGCAGTCGACAACCCAGGCTGCAGACTCTCGTGTATGTAGTTCCGATCTAGATCGCTGTCCAGAGAAGCACCTCGAGCCCGGACAGGACTCGTCCATAAGACCGGCTTCTAAAAGTGTCGACTTTTTGGCGCCCAGATGCATGCGGAGCATAAATGCGTCTTCACTTTTTAGCTGTCTTGAACATCGAAAGACCTGCTACGATGTTGAATATATAGGTGGTTTCATCTCCGCATCTGCGGCTGCTTTCATCTCTTATTGGCTGCATCTTCCGAATGCACCTTGCCTTCATTCTGCAGTCCACATGGGATTGGTTGAAGTGCTTCCATCTCCGAGTCTGCGGGTTACTTGCTATCTTACTGGCTGCCTCGTCTCGAGCTTTACTGTTGAACGGTCTGCGCTAGTCGAGCTGGCCTGCCGATCGCAAAATTTCCTGCTCAATGTGCACAATGAGGCTATAGTCCCTACATAGCGCCTTCGCTCCCTGAGCATGTCTTGTGAGGTGCCTGAGCAAAGCAAATATCTCGACAACCCATCAAGCCATCAGGAGGAAATCACGTGGTTCAGCAGAGGCAAGGCGTCGAAGAACGGCGATTTTAATACTTGATGAAAACAACTTGCTGAGTGTCAGGACAAGCACCAAGTCGAAATATTCTCACTTCACGTGCGGCAACGCTACATGCAACTGCATTTAACGCAGACTCAATATTCTTTTCAAGAGGGTCAGGCAAGTTTTGACAAGCAGCTTCATAACCTGCATGACAGATAGCGTTCAAAAAAGGGACCAGCATGCACGCATTACAAGGGACTCTCCGAACCACTCCGCGCTATATTTTTCTTTGATCTTCATCCGCCCTGCTGCCAAGGAGGGCCACCGCGCTGGCCTCTATCTGAAACCATCCGCGACTGTCCGCGACAGTGGAAGCAGGTGGAAGTCAAAAGCAAGTCGAATCAGCTAGTGCTTACCGCAGGCTTGCCGTGTGCTTGCAATGGCTACCGTCAAGCTGCCGTCAAGTTGCCGTGGACCCCTTGTAATAGACACGAGTCCACCTTGGTCTCTAATGGTCCTTCATAACTTGACTGGCTCATATGCATTGTCAAACACTGTCAGTCTCCTGTCAGTTTGGATTTGACATTTGCTTCACTATTCGCTTCGGACGTGTTTCACTGGAACAAGTTCAAACCTATTTCAAGTTGATTTCAAGCCCCAGTTCGAAGTTTTGACCATGTTTGACAACCCTTGGAAGTTTTGAAGTGGTCTCTGATGTATCCTCATCCGGGGTCTAACCCAGTCAAACGTCTGTCGGCACCATTGACAAGGTCAACGGATTCTCTTCGTGTTGCTCCCAGCAGCTCCCAGTCAAAGTGAGTTCGCAGTTGTTCCTGTAATTTTTCAATAAGACAAAAGGAAAGTAAATGAATACAACGCTACGATAAACCTGTGTTCCACAAAGAAATCCGTTGAGAAAAGTTTTTTGGTAGGATATAATTATCATGGTTACTCCACGGATTATCCCAGTTCACCCTGAGGCAAATGACCCAAGCCAGTGAGGTCCACCCCCCCAGGTCGTGCTGGTGACTACTTTTTGCGACGACCTCATGGAATGTGACGAGCCTTCATGCAGCTAGCGCTCTAAGCACATATCAGACGAAGTATGCACTCCGTGCTTCAGAGGTAGCTCCTGGCTCCATCGTCTGCGTGGAGCTCAGTCTTGCACAATACATGGACGACATGGTGAGAGCGGTATCAGCTGCAAGTAATGGGAACGATGTACAAAAGTTATCCATTAATCTCCGGCCACACCGGATGAAGAACTTCAGGAAGTTCTCCAGCTCACTTTCATCAAGAGATGCAAGTCGGAGATCCAAAAGGAGAATAAAGGAAACTCCTCTAAAGAAAGAGTTCAATAGATCCCTGAAACGTAAAAGAAGGCACGTCTTGTCAGCGACTAAGCGGCGCATTGTGGTAGATCATCTATCTTGTTGTTCTCAACGTGACGTGACTTCTTTATGCTCCGCGTTTTGCACGTTGTGCAGTAGCAATTGGTGACTCAACTCATTTGAACTTCCTTCACGTTAAGCAATCACATATGTCTCGTATACTTTCCTCCTCTCTTTCTTTCATGATGCAAAGCGAGCCCTTTGACTCTCTCTACAACGATGCCATTGAAGACTTAATGAAGGGTGTGCATGCAAGCAAATCCTAGTACTTGTAGGTACCGCTCGACGAAGCTGAGGCCATGGAACAATATTGACTTTAGCGTCAGTGGTGCAGATGATTGACACCTCAACTTATCAACAGTGTCTATACAATAGCTCTGGTCGAGAGTTCGTGAGTCAGACACTAGAACGTGTGCCTGCCTGATGACGACTTACTTATTCTTTGTGGGGAAGAGTTCAAAGGCTGCAGCACTTCAGGTTCTTAAGCCAGTGCTGCAGAAGGCTAGAGTCAGCTGAATTTGTCGTACTTACAGTCAGACGACTGATACTGTTCAGTTGGCGTTTGTGCATGGGATATAATGTGGTGATCCTTACCCCCCAGGATTTAAGCTCTTAACATGCATAGGCCTTGCTACGCTTCTATTTGTGTGCGTCTCTGCCGTTTACAGACAACGACAACTTACTTGAGTCCGAGGAGGTCCAAGAGAAAGAAGCAGGCTCCTTCGGGTTATGGGGTCTTTGTGCGGGGAGATGACATAGACGAGGAGGAGGAGGAAGAGGAGGAGGAGGAGGAGGAAGAGGAGGAGGAGGAGGAGGAAGAGGAGGAGGAGGAAGAAGAAGAGCGGAACGGAGAGGAGCAGCGGGAAGATGGCAAGAAGGAGGATAGAGGAGTGAGGAGCGGAGGCCAGAAGGGGAGAAAGCAGGAGGAGGATGAGGATGGGCAAGATGGAGAAGACATTGAAGATGCAAAGGTAGTCCCTCTCTCTCTCAGGAGCTACTTTCTGATGCAAGCTGCTGATCTTCATCTCGAGGCACCTGGTGTGCAGGCGGGGGGTCGGGCGCTGGGCATTGATTCTGCACGTGCCGGGCGGCAATTTAGGAGACACAGCTGACGACGACGCTGCTTTCTGGAGATTCTTTGCATGCATGCATGCATGCTGTCCTATGGAGGCTCCCTGCATACGCCAAGCATGCATGCATGCAGCAGTCTCGACCAACCCTGCACCCTTCTGCCTGCACATGAGCAGTCTCGACTAACCCAAATGCAGCTCATGATGCAGCTCTGCATTTTTGTGAGGCTCTCTCTCTCTCTTCTCCTCATTGTGCCTGATCGTATCGCATCCCGTCTGATATCACAGAGATTCTTTCGCTCTCGTTCTGAGTCTTGTAGTATCTCACTGTGTAGAGCTCTGGCTATGGCTGTCGATGGCAGAACTCGTCTGCGTCGGAACAAGACCAAGACCAAGACCAAGACCAGGAGGTGGAGGAGGTGGAGGAGGAGGGCGAGGAGGGCGAGGGCGAGGCGAGCGACAGCAAGCTCTCCGGGGGGAGTGGAAGGGACTTGCCGCCGAACAAGGTGAAGCTGGTGAGCTCTCTCTCTCCTCCCAGAAGGGAAGGCCTGCGCCCGAGGAGGGCGGGGAGCATGGTGTTGAGGGGCCAGGTCAGCATCAAGCAGGAGGAAGTCGACGAGGAGGAAGAGGAGGAGGAAGAGGGGGAGGGCGAGGGGGAGCGGGGGGAGGGGGACGAGGAAGAGGACGGCGGAGGCGGGAAGGGGAAGGAGAGGAAGCGGCAGAACGAGAGTCGGTCAGAGCGGCTGCGGAGGCGGGCTGCGCCAGCTGGCGCACAGGCAGCGGGTGGGGAGGAGGAGGAGGAGGAGGAAGGCGATGGGGAGGGGGAGGAGGGAGAAGAGGAGGAGGAGGATGAGGAGGAAGAGGAGGAGAGCGAGAGGACGGGGAAGCGAAGGTACGCTCTGAGGAGCCGGACGGAGGTTCAGCGATTCTCCCCCAGGAGGGAGGAGCGGCCGTCGAGGGCGCGCTCGCCGCTGCGCAAGGCGTTTGGCCACGGCGGAGGGGCGACAGGTGGCGGCGTGAAGCGGGGCCGCGACGGCGGCGGCCGGCGGTCGGGCCAGGGCGGCAGCGGCTCGCGCTCGCACAAGCGGCACCACGCCTTCAGAGCCGAGCATTCAGACGACTCCCTACTGGTGGACGAGCTCGACGAGGGGCCAGCTGGTGCATGGACAGCTGGCGCCTGGGGCAGGGGAGGCGGGGGGGGGCCAAGGAACGATGGCCAGTGGCTGCCGCCTGGCCTGGAGGCGGCACTGGGGCCATCGGCCTGGGGGCTGGCGGCAGGCGCTGCCAGCGGGTGGGGGCCCCAGGGGGGCGACTGGTGGACAGCTGGCACCTCCCGGGCCGACCTGGGCAGCCAGGCTGCCCAGCCAGCTGGCAAGACGAGCGCGGGCCCCAAGGTGGGCGCGGACATCCAGCCCGTCCAGGTGGACGCGTCTGTGAGCTTTGACCAGATCGGGGGGCTCTCGCAGTATGTAGACTCGCTCAAGGAGATGGTGTTCTTCCCCCTGCTGTACCCCGGGTTCTTTGCGAGCTATCACATCACGCCGCCCCGGGGCGTGCTCCTGTGCGGGCCGCCCGGCACGGGGAAGACGCTGGTGGCGCGCGCGCTGGCGAGCTCCGCCGCCCGCGCGGGGCAGAAGGTGACGTTCTTCATGCGCAAGGGCGCCGACGTGCTGAGCAAGTGGGTGGGCGAGGCGGAGCGCCAGCTCAAGATGCTCTTTGAGGAGGCCGCGCGCTGCCAGCCGTCGATCATCTTCTTCGACGAGATCGACGGGCTCGCGCCCGTGCGCTCCAGCCGGCAGGAGCAGATCCACAACTCCATCGTGTCAACGCTGCTCGCGCTCATGGACGGGCTCGACGCGCGTGGCCAGGTGGTGGTGATCGGCGCGACCAACCGCGTCGACGCGATCGACGGCGCGCTCCGCCGCCCGGGGCGGTTCGACCGCGAGTTCTTCTTCCCGCTGCCGGACGTGCGCGCGCGCTCCGAGATCCTGCAGATCCACACGCGCGGCTGGCGCGAGCCGCCCAGCGCCGCCCTGCGGAGCGAGCTGGCGCAGGCGTGCGTCGGCTATTGCGGCGCCGACCTCAAGGCGCTCTGCACGGAGGCGGCAATGCGCGCGTTCCGCAAGCGCTACCCGCAGGTCTACCGCAGCGACGACCAGTTCGTCCTGGACGTCGAATCGATCCGCGTCGGGCGGCGCGACTTCCTCGACGCGATGCGCGCCATCACGCCGGCCGCACACCGCTCCGCCGTGGTGCACGCGCGCCCGCTGCCCGCCGTGCTGGCGCCCTGCCTGCGGCGCCACCTGGACGCCGTGCTCGCCGAGCTCCGGGACATCTTCCCCCCCCTTGCGGACTCCGCCTCCGCCTCCGCCTCCGACTCGGACACTAACGTCGAGAGAGAAGGGGCTGCAAGTAGGGGCCGCGGCAACAGGGGGTACGAGAACGGGGAGTGCGGGACGCTCTCGGACGACGGCGAGGATGACGACGACGACGACGACGACGACAATGATCCGACGGCGCTGGCGAGGATGTTTGGCGGCGGCCGCACGAGCGCGCTGTCGTTCTTCGTGCAGCGGCCGCGCCTGCTGCTCTGTGGGCAACTCGGGGCGGGACAGGTGGGAGACCCCCCCTTTCTCCTTCTCTCACCTCTCGCCGTCACGTCTCTTCAGAGGGGCTCCGGCTGAGAATCTGACCAGAGCTCAAACCCGCCGAGGCATTGACCGAGGCTTTTGGTTTGATTGAGGCTTTGACTGAGGCTTTGACCGAGGCCTTGAGTGAGGTGAGGGGGGGCGTTTGACCGGGGTATTTCATCGGGGCTTTTGTGAAGGCTCTGAGGCCTTTGCCAGGGCCTTACCCGAGGCTCTGACCGGAAGGCTTTGACCAAGGAGGCTTTGACCGAAAAGGCTTTAACCGGTCCTTTGACCGGTCCTTTGACCGGTCCATTGACCGCAGCTTGCAGAGAGTCCTTTTTGCCAGCGAATTCCGTCATCTCATAAGTTTCCTCCCTGAGTGGGCTGGCGAGGGGGGGAGCTGGAAAAACTGGAGATGAAGGGCTGCTGCAGGACTTGCTCCTCCCCAGGGGGGCATGATCCCGGGAGGCAGGTGTGAAAAGGGGCTGGTATCGGGCTGGAGCATGGGGCCGCTCTTGGAGACAAAGTGCATTTGGGAACGATGTGTCCACATGGGTGGCTGCGAGGCTCCCTTTAAGGTTCTGGCGATTTCTTGGCCCATCGGCTGCCCACCGGTGCTCCCAGCGAGGCCCGCTTTGGGACATCTCTTAGCCAGTGGCTGGCTTTCTTCTGACAGCCTCTCGCCAGAGCGGCTGTGGTCTTCCCTCTGCTTCTCTGTAGCTTCCGTGCTGTACTTCGTTTTCTTGAGGCTGTGAATGCCGGGAAGGGCAGCGGCACACGAGAGCGAGTGCTGCCTCTGTTGGCCTCTGTGCTGGGCTTCATAGCTTGAGGGACAGGGAGGAGAGGGGAGAGGCGGGGGGAGGGGGGGCGGGGGTGAGCGGGT
>WELA01006175.1:409355-439960 GCA_009602735.1 Mesotaenium endlicherianum
GGGGGGGGGGGCTCAGGTGGGGCTGGGCAAGCCGGCCTTCATACTGCCAGGTGGCGGCCCACAGTTCAACCACGCGTTTGCCGAGGCCCAGTCTCGTCTCCTCGGCCAATCGGTAATCGCCACCTCGGCGTGCGCTCGAACTAATTGCTCTCTGTCTTTTTGTGCTCTATGAAGTGAAGCGTCTGAAATTCTGTTTCATGTAATCCGTGCATACAGGTGTCAGCTTGCTGACCTTCACTTGCTCGTGCTGATAGGGATGGGTTGGGTGCTTATTTGGGAGTGGATGTACGCGTACGTAGATGTACGTATACATGGAATACACAGCGTACACAAGTATATGCAACTGCACTTTCACATACGTGCGAGCGTACACAATGATGTCAACATGCATGCTTGTGAACGTGATGTACGTTCCAGAGTCTGGAGGCCTCCTTTCAGAGAGAGAGAAAGTGAGTATGGGGACCCGGCCCCTGTGGCCCAAACCTGAGAAGCAACACATACTCGCGCCCCGAAACAAAATGGCTTCGGAAAACCCACCTTGGTCGCTTTGGAAATATTACTTTTTGAGAGGTGGACGAGTACGCTCCCGTTTGCGTTTCGGGGTTCCGGGGGGGCCGGAGGACGCGTCTTTTGCAAATCGGCGGATCGGGAGGCGGCGGGCCGCTCCGGAAGGAGGGGAAAACCGCATTTGTTTCCGGGGGCGCTTTTGGAGCCGACGGAAATTCGCACCGATTTCGAATTCCGGACCGATCCGATCCGCACATTTTTCGAAAAACTCACCCTCGGAGATCCGCGAGTAGGTGTTGACCTGAGCGTCATCCGGCCCTATGCGAGTAATCACAGCACACTCAACCTCCATTGCCTGATCTTAAGGAAGAGTTTACACCTTCAGAATGAAGAAGAGAATCAATAGAAGGTTGAAGTGCCTGCTGCTCACATCTGGTAGACTGCTTGAATGGCTGCGAGCAGATCATAGTGTGTCCCGACGCGCCATCCGTCGGCCCTGCAGTGAAGAGGGTCCTCTCTGACAAGGCCCGGCTGGCAGCCATAGCTGCAAACGGACGACGGAGAATGGGGAATGCGGGCGCAGGCAGACGCATTGCAGAGGAAGTATTAAGTGTGCTTCTCAAGCGCAAGCCAATCTCAACATCCCTCTTGTAAACAAAAAAAAACCATTGTTGTGTTGTTATGTACATGATATATCGGAGGTTTTTCATTGCTCATGTAGGGAAACACACGGTTTTGCTAATATATGATATTTTTGAGGTGTGCGAGCAGCAAGATATTGCATCCTTACTTTTGTTGTGTTAACATGTAAAAAGTAGGGCCAAAAAAGAGAGCTGAATAAGAAAGCTGAATTTAGAGGCAGTGTGTGAGATCAATGAGTGCATCACGCAAGCGGTCTATTAATGTCTCGCCCGTGCTGCGTGCATTCTGATTTAAGGAAGAGGATGCCCTCCATGGAGCACAACACAATGTGTTTGGCCCTTAGTGCAAGAGTGATGCTTGATATGTAATACGACTACGTAATATCTCTAAAACAACAAGTTGCCAACAGTGCTGCAATATCGTTTGTAGGTACGAGGATGAGGCACTCATTGAAAATACCACGGAACTTGAAGAATAGACTATGTGCAAAAGAATCTCTACTCTGATCAGAAATACTAGACGTCATGTCAAGATAGATACCTACCTGTGGAGAAATATAGCATTTTAGAATGTTTGGTGCGCACAAAGAAATAAAAATGACTATAGTCTGTGACGAGAGCTCTGAATAAATAAAAGATATGTTTCCACACAATAGATAGATTTGCTTTCAGCAAACTATCAGCTGCAGAGATTTAATTCCCTATTCCCGTACCCAAGGACAGAAGCCATAGATGCATTCTTCTCGGCTGGGCAGAAGAGGAAAATACTAATGTATTTCCTCCCCCACAGCTCATTCATCAGGTCGTAGCATATGTAATCAAAAGTGAATGCTTCAGTACTTTGGTTGTTTGTGCCTCTTTGGGTGTCAGCCAGTTGGTGGCCAAGCTAATTTCTGATTTAAAAAAATTGGATACCTGAGATAAAGGCACCCAACTGCTGCTTCTGGGCACTGATTAGAAAGCAATTGGGGGAAAAGGCATTGCTCTGTGTGACATAATAGCACTAAGACTAGAGCCTATTTTGTACAAGCAGAATCTTTCATAAGGAGGAATCCAAAGCTGCAGCTATTAGAGCAAGCCAGCTGGGATACTATGTTCAAAAGCAGAGTTGCTGGCTCTATAAAAAATTATGATATCTACTGGGACATAAATTTAAGGATCTCCCAGCGGAGCCTCATGTTTGTGTTCTGTACTTGACAAGCTTGATAGTGAGCAGAGTGACAGTGTCATAGTTCCAGCTCACTACAACAGCTATAGCTACAACCCATACCCTAGCAAATCTGCCTAGTCCAATTAAATCTTTGCAGATTAAGAACTTGAGAGAAACAGCATTAAGATAGCTACCTAGACCCAACAACACAAAGCGACCCTTAGCTATGGATCCTATAGCAGCTGTATTGGAGAAATTGGCATATGAAGCAGCTCCACACATACACATTGTGCAAGCAACATCCCTGCTTCTCATGTATCATGGAATGCTTAGATTTACAGATATGATTAGAGTGACTCTAGACAATATAATATTGATAGGATCCCCAATGATATGTACTCTAGAAATCTTGACACCACAAGCAAAACATGACCAAAGAGGTCCGGAGAGAACAGTCTTAATATGTGGAATAAAAGGAGAATGGTGCCCAGTGATTATGTTATGTAGACTTCTGATTGATGTCCCAGGCTTAGGAGAGTTAGGACCTCTGAAAGGAATGATGTCTAGCAAGTACACCAATTTTAGAAAATGGTGTGAAAAAATGTCAAAAATTGTAGATTTAGACCTAGCAAACTTTGATCTCAATCGATAAGGAAGGCTGGAGCAATAACAGCAACAAACTTGGGATTAGCAGATAGGACTTTCAAAGCAATGAAGGGATGCAAGATTGAGAATGCAAAAAAAAAAACTATGTAGTTGAACTTGACAGTGAAATTAAGAAAGCAGCAAAAATAATGGCCATTTTGGAGGAAGTGCAGAAGGCGCCCTATACACAAAAACAACTATCAGAAGCACTCAATAAAAAAGGACAAGAAGAAGTAGCATCAAAAATTGATTAAAAACAAATTCCTACTCCCACTCCTACTCCTAGCCATACCTCTTAACACTCTTTCAGCACTTCTGTGCTGCTATATTGAATTTCCCTCTATACACCTACTTTTTTATAAAATCAAAAAGCCTATTATATGATATTATATTACATATAAATGTATGAAAGAATAACTATATTGTAACAATATAATAGTTGCGTATGCCACAAATTGCAAGCATGTGTTTCAAAACAAGATTTGTGACAGAGATATTTAAGTTTTACACGTGAAGTAACCGCGCAAATATTTTAGAGTAATTTAATTTTGAATGAATGACACTCGAGTTATAGGGAACTTACACGTTACTTAAGAAAGAAGCAAATACGAAGTTGTCATTGCAAAAAGTTACAAGTACAATATTTGACCCACCCAACCCACCCACAAGGAAGTTAGCTGCCCAAGGGACAAAAGATGAAGAGAGCTACTTAGCTCCTATGTTAGCGTGCTATCCCATTAGCCGATGTTTTACAGCCTAAAACGCTGCTTTAAAATTCCATCGACTATCTTGCGTGTCGAGGCAAAAGTAACCAATCTTGGTCAAGCATGCAAGCACATTTAGAGCTCCCTATCGTGCCAATCTAGCATTACGCAATACCCTATGTTTTGTCATCTAGTCTCAGGTATAATTCTGTTGCCCCAGGTGACGGACTATGTTTTGTATAGGTGATGTCGGGGGTATTTTAGGGACGTTTATAGAGTAAACACTCCGATATGATTTCAAACGCCTCCCTAAGCATCCCAATGTTATGATTGGGCGTTGAAGATGATGCTTGATTCTTAGCACACGCCCACACACACTCTTGCACACTCCACTCCGCGCTGCCTTTTGCGCAAAACACGTCAAAGTTTTTGATACTATCAAATATTTCACAATTATTTCCAAGAACAGAAAGAAGTACCACATCTCTCCAAAATTGTGCATTTTGAAATTTGACTTCTAGCCTCAAGTGAAACCTGAGGTGCTTTCTGCCTTTATTCTTTCTCTTCAATGTTTCTTTCTTCCTCTGATTGTAAAGAGCAGTGCATCCCTCGTTCCTCCCAGAATCGTGTTCTTGTTGCTACGATGGATTTTCCTTGGCATGTGAACGGGCAAAGGCCTCTTCCAAAATCTGCTGCTGCCTTGTCCCAGACAGCACCAAATCCTCAATATATTCCTGTTTTTCCATATTTAGCAGCACCTCAAACATACAATCCTCATACACGTCAACTTTTGCCTCTCATCTCATCAAGACTTCCCCGTACATCTCCACCTGCAACTATTGTTCCTCCTATGCTCCATCATAGTAACCTTCATCTTTGGCAACCCAATTATGGCATCGCTGTTGGTATCAAAGGTTTCACTCGAGCATTCACTCGAGCATTCACTGTAATACTTGGCACTATTCTACCGCTATTTAAATTCATCTCACCTGTGCTCTAAAAATTACTTGTGACTTGTGTGCCGACCTGCAGGCACGCATACTGGCATGCAGACCGTCTACAAGGACAACACAAAGCCTGCAACGCCTCCTACAACGACAAACCAATCCCTCTGCCCTGGAGGACCAGTGAGTAGCCGAGCACCCTGCGCAGGAGGACGAGTAAGTAGCTAAGGTGCTCCAGGCAGGGGTCTATCCCTGGGACACAAAAATAGGCACCTCAGAGTGGTGTACTGTGATCGTATGGACACACTTGACGAGGGTCCTGAGCAACAGAGGATAGTCATATTTGCTGTTGTATGAAGGAACTAACTCAGACACTCAATGATCTTACGAGGTTGGACAGGTCACCATCAGCTGTTAGTAAATTCTGGGGTAAGTTTCACAATATCCTCAAGCACATCAATGATTACAAAAACATCCTTTGACAGGTATGCCTTCATTGTGGCGCATGAACCCTGACCAGAGACCAACTCAAAGGTGTAACTCAAAGTCAAATTCTATTTGTCCACACCAAGACACACATGAGCATTGGAGGCGTCAGGCCGGGTCACTTACAATAATACGGGTTAATATGTAGTGATTTGAGTTATTATATATTAGTATGCATATATTTTAATGTTTTCAAATATATTTGGAGTAGTATTGTGTGGAGTCAAGTGTGAATAGGTACTCTAGTAACTTGGTTCATGTCCTTTGAACCTTCCAAGGCATTTTCGAAGTTAGAGGAAAGACCTAGAAGAACTCCATGTGGCAAAAGTCAGATGTGCCATTTTTAGGTCAAAAGGACATGTGTACATTATTCTAGAAAGAGGTGGCAAGTTTTGGGATGTGTTGGGTGCCAACACATCAACATACACCTTCCTAGAAATTACTTATGTAGCAAGTATATAAACAAGAGCTAGAACATAGAAAGACATTCCAGAATCACTCTTGTACTTGCCAAAATCCAGAAATATATTAACTTTCAAGAAGCCATCTCTCTTTCAAGAAGCTACCACTTGTGTTCAAAGATCCTTGTCTTGAATAGATAAAGTATTCTGTTTTACTAAGTACTTTATCTATCTGTTTCACTACAGTGGTATCGGAGCTAGGCACTTTGGTAGCACAAGAAGATGGCCGATCCTCAAGACCAACAGCAAGCTTTCGAAGGAAGCCCTTCCTCTCCAAGACACCCTCCTCCAGCGCCGATGGGAGAGCCCACTCAAGAAAATCTGCAACAACAAGAAGCACCACAAGGAGGAGCACACCCTCCTCCAGCGTCGATGGGAGAGCCTACTCAAGGAAATCTCCAACAACAAGAAGCACCACAAGGAGGAGCACCGTCAAATCCCGTGGCAGCCGCTATAGCAAAGTTGACCCCACCACAAGGAGTTCCCGCAAATGAGTGGGCAGCCTTCCTAATGACCGTCCACAACCAAGTGGGCTTGGCCACCTATGAAGCAACCGTGCAAGCGTCAAGAGAAGCTATGGCTGCCATGGTTGCCCCTATTGCGAGCAATGCTCAAAATCCAGCCCCGGCTCAAGCGCCTCCACAAGAGCCAACGAGAGCAAGGAAACTCATCAAGCCCGGCAAACCCGACACTTTCAACCCCGGGAAAGGTGCCAACCTGAATTTATGGCTCTACCAAGTGGAGACGTACCTCGCATTCCTTGAAGTACCCGAGGAGGACTACGTTCCCTTTGCCGTTACCTTACTTAGAGGAGCAGCAACATCATGGTGGCGTAACTATCAAGCGGCTATATATCAAGCTATGGCGCACCCCATGCTCGGCCAAGAGCCCCCACCATCATATGCAAGATGGGCAGATTTTCGTGAGGCCCTCAAGAAGCAATTCATGCCCATCAATGCGGAGAAGATTGCCCGAGGAAAGCTCCACCATCTCAAGCAAACGACGTCCGTTCAAGAGTATACATCCAGATTTCACGCCCTCACTCTTGAGATCCCCAACATGTCTCTCGAGGAGAAGATTGACCGCTACATCTTTGGCCTCAAACCCAAGGTGGCAAAGGAAGTGGAGTTACGCGACTTGACGGACTTCTCAAAGATCATTGAAGTGGCCCAAAAGGTGGATACCTTGGATTTCAAGCACTCCGTGCCTTCATCTTCACGGGTACCGACGACGCGGGTGTACGCAGCCCCTTCCACATCCGAATCTGGACCCACACCCATGGAAATCGGAGTTATTAAAAGGGACCCCGCGGCTGCCCGGAAGAGTGGAAGACCCTCCAATGACACTTATGATGCAAGAAACCAGCAAGGAGTGAAAGCAAGACTCTCCCCGGCTGAAAAAGAAGCTCTCATGACGGCTGGACTATGCTTTTATTGCAAGGAAAAGGGCCATCGTGCACTTTCATGCCCCAAAAAGTTGTCAAAAAACGGACAGCGCCGGTAGGCCAGGAGCCTACCACCCCAAGACCCACTTCACGAGAAGGCAACACGCCAAGTGAGGTGGAGACCCCCGTTGAAGACGACGTTCCAGCCCCAATGAGTTTGAGAGGTTACCTTGGAGGAGAGAAGGTCCACATCTTGGTGGATAGCGGAGCTCAAGGCAACTTCATTGCTGCAGATTTTGCCACCAAGCACGGTATTACTATGCGAACTCTTGACCACGACGAGGAGATTATGATGCCCGATGGATTCTCCTATACTACCCCTTCCAAGAAGACGTACCCCTTGGCACTCTCTATCAAGTCCTTCAAGGATAGAGTAGTGTTCTCCCCCATGCAATTGGGCAAGTACGACGTCATCCTAGGGACGCCTTGGTTGACCAAGCACAACCCCCAAGTTGATTGGAGGACCGGTACTATCAAGATCAAGAATGACATCACTTCAAGAATCTGTATTTTGCGCGCAATCCAGAATATCCAGACCCAAGACATCCAGAAGCCGGCACACGAGATACTATTGTCCGCCCTCCAACTCAAGAGACTTGTGAGGAAGGGACACGAGCTTCTTTTGGCCTTGATCACGCCAAAAGACATCAAGAAAGACATCGAGAGTCAAGAAGGCAGCCCCGTTCCCAAGGAGATACAAGAAGTCTTAGAGGACTACAAAGAAGTGTTCTCCCCGGAATTGCCCAAGGGCCTACCCCCCAAAAGATTCGTAGACCACAAGATAGAGTTGGAGCCCGGAAGCAAGCCCATCTCTCGGCCTACGTTCAAAATGTCATACACGGAGCTAGACGAAGTCAAGAAGCAAATCAAGGAGCTACTGGAGCATGGCTTCATTCGACCTAGCAAGTCGCCATTTGGAGCCCCGGTGCTATTTGTCAAGAAGAAAGATGGTACCTTGAGGATGTGTGTGGACTATCGCGCCCTCAACAAGATCACCATCAAGAATCGATACCCGCTGCCGCGCATGGATGAGCTCATGGACCGGCTGGTTGGAGCCAAGTACTTCACGAAGATTGACTTACGGAGCGGCTACCACCAGATTCGCATCGCAGAACCGGACATAGAGAAGACGGCATTCAGGACAAGATATGGACATTTTGAGTTCATGGTCCTGCCATTTGGACTCACCAACGCGCCAGCAACTTTCATGACTATGATGAACACCATATTTCAGCCCATGTTGGACAGATTTGTGGTGGTATTCATCGATGACATCCTTATCTACAGCAAGACCCTTGAAGAGCATGCGAGACACTTGAAAGAAGTCCTTGAAGTATTGAAGCAAAACAAGCTGTTTGCGAAGGAGTCAAAATGCGAGTTTGCCAAACAAGAAGTGGAGTTCCTAGGTCTCCACGTGACTGCTGATGGCATCAAGATAGACCCCAAGAAGACCACGGTGGTGGAGGAATGGCCAACCCCCACGACCAAGAAAGAACTCCAGTCATTCTTGGGATTTGCCAATTGGTACAGAAAATTCATCCAAGGCTTCTCGCACATAGCAGCCCCCCTGACAGATCTACTCAAGAAGGACAGGCTATATACATGGACCGAGAAAGAGGAAGAGGCATTTCAAGAGTTAAAGCGAAGATTGACCACATCCCCGGTGCTCACACTCCCAAGTCCAAACCCAGATTGGCCCTTCCACGTCATCACCGATGCATCTTCCTATGCAATAGGAGCAATCCTGCTTCAAGACCAAGGCAAGGGACTGCAGCCCATCGCCTACGAGTCAAGGAAGCTAAATCCAGCCGAGCAAAATTATACAACCACGGAGCGAGAGGCATTGGCGATTGTACATGCCTTGAAGGTTTGGCGCTGCTACGTTGAAGGACGCAAAGTACTGGTCACCACGGACCACGAGGCGTTAAAGCACCTCCAGACGCAGCCGTATCTCTCAAGGAGACAAGCAAGATGGAGCGGATACTTGCAACAATACAACATCACGATTCAGTACCAGCCCGGCAAGACAAACCCGGCTGACCCCCTCTCAAGACTGCAATTAAATGCAGTGATGGTATCCCTGAAGACAGATCTGGAAGCTCGATTTTCAGCCGCCTATGAAAGAGACCCTTACTACAAGAACGGAGAAGCAGCCTTGGACCCATGCAAGAAGCAAGAAGGCAATTATTGGGTGAGGCAAGATACGGGCCAGAGATGTGTTCCTAATGACTTAGACCTCCGGCTCTTGCTTCTACGAGAAGCACACGACAACCCTCTTGGAGGACACTTTGGAATCCTAAGGACCACGGGCGTTCTAGCTAGGACTTATTGTTGGCCAGGCATGTCTAAGCAAGTCAAGGAGTACTGCAGGAGCTGTGACACATGCCAAAGAATCAAGCCATCATCGCAAAAGGCGGGAGGACTCCTCCAACCACTACCAATCCCCGAAAGACAATGGACGGACATCTCAATGGACCTTATCGTGGACTTGCCCGTGACACCTCGAGGCCATAATGCAATACTCACGGTGGTGGACAGACTTACCAAGATGGCTCATTTTATTCCCACGACGACTAAGGCTACAGCACCACAACTTGCAAGACTCATCTTTGACAACATCTTCCGACTCCATGGACTACCATCAAGAATTGTGTCAGATAGAGATCCAAGATTCACAAGCCATTTCTGGAAAAATCTCTTCAAGAACTTGGGTACATCGCTGGATATGTCTACTGCCTACCACCCACAATCAGATGGGCAAACCGAGCGTATGAATCGTACCCTAAAGACCTCTCTAAAGGCCTACGTGTCTACCCTCGAGCAAGACTGGGACATGTACTTGACCCCCCTCGAGTTTGCCTACAACAACACTACGCAGGCCTCTACCCAAGAGTCCCCATTCTTCCTCAACTATGGCTTCCATCCGACCACGCCACTGAGCTTCACGGCTGGCCATGATGAAGTACCTGCAGCCACAGATTTTATGGAGACATTAGAAGCAGCCCTTACAGCAGCGAAGAAAGCTCTACAACACGCGCAAGATGCTCAAGCAAGAGTGGCGAACAGATCCAGAAGAGAAATTACGTACAGAGTGGGTGACAACGTGTTACTATCATCCAAGAACATTTCCCTGAACAACAGGCCTGCCGGCAGCAAGTTCTCTCCCAAGTATTTGGGACCCTTCAAGATTATCCAGCAAGTCAACCCCGTTGCTTTCAAGCTAGAACTTCCCCAGACTATGCACATCGACCCCGTATTCCACGCTTCCCTCTTCAAGCCATATGTGCAACCCGACAACAAGTTCCCAGGACGTGTGACAACCCCACCAGCCCCAACAATAGTGGATGATCATTTGGAGTACGAAGTGGAAGACATAGTGGCTATGAGAAATTTCAGGAGACAGCAGCAATACTTGATCAAGTGGAAAGGATATCCAGATTCGGAGAATAGTTGGGTGGCGGCGCACTACCTTGACAAAGTTCAGAGAAAGTTGAAGCGCTTCCATGCCGCCAACCCCCATCTTGGACCAGCCCCAAGTCTCTCTACTAGAAGCCCGAAGACTTCAGGGAGGCAGCCTGCCACCATCAAGAAGCAGCAGAAGACCCCTTGGAGGCAGCCTGCAAGAACAAGAAAGAGGAAAAATTGACATTAGACACTCTTCTCTTCTCGCAGTTTCTGGACAGAAAACTAAAACTGCTACTGGTAATAGGTCTCTGCATAATAAATTCTGAAAATTTACCTGGCTGTAGTCCATGAGTAGCCGGTCATTTAGAGTCCAAGTTTGCTCAATTTGGAGCACTGGTGAGAGAGATATGATGCTCTAAGTAGAAGGGGGTCAGGCTGCTGGCATTGTTAGGACAGAATATGCCTTCTGACATTGTGCCTTCCCCTGAACTTGGAATGCTCTGAAACTCAAGACTCTGGTAGAACATCTTACAGCGCCCAGTTTGAGACTTAGTTTGCAGAATTTGGAGAAGTATAGAAGGACTTATGATTTTCAGAAGTTTCTGCACAGATTTGGAGGAGTGCCTACTCTCTCAGCTCTCAACGACACTCCAGAAATGAGAATGCTCTCAAATTTGGTGACCCGGTAGAGTTCTCCGACGCGGTCCGTCTGGCACTCGAATTTTCAGATTTGGAGCAGTTCTGTGGCCGCTATGAATTTTTGAGTTCGTGGCAGATTCTGGGCCAACTTGTACAATTTTCTTTATCATTAAGGAGTAGGCTAGCCAATAAGGTCACACCACCTACGACCTTGCCTAGTCTACCTTACATGTGTAGCACCTGACTTGGCGCCTTTGACTAGTCCTCTTCACATGTGTGGCATCTGACTTGAAACTGTTGACTAGTTTGCTCCACATGTGTAAGACCTGACTTGACGCGCCGAGACGTCGCTTTTTCTATCGGGGGGGTGATGTAGTGATTTGAGTTATTATATATTAGTTTGCATATATTTTAATGTTTTCAAATATATTTGGAGTAGTATTGTGTGGAGTCAAGTGTGAATAGGTACTCTAGTAACTTGGTTCATGTCCTTTGAACCTTCCAAGGCATTTTCGAAGTTAGAGGAAAGACCTAGAAGAACTCCATGTGGCAAAAGTCAGATGTGCCATTTTTAGGTCAAAAGGACATGTGTACATTATTCTAGAAAGAGGTGGCAAGTTTTGGGATGTGTTGGGTGCCAACACATCAACATACACCTTCCTAGAAATTACTTATGTAGCAAGTATATAAACAAGAGCTAGAACATAGAAAGACATTCCAGAATCACTCTTGTACTTGCCAAAATCCAGAAATATATTAACTTTCAAGAAGCCATCTCTCTTTCAAGAAGCTACCACTTGTGTTCAAAGATCCTTGTCTTGAATAGATAAAGTATGCTGTTATACTAAGTACTTTATCTATCTGTTTCACTACATAATAATACCACGATGCCATTGTGGAAGAATAGGATCGTGACGAGGCGCGAGCTGCCACTCAGGCTACTGCACAAGTCAATGGAGGTGGTGGGATATCAACTGGGAGCCAGCAATCTTCACCAGGATGGCGTGCTGAAGTGCATGGCATCACACCCGCTTCCGTGGTGCCGCCGCAGCCTCCTCACCACCTCCCAGCTCTCCTGAAGCTGCCCGATATGGGTATGCCATGCTTGCCCCTTGTTCCCGGGAGGCAAATCAACGGAAGGTACCCGTTGCTTCTGGCCCCCACTTCATCGACCTTGACACACCAAGCGACGGCCCCTCTGCACACCCTCATCCTGCTCGTACTGCGCCTTATACGGCAAGACTCTCCCAAGCATATAGACCTCCTCCTGCAAGGCCTGCTAGGCCATCTGCCTATAGCCCTCGTCGATCGGATACCCCAATCCCCCAATCGGAGTCGAAGTCCCCTAACAGAGGCTCGCCCTCACATGGTAGTAGGCCAGATTCCTTCTTTGTTGATAGAAAAAAGAGGCGCAGCTTTGTAGACAATGCAAGTATGCAAGAGAAATGATTCTTGCTTATTTAAGAAATATAGTTTATTGAAGTATATAAGATCAGAGTTGATTAGAAACGTGTAAAATCAGGGTGCAATCTTTGCACTTATGAAAAATATGTTTACATCAATACCCCTTGACGCACTTATTGTAGTGTGCCATAATTGCACACTAACTCAAGGCACAAGAATTAAAGAGCCGAATTTGAGGATAAGAGCTTCTCCTTTAGAAACTCATGTCCTGTTGCTTATCAGGCATACAAACATGTCTAAGCACATACACAACATTAGCGGACTGAATAGCAAAGGCGCGCTCTCATTCAGATGACCATAATGTAGCTAAAAGATATCCTACTGACTTAGGTGCAAAACCATAGAATATGTCCACTGTGTGACATCGAAATACCCGATACAATAACTTTGTCAATACTTCACCAAATTGATCAAACTTAACGGCAGCGGACGCGTCTTGACAAAAACTTTCTGAAATGTCCTAGTTCGCTCAATTTGGTGCTCAGAGGAAGAAGCCATGTCATTTGCGTAAAAGCTGCTCATAATAACGAACCCAAAAGTGCACGCATCACTTGCAAGTAGAAATCCGAGTGTAAAGCCTACTCTCCAGAATGAGGGACCACAAGATCTCAACCTGCTATGTACCTACTGACCACCTGCTTGATGTAATGAATCAGTAAATTGGTTGATATAATATTCATTTAAATATAACAAGTTCAGCCTGCTAAACTCTAGTTAATAATCAGTCTGCTGGACTTTATATTTAAAATCAGTTTAATGACTCCGCCGGAAGCAGCAGGCTGAAGTCAGCTTAAGTCAGCTTGCTGACACATTCTTTGACAGCCAGCTGACTTCCGTACTCGGTAGCAGCGAACTGCCTCGATATGCATCTAAGTGTGGTATGCTAGATGAATGGCCAGATGACATCCCTATGATGGATGGCGATTCGGGATGATGGGAGATGGCAGTGGATTTGGTTAACCGAGGTCCTACCAACGTGGTTAACTCCCGGGTAGGCGGTGCCATCGCACTGACCGTTGAACAGTAAACTCATTCCATGTACATATGCTAGGCATTGCTCTCGAGTTCGGCATTCGGAAACGAGGCCAACTCTCTTGTACAGCTTACTGAGAGACGTCTGAATCCAAGGCGAGAAGCCATTGATACGCACTGTCTTCTAACCTTGCTTATGTATGAGTTTTACTGATTGCATTATTGATGCTGGTTTACTCGCATTTGACTTACGAGTGTTGTTCACTGCTAGTGTGTTGTCCTTTTGCCGTTTAACCAGTCAACGGAAAATCCATAAAGATTACTTGCTGATATAAAGATCTTTATTAATTGTTATTCGCCTATTTGGTAAGTCGATTCATTTCAGTGGTATTGGAGCAGTTATCACAGTCTTCTTTGTGTGGTAAGGACAAGGTCTCAAACTAGCAACTCTCGAGGCATGGAGAACCAGGATAACGAGAATGTCGAAAACCAGGCGAAAAGCCATGTAGCGGGAACCCGTACCTATTCTGAAGCAGTGGCAGATACTGCAGCTAGAGAGGCTGCAGATGAGGCAGCTGCTATTGCCGCAGTCGCAGCACAGCAAGCTGAGGAGGAGAGAGCCAGATTAGAAGCTGAACAAGTAGCAAAGGCCGCTGAAGATACAGAAAGGAGGGAAGGACAGCCAGCTGACGAGCGCACTGTTGAAGAACTTATGGCATCAAGGGCCAATGTTCTGAACCCACCTCCTGCTGTACAACTCAATGTACCCCTAGGTCAAATACGTGACCGGCTGAATGCGGCAGGAATTGCTGCTGCAGGAGCGAGAGGGATTGTTGAGGACACTACTCAGCGAGTAGATGCCAATGCTGCTGCTGCATTTGCTAATCTACCACCCCAAAGTGTAGACTTGGGAGCATTGTTCGTTCAGATGCAGTCGCAAATGGCGACCATGTATCAGTCCCAGCAGGAGGACAAAAGAATCATAATGTCCCTACTCCGGGACAGAGACCAACTGGGGTCTCAAACCACTGGTGGTGGTGGCAGAGGGCCTAGTAAGCCCAAGCCGAAACCTCCCCAAGACTATGATCTTGAGGGAAACAGAAAATATTACTTGATCAAGTTTCTCGCGGATGTTGAGCAGTGGCTGGAAAACTACCCAGAACTGCAAGATTACGAGAAGGTCAGGGACACCGGTGCGCTACTAAAAGGCAGTGCCGCAAACTGGTGGCTTTACTGGAAAGGAGAGCGTAAGGCTCGGCAAATCAGTGACCCTACGTGGGTAGAGTTTGTCGAGAAGTTGCATGAGAAGTTTGATGTCATCAACCAGCAGGAGAAAGCTATCTATGCGATGATCTCCCTGACACTGAAGCAGACCACTTCAGTTGCTGAGTTTGCTCAAAAGTTCCAAGAGAACATGATGAAGCAGCCAGATTTGCCAGAACGGTATAGGATAGCATACTTCAGGTATGGCTTGAAATCCGAGGTCTCTGGTCATTTTGCTGAGAAAAAGTATGAGAAACTGGCTGACTTGATCCAGGATGCTGATGCCTGGGATCAGCAGCAGTTCAATCACAAGCGCCAGAGTAATGCTTTGGTATCTAAGATTGTCAAAAAGCCCCACGGTTCCTACTGTGCAATTGAAGGAGACCAGGCTGAGGATGATCAGGGTGATGGATATGAGTATGAGTATAATGCCATACAGTCTGGAGGTAGAGGTGGTTTCCCTCGAGGCGGCTATGGAAGAGGTGGTGGTAGGACTAAGCCGAGACCAGCCTCAGCAAAATCGATTTGCTTCCATTGCCAGCAGCCAGGTCACTTCAGAGAGCAGTGTCCAGACAAGCACCTCCCAAAAGTCGAGAGAAAAGACCAGCCTTTAAAAGACAGCAACAGTCAGTAATCCAGTCTACTGACTGTGAGGATGCTAGAGATAGTGAGTCGTCACTAGCTGCCCTCGTAGCAGGTATTATGGGTCCTGCTGAACTGGATTCACTATGCATGCCTGACAAACAGATAAAGGAGACCATCAGCAATATAGACGTCCAGAGAGTGCACACTCTGGATGCTCTTGTTCCACCTGATGTCCAACATTTCTTTGCTACGTCAGGAGAACAATGCGAAAGTCAGGAAAAGACAGTCCCCCCTATCCTACTGCATTGCATGATTGCAGGTAGGAAGGTGAGGGCATTTGTTGACGGAGGGGCGTCACATACTTTTATCCACAAGGACTTAGTTAAGCGGCTAAGGCTGCCTACTGTCACCCAAGGGAATAGAAAAATATTCCTTGGAGATGCCTCAAGTATCCCGGGAGGAGTTATAACCAAGCCTATTGAGGTCCAGTTAGGTTCTGGCATTGCAGTTCTAACTGAAACGCTTACATTTGAGGTACTCAACACTGGCTTTTATGATCTCGTGCTAGGCAGGTCCTGGCTTAATAGACATCAAGCTGAAGTGTGTTGGAGCAGAGGTACAGTTAAAGTGAGAGGAGCCAGTGATGGGCAGACTGACTTGGCACCCACCAGTGCTCTTCCTCTTGTCCTGTGTGGATGGCAAATGAAGGAAAAGAAGAGGCTTCCAGAAGGATGCAAGTTGCTGAATGCAATGGAGTTCGTCAAAAGCTGGAACCAGAAGGAAGACAGAATGTTCTGTCTGCTGCTAAGAGAGGTACCTCCTCAACCTGAAGAAGTGGTTGAGAAAAAGGTAAGCCCTCCGGAGCACCCTACTGCTGCAAAAATTGTTGCTCAGTACACGGATGTATTTAATATGCCTCCAGGACTACCCCCTAAGAGGGAAGTAGATCATAGGATTGATTTATTACCTGGGAGTCAGCCACCTTGGCAACGCACGTATGGCTTGTCTTATGTGGAGAGCGAGGAGTTGAAAACACAGATTGCAGAGCTTGAGGAAAATGGTTATATTTCTCCCAGTAAATCACCGTACGGCGCACCCATCCTATTTGTTAAGAAAAAGGATGGCAGTATGCGGATGTGTGTGGATTACAGAGCCCTGAACAGAATTACAGTAAAGAACAAGTATACTTTACCCAGAATTGAGGACTTGCTTGATACCCTGTCTGGTGCTAAGGTGTTCAGTAAGATAGATCTCAAGAGTGGTTATCATCAAATCAGAATTGCTGAGGGGGATGAACACAAGACTGCCTTCCGCACACGTTATGGACACTATGAGTTCAATGTGATGCCATTTGGACTGACTAATGCTCCTGCTACCTTCATGGGTGCTATGAATGACATTTTCAGACCTTATTTGGATAAGTTTGTGCAAGTTTTCCTGGATGATATTTTAATTTTCTCTAAAGATGAAGCTCAGCACGCTGAACACTTAAAGACAGTCAGGTCATCCCAATTATCGCAATTATCCCAATATGCCGCCAGCACCTCTTGCAGAACTCGGTTAGTTCTTTCAGTCTGCCCATCAGTCTGAGGGTGGTTTGCTGTGCTGAGCAGCTGTTTGACTCCCATTAATCCCATTAAAGCTCTCTAGAACTTAGAAATAAATTTTGAGTCTCTGTCTAAGATGATATTAGAGGGTAGCCCATATTGGCATACTACATGGTTGTAGAATTGTCTTGCAGTTTCGAGTGCAGTTACTTTGACGGTTGTGGAGATGAACATGACCATTTTTGTCAGTTTATCCACCACTACCAGTATCGAGTCATGCCCATTCGCAGTTCTTAGTAGTGTTACCACCCAGTCCATGTATATTGTTTCCCAGCGTCCAGCTGGGATGGGCAGTGGTTGTAAGAGACCCCCGGGTGGTGTGTGCCTAGACTTATTTTTCTGAAACTGATCACAGGACTTAACATATTTCAAGACCTCACGAGGTAACCCATCCCAATGATAGTTTAGGCTTAGGCGCACGCACTCCCGATGCGGTTGGAATAATCGGTTGCACCACTGCATAAACATGGATTGATGGTACAACAAGTGCAGGTGCCGAACTTGTGGAAGCGGCATTCCCAACAACAACTCGCACCATTCTCTCCACCTCCGCGCGCATATTTTGTTGAAATTGGGCGTAGACTTCTCCTCCAATTGCATTTTCCATTTGCCTTAGCATCGCCTGCATCTCTTGTTGCTCTCTGGTCATTGTTTGTGCTGCCTGCTACCTCGCGCGCTCAACATGCTCGACATGTTCGCCTCCTCCAGCTGCCGGTTGCGACTCCTTAATATAATATGCAAATTAGCCCAGCTCTAATACCAGATGAAAGGGGCAGAGTGCCCTAGTGGAAACGTAGTAACTCACGAGGAAAGGAACTAGTTGCAATCATACTAAAGAGTGCAGCGGCATCTCACTAAGAAAGCTTAGGAAAATTACTCAACATTTTGAGTAGCAAGGAACTGCTCGCAAATGATGTAGGATGAAAGGCCTTGTCATTACAAACCCGTAGAAATTTACAGAAGTGAAAATTGATAAGAAATAAAGAAGTTATGTCTATTTATAGTTTTCTGCCTGAGTGCTCCTTTCTAGGAGGAGCTACGGAATTTAGCAAGTGTTCGTCAAATCGTCCCTTCCAGAATATTCGTGAGTAGGCCAGATCATCTGACGTGTTGGGCCAAATTGACGTCCACATACATGCATCGACATTACTAGAATTTTCTATCTTAGACGCGCTAGGCTAAACCGAAACTTCTAGGTAAATCGACCTAGTCGGCACTCCGCGTCAGCCGAACTTATGTGAAGGTTCGAGTTCACTCTGACGGGCCAGATCGCTCGACGCCGCCGGTCAATCCAACGGTCGCGCTCACCGCGAATTAGGGACAATCGTCAACCGACCTCAAAACTAATTAAACTTCAGAAATCCGTAACTCTCTCAATACTTGACCAAATTAGATGAACTTTATATCAAAATGAACACAAAAATACACTCTAGACTTCTATGCCATCAAAACATATTTTCATGGAACTCAAAAATGCATTTTATAAACCTGTGACCTTACACGAGGCTCCGCCTCGCCTGGGCCGCGAGGTAGCTCGTCATGGGGTTGTGGGAGAGGGCGCTCTTCCTCCTTAGAAGGGTTTGTGGGGTCGAAGGCTTGGGAGCGCACGCTGGTGGGCAGCCATGGCCGCTAGCCCACCATGGCCGCTCGTGGTTGCAGGTGGCCATGGCCGCCTGCTTGTTATGAGGGTGCTAGAGAGAGAGGGTGGGAAGGGGAGGGAGGAGGCATGGTGGAGGGAGGTATAGGTCGTTAGCGTCGACAGCGTTCGCGCTGTTTCGACGCTCTAATTTGTCCCGATCCTTAGGAGGGCCTTTGTGAGGGGAACATTGTCGGCCGTCCGACAGTGATCATGTGCGCCAACCGAACGAGTATCAAGTATCAAAGAGCCTAGTGGAGATTCGAGAACCTCAATTGACTCGAGACCAGAGAGTGCGGTCGATTTCCGACGGAACTGAAGATTCATCCGCATGCCTGTTCAAGATTTACATCGCCCGGCCTTTGAGGCGCCAGCCCACCCCTAGTCGCCCAAATTTATAATATTAAGACACATCGATGATCGGGATTTGGAACTACGGCTCCTTAGCGGCCACGCCTGTCTCGAGTGTCTAGTCTCTAGATCGCGCGGCTCGAGAGTCGACTTTGAGTCTCGACTCTCGAGGCCTCTCGACCGTTCTCGAGCCTGAACTGGTTTCGAGTCTCGACCATGGTTTCGACTCTCCACCAGCTTTTGCCAACCCTAGCTGACTTCACATTCTTTTTCAGCTCCACTGGAGCCCGGTGCTTTCAGCTACCGCGGCCCGCCGGGCTACCGCAATTAAGGCCAGACAAAATGTCCTACTTCCGGATCGTGGGGATCCCCGCGGCTCCCAGCGGCTGTAATGATCCGCCTAACGTCAAGTGCATTGTCACATTCCTAGACATGGCTTTGCACGCCTTCTTGTTTCACGAGCTCGAATTATCTGCTCTTTAGCGTCCGCGTCTAGAAGTCGTTCCGATCTGTACCTTATTGTACCAGATATGTCGTAGAGGTTTGTCGTATCAGCACATTTCGAGCAGGTAATTTGTGAAGGTCATGCTGAGTTGGATGCTTGGCAGCGTGCCTGTCCGTCAGGGTTACATTTGTGCACAACGGCTCTAGAACACCTTGTGAATGTTGAGGAACGCAAAATGCACGCCATTAAAACTGCTCAAAACACGGCATTATGACGTTATGTCAGTGATGGGACGCCCCTGACATCAAAGCGTGTGTACCGGCACACTCTGGTGTTGCCGAAAGGTACGGGCGGTACTAATGGAAGTGAGCAGAAGCGCGTGTACGACGCACGCTGGTATAATCGAGAGGTACGAGCATGTACTAGTCAGTGCCAGTGAACCACAGAGAATCACAGTCTGGAGTGGTCTGGAGAGCTTAGATCAGTGTTGCTTCGAATGTGCTACCATGGTCCTATGTTGGGGACGGGTACTCTTCTTGGATGGGCAGGCCGATCTGTACATGCATCTTTGTCAGCTACTTGGCTAGCAACGGCTGACAGATATTGAGCGACCTTGCGGTTGGAACCATGCGTCGAAATTTGTCTCTAAGAGCAGATAGCCGTGGGAGAACTGAGAGACGAGGTAACCAGTATGCATGGCCACTATCAGCGCTCAAGAAACTCTTTGCGCCTAAAAGGTAAGGAGTGAGGTTTCACGGTTAGCGAACATATCTGCGCGCTCTCAGTGAGCTTCGTCAATTCTCGCAGAGAGGAGCAAGCGCATCAATAGCTGAGAATAAGTGGAGCTGTCCTAGAGGTACGCTGAAATTCGTTCTGTGGGAGGCGGAAAGATGAGGGGCGTTTCAGTGAGCCGCAAGAAGGGATGAACGTTTACGGTGCACAAATAAGCTCCGGAGGGAGTAGTTGATAGAGATGACTTTAGTCAACTCCGCCAAAAACAGTGGAGCTCCGTTATTAGTACCTGCATGCCGTGCCACCAATCGAAGTTAGAGGAAACAATGGATGTGGCTTCACATGAATAGCAAATGGCGATTCATATGCCTTCTGTCTGAGCCCATTTATCAGCCGTCAGATGTCTCTGATCGGAGTTGGAGCAGCTATAGCCTGACACACGCGTCATCACGTTAGCACTCAATATTTACATCTCAACAGAGACGGAAACTACGGATGTACGCGTCAAGATGTCGGATCGTCGTCAGATAGGCAGCGTCCCTCTCGCCAGCTGGAACTATGCAACTCCTCCTCGCAGAGAAGGCGGGAGGGAGGTGGCCCTTCTCCTCCACAGGCCTGAAGCAGGATCCAAGCACTGGTCTCTAGACTCTGATCCCGGAGAGAGATGGGGGCCAGGGCTGGAGCCGTGGCCAGTGCCGGTGCCGGTGCCGGTGCCGGGGAGAAGGGGTCATGGGAACAAAGAGAATAACTTCTGTGAGAGCTCGTACCATTGGCCGGGCCCCATTGGTGTTGGCCGCTGTCTCAGACAGCAGCAGCAGCAGCAGGAGCAGCCACCAGCAATTGGAGTGCCCAGGTGGCGCCCCATCGGTGGCCCAACTAGCTGCAGTGCTTCCTGTTGCGAGCCCGGCCGACTGCTGTCTGGCCCGCAGCAGTGCTTCTGCCTGCTGGGCCCCCCCCACGGCAGCTGCTCGCGCGCCCTCAAGTCTGTCATTATACAGAACATAGAGAGCACACACAGAGAGAACCTCGCCTGCCTTCTGGAGATTGCGGCCTACCAAAGGCGGCAGTTACAGCAGACTGGCGGCAGCAGGGCCAGGCATTTAGGGGGGGGAGAGCCGCCGCCACACGCAAAGCGATTGCGTGCCACCTGGCCCTCCCCCTCACCAAGCCTCCAGCCCCACCAGCTGGCGCCAGCAGCAGCTGCAGCCCACCAGCAGCAGCAGCTGCAGCACTCCCCCCCGCATGAGCACCACCACCACCAGCAGCAGCAGCAGCAGCAGCCACCGCAGCAGCAGGAGGAGGAGCAGCAGAGTAGGGGCCTGTTGGAGCTGCCCCAAGACTGCCAGCTGGCCATTCTCCTGCGCCTGGAGGGGCCCGGCGAGCTGGCAGCTGTCTCGCTGACGTGCCGCCAGCTCCTCGCCCTCTCCTCGGAGGCCTGCACCAGCCTGCAGCTCTGCCGCCCGCCCAGCGTCCCCGCCGCCCGCCAGCTCTTTGCGCGCTTCGTCTACGTCACCGCCCTCGACCTGCCCTGGAACGGCCGGAGCGCACGCCTCTCTGACACGCTTCTCGCTGAGCTGGCAGCCTCCCAGCTCCCGCTGCGCTCCCTGGGGCTCGAGAACCAATCAGCCATTACCGACGGCGGCGCACGTGCCGTGGTCGTCGGATTCTCCCGCACCCTCCGGGGGCTCAATCTAAGTGGCTGCACCTCGCTGTCTCAGCGCAGCATCGCAGCGATCGCGTGCCACTGTGGCGGCCTGCTGACCCTCCAGGTGGCATACTGCCCGGGCATCAGCTCCGCTAGCCTGGAGATACTGAGCAGCAGCTGCAGGGAGCTCTCATCTCTCAAGTATTCGGAGGCTGCGGGGCGGCTGTCGGGGCGGTGGCCCCAAATCCGAGCACTTACTGTAATCTCTTCCTCCCTCCCCCCCTCCCTCCCTCCCTCCTCTCTCCCGCCTGCCTCCCTGTGGGCCTGCACCCCTTGGTCCCTCTTTCCCTTTCGACGTAAACAAATTTGTACGCATGTATTTGAACAGATACATGCATATACATGTGAAAATGTAGACATATGTAAGCATTTACATGCATCTTACGTGCGTATAGCATGTGAATACATGTGTGTGTGTGTGTGTATGCACGTGTACGTTATTTGTTTCTCGTGTGTCTGCTCGTGTGCCAAAATTGCTGACACTGTATAGTGTTTCTTCCGTGGTCAGCACCCCAAAAGTGTGTCGTTAAGATCGCAAAGTCCTTCATGATAGGAGCCCTGGGAGGGTCCACGACAAAGCTTGATATCACTTCACTGGTCCTATTATTCTGCAGCAAGGCACTAGCACTTCAAGTGTCCTCGCATGTACTGCAGCAAGGAACAGAACACACACCACAGTCAGTCCGATTGGCGAGCCAATGCCTGTTGGAACGAGGGTTGCCGGAGCTGGACGATGGAGCATGCGGTCCAAATTAATGTGTACTTTTTGTATTTTTATTTGTAATCATCACGGCCCTCACCTGAGGTCTTGGTCAAGGAGGGGGCTTGGGCGGGCGGGAGCGAGGGAGGTGGTGAAGGAGGAGAGAGCGGGGAGCAATAAGCGGGTGCCTCATCCTCAACATCTACCCGTATTGGCATGTTGTTGACTGGGAAAAAAATTTAAAAAAATAAAAAAAATTAAAAAAAATTTATATATATACATATATCTATCTATCTATATATAGTTATATTTAGATGTCTCTGTATACATGTATATACGAAGCACATGTTGAAGTATGTTACCTTTAGGTTATTCTTCTCCTTCAGCTACCGAAGATTGTTTTGTTTTGAAGCTGGACCACTGACTTCCCGTGACTTGCATTTCTTATCTCTCTCTCTCTCCGCGCCTCTTTCCCAAAGCCAAGCACACCTTACTACTCATGCCTCCCAATATAAGCTGGATAAAGGTGATGGCCGCCTCTCCCACTCCCTCTCCCTCTTCCACTCTCCCTCTCTCCCTCTCCCTCCTATCCCTCCTATCCCTCTCCCTCTCCCTCTCCCTCTCTCCCTCTCCCTCCTATCCCTCCTATCCCTCCTGTCCCTCTCCCTCTCCGTCTCTCCCTCTCCCTTTCTCCCTCTCTCCCTCTCCCTCTCCTCCGTCTCCCTCTCCCTCTCTCCCTCTCCCTCCTATCCCTCCTATCCCTCTCCCTCTCCCTCTCCCTCTCTCCCTCTCCCTCCTATCCCTCCTATCCCTCCTGTCCCTCTCCCTCTCCGTCTCTCCCTCTCCCTTTCTCCCTCTCTCCCTCTCCCTCTCCTCCGTCTCCCTCTCCCTCTCTCCCTCTCCCTCCTATCCCTCCTATCCCTCCTGTCCCTCTCCCTCTCCGTCTCTCCCTCTCCCTTTCTCCCTCTCTCCCTCTCCCTCTCCTCCGTCTCCCTCTCCCTCTCTCCCTCTCCCTCTCCTCCCTCTCCCTCTCTCCCTCTCTTTCTCCCTCTCCTCCCACATCCTGTTCTTCTTTCTCCAACTCAGTGTTCCCCTCTCGTTGGTCTTCACCCTCAACGGGGATGGGGCTCCAGGTGACGTGCGATGACGAATGCAGCAGCCCCCGCCTCCACCCCGCCCCAGAGGTCGAGACCGAGGCCGGAATCGACGCCGAGGCCGAAGCCGAAGCAGAGCCAGCCGAGTGCCCCCTGCTCACCTCCCTCACGCTCCAATTTTGCAACTCCTTTGGCCCCAGCACCACCACCGTTAGCATTGCCCCCCCCGCCGCCGCTGCCGGCATCGTCGCCGCTGCTGCCGCTGGCATCGCTGACGCCTATGTAACCGCCGCTGCTGCGGCCGCCGCCGCCGCAGACGCTGACAGCAGCAGCAGCAGCAGCGGCAGCGGCAACGGCGGCGGCAACAAGCTGCGGCGCTTGCGGGAGAGCTACCCTGCTGTCACCAGGCTGGTGCTGGACTCCTGCTCAGGGATCTCTGCGGGGAGCTTCGGCCCGCTGTGGCCGGGCCTGCGGGTGCTGCACCTGCCCGTGTCGAACGTGACGGACGAGGCCCTGCAGGGCGTGGCCGCGTGCTGCCGCCAGCTGGAGGAGCTCAGCCTCCACGGCAACGCGCACGTCACAGACCACGGGCTCGCCACCGTCACGCTTGCATGCCGGAGGTGTGCCCGCGCTCTCTCGCTCCGCTCGCACGTGCTCGCATGCACAATCTCGCTACGCTTGCATGCTCACACGCTCGCACGCTCGCATGCTCGTGCACGGTCACTTGCATTTGCACGCTCGCTCGCTTGCTCGTTTGCTCGCCGTCATAACCCTTGCCTGCCGGGAGTGGTCGGGTGATGAGGCGCGCTCGCATGCACGCACATATACACACACGCGTGTTTGTTTGCTCCAATGTCCTACCAGAGATGAACGCGTAATCAAGTGCAGTTGCACCCACGTACATGTGTACGCGCGTTTGCAAGCAAGGGAGCTTGCTTGCTTTATTGCTCGGGTGGGCTCACACATGGGTAATCACTTTCTTGCTTGCATGCATTCCCGCACATGCGCAAGCCCAGTCAGTTGGCACAATAATGCACGCATACGTGCACAGTCGGCCATGCACACACAAAAGACACACGCATACACGTGCACACACAAACACGCGCGCACACGTGCACATTCAGGCACACACGCTCTGATACAAATGCATGTGCAAGCACACGTCACACGCACACGCACACGCACACGCACATGCACGCTTGTGCGCGCGCATACCTTGTTGAAAACGCCGGAGTTGCACGTGAGCCCTCTCCTCTTCGACTAACGTACCTAACCTTTCTTCTTTCTTTTCACATCAGACCGTACGTATGCATATACATCTCTTTCTTTATTCATCTCTATATATATCTATTCCCCTTTGGACGAACCACGCGGGGTGCTGGAGTACGACATCCTCTAATCCATCCTCTTGTTTTTTGCAAGTTAGCTTCATTGGCGACGACTTAGCCTGATTTGCGCATGCGTGCGTGCCACGTGGGCTGGGCTGGACCGCAGGCTGGAGGTCCTGGACGTCAGCAGCTGCAGGCACATCACGCATGCGGAGGTTGCGGCCGTGGCGGTGGGCAGGAGCCAGCTGCTCAAGCTGGTGGTGCTCCCGCGGCAGCGCTTCGGCGTGAGGCGCATGCGGGTCCTGTCCCGCCACGGCTGGTCGCTGCAGCGCGACCCGGGCAGATATCACCTGCGGCGGAGCGGCGTGTGCGGCTGCCAGGCGTGCGTCAGGGCGCGCGCTGCCCTCGAGTGATGATTGAGTGCAATTGAGTGGCATGAAATTAAAAGCATGAGTCCCTTTGAATTCACCGGAAGCGCACGTATTTTCAGTTGACCGGAAGCGCGCGTGTTTCGAAGAGTGCCAACAGTCAGATAGGCGGAGAGACAGCTACCTTAGGAGACAGAGTTTTATTTAATGTAGGAGTTCAGCTTTGACGTAACTAGGGTGCCATCACAGCTGTGCCCTGCCCGGACGGAGTGCTTACAATAGCATAACGCAATGGCAGTGATCAACTTGTGTTGAGGCTGATTCCATCGGAATCAAAGGTCTCGGGTAGTTTGCGTTTACGCTTGCTCTCATGCTTGCTTGAAGATGAAAAGCAAGATAAGAAAGGTGCCATGCACCAGGATCGGTTGATTGCATGGGAGCTAGATAGGAAGAATTCAGGCAGTGGATGTCTTTCTTTAAGAATGATACGGTGAGGAGCTATAGCATCAGCAACAGTTACAACCTTTACACGCAATGCAACAATCTCCGAGGAGATGCCTACAGTTGAACCTGCCAAGAGAGGCGTATGATTAGTTTTTAGTTGATCTTTATTGCCATGCATGCCGACGTACTGCATAGTGACTTAGGTAGCTTGATTCACATGTTAGGTTCCTAAGTGGAGGCATGCTACGCGTCAAAATTCAATGCAGAAGTACATTAAAGTAAAGAGGAGCAAACGTTCGATGATTGATCAGAGATTGAACTAGTTGCAGTAGATCATAGCTAGACGTAGAACCGACAAACACCTCGAGTAAAGGCTGAGTACAGTACTTTAATTTGCAATTGCTTCTTTGTGGCCCTACAATCTGGTGTTTTTACGCGCGTATGCGCTGTGTTAATGTGCAAGGGCTTTTTGAGTGAACAAACTTACACCAATGTATGCCCTTCAGACCACTCATTAGCAGGTTGGAAGACAAAAAGCATCTCTTGATGCATGGCTTAGCATCTATTGCTTCAGGCCGGGAATGATGTTGAGTTAAAAGTAACACTTCGGAGAGAACCAACATTGTACGACCAAGCTCGGGCCTCAATCAGCCACACCGGGCCTTCTTGTCGGATGCCACTTTCACAATTCCCGACGAGAACACGCACATGCCGATTTGTCCTGCCTCCCTTTGAGCGCGGCTGCCTGGGAGTGTTACATCTGAGGATGCTCCAATGACGGCTGGAGTGAGGTGCTTGATTGAATTGCATACGGGTGTGCAGGCAGACCATGAAAAGGTCACTAAGCAAGAAGCACTCGACAGGTGAGCGCTTTGCGAGGCGCTCATTTGGCGGGCAGAAACACAGGCACACAGGAGCTGTAGGCTGCAGTGTGGAGAAGCTTAAGTCGCCGCTTGTGTTGACTGCATTGTATGCGATTTTGCTCTCTCGGCGGCACCTCACATGCGACGCAGCAGTATGTGAAGCCCATACCCAGTGCAAGAGCAGACTCCGCCATTGCATCCAGATGGCTTCTTACAGCTACTTGCTGCTAGCTAGTACAGCAAAACGTCTTTACATTTCAGAGATTGGAGAGATAGCAGAGAGTGATACCCACACTGCTTCGACATACTCTCCAAGAGAATTTTCTATGCCCCGACCGGGCCGCACTTTGGCCCCAACCTGGCCCCACCCTGGCCCCCAGCAGCTCAAACCTGGCCCCAACCTGGCCTATGCCCCGACCCCGCAACCTCGCCCTGCCCCAGTCTCGGCCTCAGGCTCAGCCTCCTGCACCTAGCTGCAGCAATAACTTACACGTGCTTCCTGCTATCCTCCTGGCGCTACTCCAACAATGAGTTCAGCCAGGCCTATTTTGCAACTGCAATGAAGCCCAGCTGGCGCGCTGGGGCAGCCTATAAACGATGCCCTGCTGGCAAGCTGGGGCTGGGGCAGTCAACAGACAACGCCCAGCTGGCACGCTGGGGCTGGCGCAGCCTACAGAAGACGCCCAGCTGTCGCTCTGCGACTGGGGCTGGGGCAGCCCACAGCCAATGTCCAGGTGGCACACTGGGGCTGGGGAGCTGGGGCTGGGCCTGGGCCTGGGGCTGGGGCAGTCCCTATAGTTGAACCTCTGTGGTCCAGATGAGAGACACGTCGGACTCAACGGTGACCTCGTCGCTCACAATCTCGTTGCATGTGCTGACGAGCGTGCCAAAGGACATGGGCCTTGCGTCTGCCGCCCACACATGCGCCACCAGCGAGCCCCAGGCATCAGCCACCCGGGCTCGTTGCACACGCGGCCGACACACGCGCACACGCGCGCATGCTTGCGCGCATGTGCATAAACAGACATGCACACACTCACACACACACCGCGCGCGCGCGTGTGCGCGCAAAGGAAATGCCTGTTGCACGCGCTGCACAGACTTGCACACGCACGAGCGCACGTGCACACCCGCGCACGAACAAGCTTACGAGTGGGCATGAGCACGTGTGTGCGCGTATGAACACGGACATGCGCACGCCCGTGCCCACGCCTATGCACACGCACATCTACAGGCGCGTACACTCGCGCGCATATACTCATTTGCAGCGCACACAAAGACCCAGGGCAAGCAAGCGCAGCCCTGTAGAACAGCGTGGAGCGGGCCCACAGACTGGTGGGCTGACAGGTGTCCAGGCAAGGAGGGCTTGCCATGCCGGTGTCTGCTCCTATGTCAGACAGTCAGGCCGCCAACAGACTGGCGGGCTGGTAGATGGGCTGGCAGACAGGCAGACGGACAGGAGATGGCCAGGCGAGAACGATGCAGCCTTCGTGCACAGCCAGGCCTGGGTTTGAAGCTTACGGGGGCCAGCAAGGGGCCAGCAAGAGAGTGAGCACCGGGGCCAGAGCTCACATACAGGAGAGGGCGTTGAAGAGAGAGCAATGGCAGAGGAAAAACAGGGGCAGGAGCAGAGCAGAAACAGGAGCAAAGGACGGAGCAGAACAGGAGCAGGAGCAGGAGCAGCGGCACGCCGGGGAGCAGCAGCCGGAGCACAAGTGAAAGCAGGAGCGGGAGTTGGACCAGAAAAGAAAGAGCTGAAAGGAAGGCCGCAGCAGCATCCTATCTGCAAGAGGCACAGGAGGATTCCGCGAGGGTGAGACAAAAAGTCATGACCAAGGCCCGAAGTCGGTCGACGCACGCGCGTGCGCATGGTTGCAGGCCCCCAAATGTGCAGAAAAACGCTGAGTGGTGTCAGAACGCAAGCGCAAGAGAGCCTGAGGACAAGCAAGAGGGGATGCATGCAGAAAGAAGAGTGGGAGTTGAAGGAGGGGGGCAAGGAGGAGGAGAAGAGGAGGGGAGGAGGGGGCAGGAGAANAGAAGGAGGGGCAGGGGGGGGGAAGGGGCAGGAGGAGGGGCAGGAGGAGGGGGGCTAGGAGAGGGAGGAGGGCGAGGCGGAGGAGGTGGAGGAGGAAGAGGGGAGCGAGGAGGAGAGGAGGGCCAGGAGCTGACCCAGGTTCCACTGGAGGCCGGTGCTGGTGGTGCTGAGGGAGGGCGCGCCGAGCGGGATGAGGCCGCACTTGGGGCCCTGCCAGGTGGCGCGGGGGCGGATGACGTGGCGGAAGCCGCGCGGCAGCAGCGCAACGAGGTTGTCGTCGCTGAGCAGCGAGATCGCCAGCTGGGGGAAGCAGAAAAGCACGTGCATGTTGCCGGCCTCGTGGTCGAAGCGGCCGCCCAGCGCGCCCACCACCAGCACCTTCAGCTGCAGAGCGACGGGCAGCAGCAGAGGGAAAGAAGATGAGGCCAGAAGCAGCGCGTGCGTGCGCACGCGCGCGTAAGCAGCAACAGGAGAGACAAGAAGCAGAGGCCAGAATCAGAGTGTGCACGCGCATGCACGCGTGAGCAGCAGCAGAGGCAAAAAGCAGCGCGCGGGCGCGGCCAGCAGCAAAGGCAGCGCGTGAGCAGCAGCGGAGGACGCAGCAGGGCAAGAAGCAGCGCCTGTGCGCAGACCAGGGAGGGAGGGCGTGCACAACAGCAACACCAGCAGCAGCAGCAGGCGCCGCAGCAGGCTTGAGCATTGTGCATGGGGGCATGGGCAGCAGAGGACGCAGCAGGCAGCCGATAGAGAGGGGGGCAGAAGGGCGGGCGCACGCGAGCGAGCAAGGGAGGGGGGGCAGCAGGCAGCCAGGGGGGGGGAAGGGAGGGCGAGGGGCCAAGTGCAAACACTCAGGCACAAGGGTGAGAAAGAAGGGTGCTAGCGTCTCGCCTACCTGTCGTGGGAAGGGTCAGAAGAGTGCACACTTGCATTGCTGATCGAGAAGGGGGCGTCTCTTTGTATGTGTGATGTATGCGCGCGCGCGTGTGTGTGTGTGTGTGTGTGTGTGTGTGTGTGTGTGTGAGAGAGAGAGAGAGAGAGAGAGAGAGAGAGAGAGAGAGCATACCCTGTCCCTATCGGGCTCCGGCGTTGTGTCGAGCACAAAGGCGACGCACTTGTGGAGGTCGGTGGAGTCCTGGTCCTCGCTGAGGTCCACGATGCGGCACCCCTGCCCAGCCAGCCACCCCTCCCACCGGAAAATAAAGGAGCACGCGAGAAGAGGAACCTACTGCTGATGCTGCTGCTGCTGCTGCTGCTGCTGTTGATGCAACAAGCTGCCGCTGCTGCAACAAGAGGCTCTCTGCTGCTGCTGCTGCTGCTGCTGCAACAACAGGGAGGTGCCTGCCGCTGCGCCGAGGGACGGAGGAGAGGTACCAGGAAAGGGCCGATGCAATTGAGAGGCCATATGGACGCCACAGAGGTCAATGAACAAATACAACATACTAAGAAACAAAAAGAACAGCTGCCCTGCATCATTGCAACAAACTGCATCTCGTTGCCATCCTCGTCGTTTGCGATTCTGATTCATTATTTGACAAGCAGGCTGCCATTTGGCATGCACCGGGCCACCCTGCACCGCTGCAACAAACTGCATTGCAACGCCACCTCATCGCTCTCAGGGTTCTGGAGAGTTCTGGAGACCGGAAAGGGGTTCGGGAGGCCAGCAAGCTGCCACATGGCACTCACCAGGGCGCGGTAGAAGTCCGCCACCTCAGGGCGGAGCGAGTCGAGGTCTCCCTTGATGACATCTGGCACAAACCTGCGCAGCAGGCGAGCGTCAGGCACAGGGCACATATCAGGCCCCCCCATGTTCCGCCATCTGTCATGGCTGTCCGCTGGCACTGCCTGCAGGCAACCCCGGTTTTATCCCTCCTCTGTGTCATGCTGGCTGCTCGTCTTGCTTGCTGACCTGTACGGCAGAGCTGCATGCAGTCACATGCGCGAGACATCATCCCCTCAGAGCACAAAGTACCCCCCCCTCCCCTCCCCC
>WELA01006175.1:447438-468699 GCA_009602735.1 Mesotaenium endlicherianum
GGGTGTGGGTGGGGGTTGGGGGGTGGGGTGTGTGGTTGCGGGGATTTGATGAGATCCTCGAGAAGTGGCCTGTTGAGGGGATGATGATGTTGGGCATAGCGTAATTGCTTGGACGACTATTAGGGTTTGGGAGAAGGAACAGTTCGGGGGTCCTGAGAAGGGGCAGTTGGGGGGTTCTGTTGGTTTGAATCTTCTTTGTCTGCTGGTGAGCGTCCCCCGATTTAGGTTCCAGGGCTTAAGTTTGCACGACTGGCAGGCAGCAGATGGATTAGACCGCTCTATGTGTGCTGAAAGTCCTCGAAGGGCCGTCTCTGGGAGTCGTGCGGGTCTGGCAAGGGTGCAATCTGCACAGGTGGCACTTGCAAGAGGCACCAGTTCGCATCAAAAATATTGGAAAAGTTTGTGCCCGTCAGTATGATTGATGGAAATAGGGGGTGCCCTGCCTTCCCCTGTCAAACGTGCGCAATGACATCTGTCGAGCGCGCGCGATGACACCACTGAAGCCACCGGTGCCGTTCACACTGGCGCCGGAACCGAGGGCTACGTTGCATGCCAGGCCAGCAGCAAGCGTGCGAGATTGTTTTCTCTTGCATTCCAGGAGCATCTTTTTGTTGGGAATTTGAATTGAGTTGTTAGTTCCCGCCCAAGCCGTGTGTGGGAAAGGGACATATCTACACAATTTCACGACCCCTCTGCGTGCTATGAATTGATGCCCTGGGAGCATGTGGATGTGGCCAAACAACAGAGCAGAGTTTGTTCAACCTCTAGCTATGGCCTCCGCTGGGTGTGTCTCTATATGTCTACGTCTGCGTCTAGTCTGTGTGTGCGTGTGCCTGTGTTGGTTGTGCACGCGCGCATAGTGTGTGAGTGTGTGTCTGTTGCGTGTTACACGTGCATAATGATGGCCCTTCCCTGATTTTGTATTGCTGTCTGCGCACGTGTGGGGGTGTGTGTGTATGTGTGTGTACGCGCGCAGGACGCTGGTGGTGGCAAACGCCGGCGACTGCCGGGCCGTGCTGTCGAGAAGGGGCAAGCACTTGGAGCTGTCGACGGACCAGAGGGCCTGCAGCGGCAGCGAGCTGGCACGCATCAAGGCCGCTGGTGGCTTTATTCAGGATGGCAGCCTGAACGGCGAGCTGGGTGTGGCCAGGGCCATAGGCGACTGGCACTTGGAGGTGCGTGCCCTTGTGTGCGCCTGGGTGCCTGTGTGGCCCTTTGCGCCTGTCCCTACCCAGGGGCATGTGTGCGCCCCAGGGGAGGGCTTGAGTTCGCGTGCTGTTGTGTGCTTTGCAAATTTTGTCTGTGATGCGTGGCCGTCTGCCTGTGGGCTATCTGTGCACTTATTGTCTTCAACTACTCCTTGGGCCATGTAAGCTGTGAGCTGTGAGCCGCGAGATGTTCCATTCTCCTCCGCTAAGGTGTGGCGTGTGGGGCGTGCTGGAGACGTGTGGAGTTGTGAGTGTAAGTAAGCTGCTGCTTTGTCGGAAACGTTGGAAGCGTGCTGAAGCGGTATTAGATTCAGAAGTCAGCGGCGCCTATCAGGGGACCAAGCTCACTGGGAAGATGGTTCAATGTCAGGCAAATAGTTTTGCTGGTGAATTGGTGATGTAGCGAGGCACATCTGGCAGGTAGACCAAACTAAAGTGTCTGCCAGAGTCTGCCAGTGCTGACAGTAATACGGTGCTGTCTGGCGGTGTCGGCGTGGCGGGGGCGGGGCGGGGCGGGGCGGGGGGGGAACTGCAGAGCCTGAAGAGGAGGGACGCCAAGTCGCGCCAGGTGGCGGGCCCCCTCATCGCGCTGCCCGAGGTGCGCGAGGTGGAGCTGGGCCCGGGCGACGAGTTCCTGATCCTCGGATCCGACGGCCTGTGGGACAAGCTGGGCAGCCAGGTGGCGGTGGACTTTGCGCGCCGCCGGCTGCAGCAGCACAACAGCCCCCAGCGGTGCTCCCAAGAGCTCGTCGACGAGGCCCTGCGGCTGAGGACTGGGGACAACGTGACGGCGCTCGTTGTGTGCTTCCAGGAGGGCGCGCCCCCCAACCTCAGGGGGGACAGGTCGGGCGTGCAGCGGTGCATCTCGATCAACGGCCTGCAGCGGCTGCAGGGGCACATCGACGTGGCTGGCTGCAGCAGAACCCGATGATTGGGTCCAGATGGCAGTGCAAGTGGTGGTGCGGAGTGATCGACGGGTGGTGTCTGAAACGACACCTGTACAGGACGAACTAGCTCAGCCCCTGCCATTTGGGGCTGGGAGCTTGCGAGCGCTCAGCTGGGAAAGGTCAGCTTGAGTGGGTCAACTGGACCAGAACCAGGGGACAAAAAGCTCCTGCAGATGTGATACAGATTTAGGTTGTTTGTGAGGTTGCAGGCATTCTAGTGCCGCCTTTCCTTCCCCCCCAGTTTTAACTTTTAGGGGGCCAAGCACACGCCACCTAGCACCACTGCAGCTCTTCTTTTTTTGATTTTGATTTTTTTTGGGTATCTATAAGTACGTGTACATATTGTGCAGTTCTTTGCACAGCCTTCACGCAGCTTTGAGGGGCATGCACGTTCCCTCGAGGTTTGGGAGCAAGTCGTAGTTGGCATCGGTGGTTGGGGCATCGGTGGTTGGGGCATCGGTTTTTAGTAGTTTATGATTCGAATTTGTGGTAGGGTGAAAGACCTTAAATGGTCGACTCAGGTTAGTGGTTTGAAGGTATTCATATGTAGGACGTAGAAGGGAAGGAGCACATTGAAGTGGACACATGTCCTCATATAGCGCCATCCCACTTTGTTCAGCATCATTCTTTGTGTAGATTCTTCAAAAATATGTAGGCTTGAAAAACTATGTATATTCAGTTTAATGGATTATCATATAGGTTTGAGTCCCAAATTGTGTACTGTTGACGTACTTTTTCAACTAGTGCGTGTATATGTGTCTATATTTAGCAGCTTTAGAGTGGCTCAATTTTTTGTAATATTATCTAATTGGATTCTTTTCTCAAAAAGCCTCCTGAAATATGAATCTTGCATAGGCTTTTTTGAGGTAAGTCAGCATATCTAGCTTGTAGCACATTATTGAACTGGATTGTCACAAATGCTTATATTGGAAATGGGTGTATTGAAAAAGGACCTTTTTCCATGTTTTTGTTGTCGTTGTTGCTGCAATTTAGTGATTTGAAGAGTATCTCTCCTACGCAATTGCGTTGCACTTGCATTTAAATCCATATTTAGGCACTTGAATGCGTTTTGCAACCTTGCTATAACTTCCTGAAATAAAATTCGATTGCACATATGAAGCAATGCCTGAAACCATTCGCAGGTTGCTCTTAGCGAAAAAAGATGTCTTCCCTGCATGCCCTTCTGAGCCGTGATTGACTTCGCGTACAAATATCACTCCATCGACGGAGGGAGACGTGAGCAGCTGCAAGCAGGGAGTCGTCGAGGAACAGACAGGAACAGACGTCGTTCCTTAAGTATCGTTTGACTTTTTACCGGAACGCTCGAACGCTCTAGATGGACGCGATTCAAGCACGACGTGCGGTCTCACATCGAAGCAGTTTTCACCGAAAGCTCGACTTTCAAAAATCGTATGGTCCGATGCCTGTAGCGGCAGATCTGTCATCGTCGACCGTTGAACCTTGCGAAAAAGTTTCTCTCCTGACCGGGTTCTGTCCGGTCTCGGCTATTGAGAGCGGGAAGAAATGTATCCCTTACGGTAGGTAACATCAAATTTTCTTGTGGCAAACTAACTCCTAGTGGAATGTATGTTAGATGTTTAGATAAGCTTATGAGCTTGGCATAGGGGGCAAAGTTCTGCTTACGGAGTTAGCCATGGCAGGAGGTTACAATATGCTGCTCTTTGTTGTCCTTGCGGTGATCCTTCCAGCTGTCTCTGCTTTCTACTTGCCTGGTGTTGCTCCCCTGGATTTTGCTAAGGTAATACATCATATCAGATCCGTCTCCAGCCCTCTATTGTCCATAAGACTGTGTCGCCATGGTCATTATTGTGTCATGGATTTGTGAGTGCAGTGCTTTGGACATTTGCCGGGGGCACTCATTGCAAGGGTTTCTTTCTGAATGTGCAGGAGGACCCGTTGTATGTCAAAGTTAACAAGTTGACTTCAACAAAGACGCAGCTTCCATATGAATACTATACTCTGCCCTTTTGCAAGCCAAAGGAGATTCAGAATATGGCTGAGAACCTCGGGGAGGTTCTCAGGGGCGATCGCATCGAGAACTCGCAGTATCATGTAAGCGACTGTCATCTGTAGAGTGTTCCTGGTCGGCAGAGGTGGTTTGTTTTCTGTCGTGAACACGTTATATTTTTGCTCCTAAGTTTCCCTCAATTGGACCTGAGAGACCTCATGTGGAAGGTTTTTGTTTCAGGCTGGCTGATCTTTACTTTGGCTGTTTCCTTCGCAGTTTTCGATGAGAGTTGACGAACAGTGCAAGGTCGTATGCAAGAAGGAACCAATAAGCAAATCCGAGGCCAAGCTGTTCAAGGAGAGGATTGATGAGGATTATCGCATCAACATGTAAGGCTTGATGTCTATTTAGTTTGGATAATGTCGTTCATGTGGTTATGCATGTATTGTGCAATTGTGTTTTATTGCATTTATATGACATTTTTGCACACTTCTTGACATGCTCAACTGTAGCGCTTGATTGCAGGATCTTGGACAACCTGCCTGTTGCCATGGTCAAGATGCGCACCGAGAATGGTGCTTCTTTCAGGACTTATGAGAGAGGTTATCCAGTTGGGTTCAAGGCAGCTGTGGAGGTATTGTTGTTCTGCAGATTCTTTGAAAGGCACGTTGTGCATCTGTATCATATGCGCTGCTGGACAAATATACTCATGTACGTGAAAAGACTAGCACCCATAGGTTCTCAGTATTTTATGACATGAGGACTACGGCTGACGTTGTGCTTGTTTCTTTCAGGAGGGTGGGGAGGAAAAGTTTTTCATCCATAATCACCTTCGCTACACTGTTCTTTACCACAAGGATCAAACAACTGGTCTCTCAAGAGTGGTTGGTTTTGAGGTGGAGCCTTTCAGGTAATCATTCGAAGCATCTTTGAATTGAGTAGAGTGTGTCTATCCTGTACATGGTGATCACGCATCTGGTAGAGTCTTGGGCTGTCTGTAGAGGCAATGTAACAAAAAGTGTAGGTTATTTTGGAGGCTTTGCATTGCATGCTGTTTTTATTGGTCAAACATTCTGAGACTTCTGGGCAAGGTAGTGACAGGCATTGAAAGCAGCAAATAATAGTGCACTCGTCATCTCTTCTTATGATGCTATTTATATGGCTGTCTTAATGGGAGAGGAATTTGGTTATTGTCTGCAGTGTGAAGCATGAGTTTGACAGCCCCTTCGACGAGTCCAAGCCCCATCTCCATACTTGCAATCCTGGTAGCATGCAGTATGTCAATCATGGTCTTGCTCCTCAGATGGTCGAAGAAGGGGCAGAGGTTATTTTCACATATGATGTCATTTTCAAGGTCAGCTACTTCATCTCGCTCTTGTGGAGGCCTTCTTTTGTCCCAGGATGTAACTTGTGCTACGGTTGCGCTGATGTTGCTTGCATACAATTTTTGGGAAGCCATGAATATATGGGCCTCTTGTTCTCTTTGCTGGTGCATTACAAGCCTAGTAGAAACTGTGGTGTAATTCCCTTCAAAATTTCATATCAAGGGTATTGTTGGAGTTTAGAACTGGAAGGAAGGCTGTATTGGGCTGTAAGACATGTATAAGAACGCACCATCAGCTTGATCATCAAGTTTCTGTCACCTTCCAGGGTTAGCTTGTGCTTGTGTGATTCAGTCACCTGCATGGGTGGGGGGAATAAGGTTACCCTAATATTTGAGCAGCCTCATGTATATTTGGATATAGCGTGGCAGGCATCTGGGGGATAGGCTTGCAGAGGCTGGCAGGGGGTAGGGCACAGGAAGGTTCAAATCGATGACCTTCAAGTTAATTGATAGTGATCCGTATGGGGCAGTTGGAAAAACAAGGCACTATTCACCAACTTATGGCTCCGTACAAGATTGAAAAGCAAAGCACTGATGAGCTGCAGAAGTAGCTCAGAGTCGGCGCGTGCATGTTGGGTTCTAGGACCTAGTTATGTGCAGAAGTTCATTGCGACATTAGATTGTGAACTTTCAGCTGCAAGTGTCTGACCCCCGTGGGGAGGGTTTGTTCTTTTGTGGACAGACAAGCGACGTGAAGTGGGCATCTCGTTGGGATACCTACCTCCTCATGACAGATGACCAGATCCACTGGTTCTCCATCATCAACTCCCTCATGATTGTGCTGTTCCTCTCCGGAATGGTTGCCATGATTATGATGAGGACTCTTCACAGGGACATCTCCAAGTACAACCAGCTGGAGACTGCAGATGAGGCCCAGGAGGAGACGGGCTGGAAGCTGGTCCATGGTGATGTCTTCAGGCCCCCCAATCACGCAGGGCTCCTCTGCGTGTACGTGGGAACTGGCGTGCAGTTCTTCGCCATGACAGTCGTCACCATGCTGTTTGCTGTCCTCGGCTTCCTGTCCCCCGCCAACCGCGGGGGCCTCATGACGGCCATGCTCCTCCTGTGGGTGTTCATGGGCCTGTTCGCCGGCTACTCCTCGGCCCGCCTATTCAAGGCCTTCAAGGGCACCGACTGGAAGATGAACACTATCAAGACCGCCCTGCTGTTCCCCGGCACCATGAGCATCCTATTCTTTGTGCTCAACACCATCATCTGGGGCGAGAAGTCATCGGGCGCCATCCCCTTTGGCACCATGTTTGCCCTCTTCTTCCTGTGGTTCGGCATCTCCGTCCCCCTGGTGTTCATCGGCAGCTACTTTGGCTTCAAGAAGGGCGCCATCGAGGACCCCGTGCGGACCAACAAGATCCCCCGCCAGATCCCTGAGCAGGCGTGGTACATGCGCCCCGTGTTCTCCGTCCTCATCGGCGGCATCCTCCCGTTCGGCGCCGTCTTCATCGAGCTCTTCTTCATCCTCACCTCCATCTGGCTGCACCAGTTCTACTACATCTTTGGCTTCCTCTTCATCGTGTTTGCCATCCTCATCGTGACGTGCGCGGAAATCACGATCGTGCTCTGCTACTTCCAGCTGTGCAGCGAGGACTACCACTGGTGGTGGAGAGCGTACCTGACCTCGGGCTCGTCGGCCCTCTACCTCTTCCTCTACGCCGCCTTCTACTTCTTCACCAAGCTAGAGATCACCAAGCTGGTGTCGGGGGTGCTCTACTTTGGCTACATGATCATCATCTCGTACTCCTTCTTTGTGCTGACCGGAACCATCGGCTTCTATGCCTGCTACTGGTTTGTACGCACTATCTATGCTTCAGTGAAGATCGACTAGATAGTTAGTGCAGCTTTTTTATTCTGGACTATCGCCGTAGGTGTGTGATTTCAGCAGGGGTGACTTCATAGCTTTAGGATGGTCCAGCTCTATGAAGAGGACAAACATAGCTCCAAATATTACTGCTCTTTTATTTTTTATAGCAAGATTCTATTGAGCTGGGCTGCTTGCTGTCTGAGTCTTGATCATTCCGTGTAATGAGTTGGGGCGTAAGTGACTCAAAGTGATCCATGTAGCCTCCTGTCAGCAATGTCGTGGCTGGCAGTCGCGTACTGTATCTCCATGTGGAGCTATCCAGCTTCGGTTGTGTTACATGTATGGCTTGTCAGTACTTCACATCTGAAAGTCATGCCTAGTATCATTTAGGGCGTGGTCTATCACATTGAATGTCAATACTGTGGCTAGCCTTGGTGTTACAAGACACATGTCAAATAAGTATCTGAGGTGTCTTTCTGCATTTGTGCTGGAATACTCCAAATATTGTGGTACTTCCCAAGGAACTCCGGCTAGCACATTTGATGGGCTTTCCAGACCTTTGATGGAACGTACTCCCAAGTGTTTGAACATTGGTTGGTGGAACTTCTTAGTGCCAAAGATAGAAGTATACATGCTCGAGTTCAACTATTTTAAAACATAGTGTGCAATTAGCAAGCTCTTGATTGCTTTGACATGTCACAAGACTTGTTAATGTCCGAATTCTGACATTAGAGAACGTGAAACCCTGTGTAAAGTGGTTGACAAGAGAAGGGAAAGGAATGAGAAAACAACCGAGCACGAAGGGGCGTGGAATGAGAGATAAAATGCGCCATTCTTAAAAAGATTCTGCGAGGGCGCTGCAAAATGTTGTCTGGGTATGAGCAGGACTACCTGGGAGGTTATCCAGTCCATATACTTGCTCTGGCGCATGGGGCTTATACGTGAAGATGTATATGCAGTTTGGAGAAGTACGTAGTCCCAGATTGTTTGATTATACTACGTGATCAATGGGGCATGATGTTGTATTCACTTAGTATGTTTGGGGCCGACATCTTTATCATTTTTTAAACACAGAAAAAATTATCATGACACGAAGTGCACTGGATTATTTGGCAACCCAAATCGAAGTAAGTTCGGACTCGTTGGCTTCACATCAAGATCAGCACAGCCTTCTATTCATTTCAGGCCGAGAAACATATGGACATGATTAGTTCGTGTATAATAGGGTTGCAGCCCACATCCTTGTCACAAATAGATTGCACTGAGCATATTCAAGTTGTGACATGAAAAGAGCATCATAGTAGGAGCCCTTGATTAGTCATTAAGTGCAGAATTGCGATGGAACCGGCTCTAGGGTATGCAAGATGAGATGACTATCTCTACCATAATGTGAAGTATTATGTCATGCAATTTGACACCTGTTGTTACACCTGCACACCATCTACTGTCTATCAATTTGTGGCTTTAGAAGACAAAATCAAACCGTAGCCTCAAAGGAATGTGAAGCTGGAAATTACCTTCTCATCCTAGGACATACCCTATGAATTAAACTCATGTCGTACTTGAGTCCAATTTAACAACCGCTGCAGTGACTAACTTTATTGATTGTTTGGCAAATTCTTTCTGCAAGTATCTAGCTATGGGGTAAGTTGCAGCCGACAAGAAGTTGGCGGGCTTGGAGAAGGACACAATCTCGTACCACACGCTGTCGTCCTCTTCCCTCCACTCCACTGCGAAGCTTTCTTCTCCCGCCTGCACACGTTCATAAGACGCAAGGACCCGTTGCCCCCAAACCAAAGAGGAAACAATAAACATAGATACATATATTTGTGTATTAATCTAAAATATGACTGTGTATATATACATGTAATCACCTCTCCAGCAGGACATTTTCCAATTCAGAATCCTAAGGTGAGGGTGAGGGGGGAGTAATAACACAGATGGCATCACTCTCGTGGAGGAGGAGGAAAAGGGCGCGCTCTTATCGGGCAAGAGCATCCTCCCACGCCTTGGCGCTTCCACTCATAGGGCGCAGAATTTTGATCTCACTCACCACCACCCCAGGGCCCATTGCCACGATCCTCATGTGATCCTCCGCCGTAATCCAGTAATCGAGCACCGCCTTACTGATGCATGATCAATGTATGATTAGTGATTACTGTATAGTTAATGTATGAGTACTAATGTACGATTGGCAGGTGGAGCCTAAAGCCACGGTCGGCCATGGCACTTAATTGCTACGTTCGAACAGCAGTCTAGAGGAGCCCGCTGCATTCGTCATCACGATCTCAGCACAGTTGAGAGTTTTTATCGGCTTAGTAGCTGATGGATCTATCTAGCACCTTGTCGCTCCCAGCCAAAGCCGAAACCAAAACGTCCGAACTCGCGTCATACCACACGCAGGTCGCGCGAAGGTCAAGTTGCCAAATTGTCTCTTTGCGCGGGTGCCGGTCTCTCGGACCCTCCGCAGGCGCAAGAGGAGGTTGGGGAGGGGTTGCCGTCAGAACGCCGAGCGTGCAACGCCTGGAAGCCTCAGCATCACGTGCATCTTCATGACGAGAGGCAGCCGGGAGAAGGGGAGAATCGAGCGCCAGCTGCGGAGAGCCAGCAGTACACTCCCACGAGTTCGGGACGGATACGCGCCTTCTGTGAGCTGGTGGAGATTCAACGCCGAGCGACGCGACGCAACGCGACAGGTGGCTGCCAGAGAGCGCACAGGCGGCTGCAGAGTGGCACACACATCGCCACCAACAAGAGGCAAGCGAGAGAAGAAAGGAGAGAGGCTTCTCAGAAGGCACAGCTTACCAGCATGTGGCCTCGCAGCGTCCCATGGGCGAACCTGTAGGAGCTCGCAACTTGTCCTGCCTTGCTGTCAGCCCTTCTCGCCCCCTGGGCAGATCTGAAGTTCGGCTCAAACGCGCCCAGAGCAGAGGACAGCGCACGTTGACCGCCCCGCGTTGGAGTCAACGAGAGTTGACCTCCGGAGCCGCCGTCCGGGCTCCTCTTGCGGCCGCCTGCTCCAGCCCTGCCCGCACTTCCAGCCTCCTCCTCTTCCTCCTGCTGCTGCTGCTGCTGCTCCTCCTCCTTGACGTAGAGCACCTCGAGGGGGTTGAGGGTCCAGAGGAGGAGGGACTTCCCCGCCACGCAGACCTTCCCGCCCTTCTGGATAGGCGTGGCGGGGTCAACAAACGCCCAGCCGAGCTGGAAGTGCCTGCACATGCGGAGCATGCGACGAGAATATAAATCCTCAAGGCCGATATAAGGGTTGTATATGCACGTGTGCTTGGCGTATGTGCTAATCTGTCAATCAGTTGGCCAGTCGAACCAGCCAGTCAAGCCAGCCCCCCAGCCGGCCGGCCAGCCAGTCAGCCAGTCAGTCAGGCAGGCAGCCAATCAGTCAGTCCGTCAGTCAGTCGGTCAGGCAGTCAATCAGGCAGCCGGTCAAACCAGCCCAGCTCCACTTAGATAAGCTCCAAATCAGAGACTCTGCCGACGCTGCTGCTCCCCAGTCACGGCCGCGGCACCCCAGCAGCCCTTTGTCCCCCACCAGTCCTCTGCCTCAGCAGCCCCTTTGCCTCTGCCTCTGCCTCGAGCAAGCTGAACGCCAGTCTGAAAGCTCCTTCCCCGTCGCCTTTGCATCCAGGCTGGGGCTGGGCTCCGCTGCAACTGCAAGCGCAGGCAGCATTCGCTTCGAGAGTAAGAGTATGTGTTCTTCTTCTCTGGATTGGTCCTCCGCTTGGCCTCGGTGCGAACAGGGTCGCGAGCTCCCGGGTCTTGAGGGTGAGCGTTTCTCTTCTTTCTTGATCGGGCCTCTGCTCGGCCTTGCTGCGGAGTGCTTCATAAGATATAGAGTATCAACATGTATATGTATTACATATCTGTTATACTAACACATATGATACATATAATTATCATATGAGTGTAAGTGTTTTCCTTGATGAGGCCCTTTTGAGATAGGGTAAGGGCAAGGGTTGGGGGGCGGGGGCGGGGGTTGGAGAAGGAGAGGGAGGGAAGGGAGGGGGGAGGAGGAGGGGTGCGGGGTTGGGCTGCTGTGTAGGCCTTACTAGCCAGGTGGTGCCACGCAATGAGAGGGCACATCACAGACGCTGCTGCGCTGACCAGAGAGATCCCTCCCTCCCTCCCGCCTGCCCTCCCGCCCTCCCTCTCTCCTCTCTCTCTCTTCCTCACTCTCTCTCTCCCCTTCTCTCTTTCAGGGAGCATGCTTAGTCCCTCTCTTCGGCTTGCAGCTGTAGCATGCGGGCAGTACTGGGGATTGTTCTCATTTGCAAGGGCGAGGTAAGAAGAAGGGCATGCGGTCGCAGTGGACTTCACGCAGCAGCTCGATCTCTCTCAAGCCTGCCCATCACGTTCAGGCCTGCTTTGGATTCCCAAACTTTGTAGCACTGTAACAAGCAAAAGAGCTGCTGGTGAGTCAGCACCCGCAAACCTGTGGGGTCCTGACGGGAGCTGCTGACAAGGCAGGGCTTCAGGGGTTCGTGTGGTGGAATCCTTAGGGTCGGTAGGATTAGAGGCGATAGGGTTAGAGGTGATAGGGTTAGAGGTGATAAGGTCAGAGGTGATAGGGTTAGAGGGGACCTGATTAGAGGCGATAGGATTAGAAGTGAGAGTGTTAGAGGTGATAGGTTAGGGGTGATAGGGTTAGAGGGGATCTGATTAGAGGGGATAGGGTTAGATAGGATAGGGCTAGAGGGGATAGGGTTAGAGGTGATGGGTTAGATAGGATAGGGTTAGAGGGGATAGGGTTAAAGGTGTATGGGTTAGAGGTGATAGGGACAGACGTGATAGGGTTGGAGGGGATTGGGTAAGAGGTGAAATTATAGGGTGAAGGGTGAAGGGACTGCTGACATTACCCCCACTGCTTGACAAAGTCTCTGCACTTTTTGTACGTCTGAAGGCCCGTTCCCACGCGCACGCGGGTGCGGTCCACCACGTAGCCATCCGCGTTCACACTCGCCTCGACCAGGGGGGGGAACTGGTCTGCTGTGGCCCCCACGTACTTGCTGCTGTAGTTGTAGTCCCCCACTCTGCTCAAAATGTGGGAAAAATATGGGATAATGTGGGAAATTGTTGAAAACGCGTACATAGTGTGGGGAAATTGGGGGTGAATGGGGTAAAATGGGGCAAAATGGGGGGGAATGGGGTGAAAATGAGGCGGAGTTTGGAGGTGTTCGTTGGCCGTGCAAATTGGAGAGGGCACCTGCTTGCAGAGAAGGGGTTTTAAATGTCCAGCTCTGAGTGCTCTTGCAAAAAGGAGTTGCCAAAAAGAGTAGCAAAAAAGAGAAGCTCCTCAGAATGGAAGCTGGCAGTCAAAAGCCAGAGTCGTCCCTTGAAGCACGCTGCCAACTGAAGGTAGCCTGAGAGCTCCCTTAAGGTCTGGGTGTATGGTTTCAGCCTGACAGCTCTGTAGGACAGGGAAGCCCTGGTTTGAAACCCACAACTAGAATCTTTCAAGTTACAGATTCTAGTCTTCTAGTCTTTTCCAAAGTATGCGACAAGTGGCCGCAAGATGGAGTGCATGAGAAATTTACTTTCTGACAGCAGTGTCATCGTCTTTATGTCCAACTCGCAGCATGCACGAGCTCGACTAGTGACAACCATGCCTTGTCTCTCACCACAGCTTACAATACGTATTTCCTTCTTTAGTCATTTTTCTTTAAGTTCTGCAGTCACGAGAGACGGTCCTATGGCATACAAGAGGTGCATCAGGTGGAAGTAACGACTATCTCCGCCCTCTGAGAGAATGACAACGGGTGTGAAGGAGCTCCGTGAGCGTAACTGCATTTTCATTCTTAATATCCAAGTAGCCGAGCATGCACCAAAAACATAATTTCGTGTCAGGCTCATGAGAATGGAATTTACTTGCTCTGTTGCAGGCAGTTCCTGACGGCTGCAATATCAGGCTTCCTTATGGAGATGAAGACCATGACTCCAGGTGCATATCATGCAAATCGTGCACTGTGGTTTAAGTTGTGTACTGCAGTAAGGGGCCCTGTAATCATGCAGCTGCATGAGTCATCTCCACTTACCTAACGCATGCCTACTATCAACATTCATATGCCGCCTTTTATTGCAATTCGGGAGCTAGTTGTAATGGAGAGGCATTCCTCAAGTTTAGTAAGAGAATGTAAAGTTGCATCAACATTAGGCAAGAGGTGGCCCAGAATCTTTCTCTAACAAATAAGTTGGACGATGTGTAAGATGGCGGTGATGCCATCAACCACTTGAAGCCATCTCTTAACGTGGTGAACACTTCGTTCATTACTGTTATAGCGTGCCCCAATGAAACGACCAGTCGGATGTACCCTGTTGCCTACACTCGAGTCCTGCCGATTAAGGCGGTGCTTATACACTAATTCAATGCTATGACTGGTCGAAAGCACTGATGGCCTGCAGGATCTCGTTCAAGGGGCCTTCAGCCTAAATGACCCATGACTGCCAAGAGGATGAGCAGACTGTAATCTCCCGTCATAGCATATCATTCATTACATACATCAGAGCTGCACAACTTAAGCGCAGGCCATATAGATCAAGTTGACAGCAGGACATGACGAGCCGAGCAGAGCTGGACATGGAAATCGGAATCTGACCGCATACCAGCGCGGATTGGTGCGGACTTGTCCAGGACTGTCATCCGAGAACGAGTTACCACGAGCAACCACGAGTTACGAAGTGCTGTGCTGCTGTTCTCACTTCATACGTGGACAATGAGATCCCGTCAACGCAGTTCGTCCGTGCCGATTGTGGGCGATTGGGTGTAATCGTCGGTTGTCGTGCAAATTTCGTGCAGAAATTGGCACGCCTCTACTCTTTGTTCACGGCCTTCATTGGCTACTTGATGCTGGGGAGATCTCGGAGGAACCGAGGATTTGACCTGGAATAGAAGAAGTTTCCACAATCGGGCCGGTTAAACTAACGTCTGGACGCTGCCCCCGGAGACGGAGAAGAAAGCAGAAAAAGTTTATATAAATATCTATCTCGTGGACATTATATTATAATGTATATACAAGAATATGGTTGTTACTCGAGCTTATATACATATGATATCATCATCCTTCGTTCGTCGTCAATTTCAGGCCGTCAAGACGGCAGTCGACCACTGAGGGGTGCAGAAACTGCACCTTATTCTTTTATGTTCTAAATCAGAAACATCATCCGCCGCAAGCAAGTTAGGATAATAACAGTTCGTATTCCGAGGTATTCAGTCACCCTCTCGCTCTTAAGGCTCAAGAATCGAAGGTTCACTCATCAAATCATGGCTGCCGTTGTAGCTCATGCGAGCATTGCTGTTTCCCAGCTGGTTCACAAGAAGGATGCTGTAAGTGCATCCGGTTCTCTTAGTCAGCAGGTTAGCTTTCTGCCATTGAAGCAGGCATCGCTCACAACAAAGCGCATGCATGCCGGAGTTCTGCGTGCCGCTTCTGGTAAGCAAACGTCTAGGAGCATTGTGGCGACTGCTACCAGTGCTGGTGAGGCCGTTACCAGCTCTGAGTCAGCTCAGAAGACGACCTACCATTTTGTCGTAGCCAATGCTAAGTTTATGCTTGACGACGAGGAGCACTTCCAGGAGCTCATGAAGGAGAGGTTGCGCCATTTTGGCGATATAGGCAGGGAGCAAGACTTCTGGCTCGTGTACGAGCCTTCTTTCTTGGACCAGATGCCAGAAGTCACGAAGAGGTTAAGCAGGCCAGCAGTTGCTCTTGTTTCCACCGACGACGCGTGGATGACGTAAGTTCTCTTCTCTTATCCGTCTCGACGTATTCTATCATTCTCAAGTTCTCCCCCTGGCATGGTGAAGTGAAGTGGCAAGCATCGTTCACAAGTCCATATTTCATATGCTCCGTATAAGCTGATGAATGCCTGTTTGCAGCCAGGGCTTATTTATCTGTAGATTATACATTATTGTTACCATGCCTTCCTGAAGGCATGGCGAGTTTGAACTGAGTAATAACCACATACTTGAGGTTAATAATGCTGGAAAAGACGTGCTAGCCATAATTTTCCCCTATATTTCCTGAAGCAGGCATGCATTGCTTCCATGTAAAATAGATAGCAAGCACTACTTTGATTCCAATATTGCAAATTGTTGTACTGGGTTTTAGCTTGGATCTTTTTCACACTAAAAAAAGGAGTTGTGCAATGTCGGTGACTAACTTGTCTTCTGTTGCTAATTAAGTGCTTTCTTCCTATCCATTGTCTCCCTTACTCCTCTGGATTGTCTCAGGTCCTGCTTCTAATGCCTGTTGAGAGTGCTCTCCGCCTTTACAATTCTTTGCGAGAAGAGTCTAGCTCTCTGGCGTGCTAGCTCGGCTGGTTAGTACTGGTAGGGCTGAGAGAGGGCCAACGTGACTGCGTAAGTGTCTCAGTTTCTAATGATTGTATCATCAAGTTGTCTAGTTGCTACGCAGAGTGTGCTTGAGACGGCCTGCGTAATTGAAGACTTGAGTATTGAATTGGTTAATGCTGGCGTACTCTGAAGCTTGCAAACAAGCTGGCTTTGGATGCACAGCATTGCACGTCAATTCTTTGAGCTAGTCTATGTGCCTAGTACTTAAACTAATTCATGCAAAACTGCTTCGGTTGGGCTGGCTACTTCAAAGCTCATGGACAACCGTCAGGGTCACTTTGACCTTACCTGCTGAAGGTCCTGTCATGTACTTGGTGTCGAGAAATCAGTGGGCTTGGACAGGAAATATGCCCAAGGGTAGTGAGCTATAGTAGTCTTTGTGCTTTCAGGGCTGTCTATACCAGCAGAGTGTTGGAAGAGATTACGAGCTCGACCACTTAGAGACAGGGCCTGGATGTCTACTGAAGGAGGACGAACAAGAAGATAGTAACTTGATCTGGACCAGAGATTACTGGCAGTTGAGAGAGAATGTCAAATGCCATATGGAACAGAAGTAAAGTCAAATATTAACTGGAGCACATGTACAGGTTGTCGTGGTTGCCTGTATAATATGCTGTTGGAAGGTGAACTGGGATAATCCTTTCATGGTGTGTACTTTCAACTGGGAAGCTAATTCCTCTAGTGGGGGGCGGTTGGGAGGAAGGGGAAGGGAAGCTCAACAGAAAATTGAGAATTTCATCCAAGTTGTGAACGGAGGTTACTGTAAGCAGAGCACTGATCTCATGAAGCTCCTTCCTCGCTGTTCAGCTTCAGGGGATACCAAATGTCCATGTTGTGATTTTTCAAATATCCCTATAGTTTTCATGTCTTTTTTGTCTCAACTATCTCTTTTGTTGTCACTCCTCCTCTGGGCTTTCAGGTTCATGAAGCTGAGGTTGGACCGAGTACTAAGAGGCCAGTACGAGGCAAGCTCTGTGGAGGAGGCGCTTAAGTCAAAGCCTGTTGATGTGAAGTTTGACCGCCCAGCCTCATGGGTGGCCCCTTACCCCAAATACGAGGGTGACTGGTGGACCCCCTTCTTGCCCAAGACGACGAGCTCATGAATGTCGCTTACAGCAAGGATGTGTTAGTCCCAGAAGCAGTGACAGCGGTGCCGTACAGATTCAGCTAAACCCTCGAGAACATGGTTCCAGCAAATGCTATTGATGCATTGGTTCTCGACTGTAGCAAGGACCAGGGCAAAGGCAGTTGTGTGACGTTTGCTTCACTTGGCCACAAACTGCAGCTTGGTTTCTTTTCTCTACGAGGACTATAGTTTCTCTCTTTTTAAGGACTGCGGTTGCAGTTACAGCAAAGACTTGTGGGATGGGGCATAGGGAACATACTCGGCACTCATGCTCGACTGTGATGTAAGGTGAGGGGCACCGTAGGATAGTTCAAAGTTCTACCCTCTTGGAGGTGTGTATACACACAACCTTCTCCTTGCAGGAGAGGAACTAAGCAACTGCTGAGTAATCGAAGGTATAGGCCATTTGCAGACCAAGAGTACGCATTTGTGGCACACAGGGGTTTCGTAGGTGGAGAGAGGGTGGATGACATCTCATAATGAAGGTGAGTTTTAGCTTTTCAGCCCTTTTACATGGGTTGGGGCTAGATGGACCAGGTATGCAGTACATGCTCAAGAATTGACTTAATCCATGACAAATTTGGGCTATCGTCTGAGTACTTTCCATTTTATGTGATCCAGCGTAGATGATGATATTTCCTTCTTTTTGGGTTACTACCTTCAGTTCAAGCATACGCTTCGATTGAGTGGGTTGGATTCTTGCTGCTCAAGAAGCAGGTTTGTGTTCTTCGGTGGCTACCTGAAGTATTGTCACCTCTTCGCATGTGCATGCAATTCAATATAGCTGGTGCAACTCCCCAAAATCGTGCTCCAATCCACGTCATTCTTGCGTTTTATCAAATCAGAATTTCGCCAAGAGATTTGTACTTAGTGCAAAATACAAGTATGACTCTTGCTACGAGCTAAGAACAGTGGCAAATCACCAATACGATCAAGCATAGTTACTCTCGAGTATTGACCTGCAGGGCAAAATAAGTTCACACTCGTACTGCATACAAACTGCAGGATTAGGCAGCTGCGTGCAGCTAGCTAGACACACGCTCCTTACCAACTCCTCCAAAGCTAGTTTGATACTACTGAGATACTATTAACACATATTTAAAGTAAAAGTAATACTGAAGATGTCGACACAACCCAAGACCTAGCTATGGTACATAGACAAGACGTACAGCTGTCACCAGAAAGCTCAAATCAATCTCTGGCACTGAGCTCCGCAGGCACCGAGGGGTACACAGCCTTGACAAACTGGGGGTGATACCCGTCAATCACGAGGTCCTGCCCGACGCTCCTGGTGGTCACCCTCTGCAGCTGGCTGAGGCCCCCTGCGAGCTCGAACGCGGGCCCCTTGCGGTTGAAAAAGTCGGGCGAGAGCGTGCCGCTGCCGCGCCCCGCCACGCCCACCTGCATGCGGTCCCGCATGCCGGCGTTGGCGAGCTCGATGGTCACCTTCTCCACCACGCCCTCGTCGCTCGCCCGCTTCGCCAGATAGCCCTCGAGGCCAGAGCCCGGCGGGCCCTGCGCGTCCCACAGCACGCAGCAGCACCCGCGCTCGTGCATCATGTCGAGCACGTCGTCGAGGTCAATCTCGCCGCTGCACGCCACGACCTCCACGCCGCGCTCGCGCAGCGCCGACTCCATCGCGGGCTGCCCCGTGCGGCTGCTCTGCTCGACGTCGTCCGCGATCGCCTGCGCCTCCGTCACCACCAGCGTCGGCGCGCGCGCCACGTCGAACACCTCATGGTGCAGCGGCATGTCCAGGCTGCGCGCCAGCACCACGCGCAGCGGCTGCTTGGCGCCGGGCTCCGCCGAGAGCAGCGACGGGTTGGTGTGCACCGCCGCGTCCGTCACGACGACGGCGTCGTACTCGGCGAGCAGCTGGCTGTAGTACCCGCCCGCCTTCTTCGCGTTGGGGTTGACGGTGCCGTGCACGTTGCCGTCGAGCGACAGCGAGCACCTGCGCACGCACACACGCAGCCACACAAGCAGCGCCCACAAGCCACGCACACTAGTCAGAAACGGACTTATTCGGCTGCAGCGCACACGTGCGCGCACAAGCCACGCACAAACCACAGGTCACGGACACAAGCCGCGCTCACAGGTCAGAAGCGGACTTGTTCGGCTAATTATCTATTTAGTGTGAACGTAGGTGACGTCGCTGTCTCGATGGACGAACGCCTGTGGGGATGTCTCACTGTGCGTGTGACTATCGTCCACGCCTCTGTCTCGACGGATGCATGCATGTGCGGACACATGCGCGTCTGCAAGGCATGGGTGTCTGCATCCAGGTTTAGGGTGTTTAGGACGTGCGTGGTCTCGCATACGGAAGGAACCGAAACACGACACTGCGCCCACCAGAAGTGGCGGGAAAACTGAAAACGTCCAGATCATTATCGTGCCACCGCATTCTCATTTGCTTCCACCACCAACGAGGTTCCATCCCCAACCACAACCACCACCGCCCCTCCCCCTCTCCCTCCCCCTACTTCTCTCCTCTCCTCCCCCCTCCTTGCCCCTCTTGAGATAAGATGTTCTGAGGTGAACGAGACAGGGGTTCCCGACGCTCAACACTGCCCCAGCCACATGTCAGACGAAGAGCTCACAGAAAGAAACGACCCCCCCAATCAGCAATGGCACCACCCCAAGGCCAAGAGGAGCGTCTTCAAGCCTCCCGGTGAGTCTGAGTCTCGCAGAAACAGACAGCAGAGCCGCCCCCAAGCCTTCCCTCCGTTTGACTCTTACAGGAACAGGCGGCAGACGGGCCAGAAGAAAAAGACTTGGCCAGAAGCACATCCACGATGACCTAGCAGTGGCCTCAGGAGACAGGAGACAGGAGACGAGAGAGGGCGAGAGGGCAGAGAGGAAGAAGCGAGGAGCGAGCCGGAGATTGGACGAAGAGGGAGCGGGCCATCAGTGTGGGAGAAGGAATGATGCGAGAGCCAGAGAGCGAGGAAGCGAGAGATGGGAGCAGAGGAGCATGGGAAAAGCTGGAGATTTTGGGGGGGGGGGAGGGGGGCAGAACACTCTAGCTCGCCCGCTCGCTCACTTGCTCACTCGCTCAAGAGCAAGAGTGCGCACGTGCACACCCACGCGCGGGAGAGAGAGCACTAGGGAGCGCACGCGCGCTACTAGAGAAGAGAGCACGGAGCGGCCGCCGCCGCCACTGGGTGCTGCCGCTGCCGCTGTCGGCGGCCTCCGAGTAAGCGGCACACGCACCTGAGCGTGGCCATGGGGCGCGACTTCATCATGCGGAACATGAAGGCCTCGCAGTTCTTCTTGCACGCATCCTCCTCCACGCCCACCTCCACGTCGATGCCCGCGCGCCGCAGCGTCTCCAGCCCTTTGCCACCCACGAGGGGGTTGGGGTCGACGGCGCCGACCACGACACGCGCCACCCTGGCGTCGACGAGCGCATTGCTGCAGGGCGGCGTGCGCCCCGTGTGGTTGCAGGGCTCCAGCGTGACGTACGCGGTCGCACCCTCCGCCTTCGGCCCCGCCTGCCGAAGCGCAAACACCTGTCGCCGCTTGTTGCACCCCCCCCTTCCCCCCCCCCTTTTCCACCTTTNCGTGCCCGCGCGCCCCCTGGGGGCAGAGGATGGCGGGCTTGAGGGGGGGGGTAATGACAGAGAGGGAGAGGGGAGAGGAGGCCAGCACCGGCGAATGAGAGCTGCGCCCAGGGGGTGTCCTAGTGGGGTCAGGAAGGGGAGGGCTAGAGTATGGACAAGGGAGGGGCAGGCGTCGGGTTAAAAAATGTGCCAGTGTAGGGTCAGAATAGGGTCAGAGTAGGGCCAGAGTAGGGGACAGAGATAAGGGGCAAAGGAAGGGTCAGATTTGGGGGAGTAAGGGCCAGGGTAGGGTCAAAGAGGGCCAGAGTAAGCCCAGACTAGGGTCAGAGATAGGGTCAGAGTTAGGGTCAAAGTAGGGTCAGAATTAGGGCCAGAGTAGGGTCAGAGTAGGGTCAGAAAGGGCCGGACTAGGGCCGGAGTGGGGGGCAAAGGGGGGGCAGAGCAGAGGAAGGGCAGGGTTGAAGTGGGGGCAAGGTAAGACCGGGGGACACCCCCAGCGGCTGGCATCTGTCTGCTTGCGGGGGGCACTATTTGGTACAGAATTGAGTTCCAAACAGCTGATGCGGCTCTTACTAAGAGGGTGCCTCTGACAGAGACTAACTCTCGGCATCCATGCAGCGCAGTGAGCAGGAGGGGTCAAGGTCAAGTCAAAGTCAGGTCAAGGTTGCGTGAAGGTTGGGTCGAGGTCGGGCCAAGGTAGGGTCGCGCTCGGGTTGGAGCAGGGTCAATGTGCGGTTAGCAGGCGACAAGGCAGGGAGTAACAGAGCGGTGCCATCCTCGGGAATGAAGAAAAAGAAGTGGAAGAACAAGAAAGGAGACGAGCAGCAGCAGAAGACGAGAGAGAGAGAGAGAGAGAGAGAGAGAGAGAGAGAGAGAGCAGTGG
>WELA01006175.1:612041-642738 GCA_009602735.1 Mesotaenium endlicherianum
TCCCATTGCCTGTAGATGATGTTTTTTTTTTGTTTGTTTGTTGAAGCGCAAGTCCCTACCGGGCCTGCCCTCTCCTCTTCTTCTCTTGGCAGAGAACACGTCATTTTTTTTTAGCGGGACACGGGACATGTGGCAGTGTCTGGCTTCTTTACTGCATGGTGGTGGGCGTGTCGGGGTGAGAAACGCTAGCAACGGGTGACATACGTAGGAGCTCGGACCAAAGTCGGCGCATCACTTTCACCCGATGGTGATTGCAGTGGGAGAGAATGCATGCACAAGCGGATGTATCTGCGGGTGTATAGATGATGCTTGGATTGTCCACCTTGATGCCTCGAGTGATGTCCTGTCCTTCTCGTCTCTATGATTCCTTTTTGGGAGTATCCGATGTCATGTTGAATGTAGTAGTTGAGGTACAAATTGGTGGTGTAGAATCCATATAGTCGTAAATACATCGTCCAATATTTTCCTATGTCTAACTTGAAGTTGTGTGTGACGTTCTCTCCCTCCTGTCTCTGCAGGCTGAGGGGCATGTCGCACCTCTTCCAAAATACTTGATGCCTCACTTAGTGCATGAACCTTTTGTATAAGACTATACCTGCACTCGAGTGTGATACATCCTCCACACTCATTATGATTAGTCATCTTATCTGATCTCTCGTGCCATGTGCTCTCCTTCCCTTCCCGCCTCTGCAGACTGAGGGGGCTCTCGTATCTCTTCGGGGCGGAAGAGCTCTCCGGCGGCCTGTCGCTCTCGCCAGCTGGCGCTCCTCTCGTTCTCGCCGATGGCATCCCCGCCGTCCACGTCGTGTCGGACGCCTACGTGGCAGCGGCAGCCGAAGCCGGCTACGCCGCAGCTGCTGTGTGCACGCCCGACGAGCCTTCCAACGCCGGTACGTCCCGTGTGTTTATTTCTTTTGACGTATGTCAATGCCTTCTCCGCCTTCTGCTCCTCTTTCTCGAGAGACAGCGGCAGCAGCAGGGGCTGCGTGGAGAAGACGCAGGTGGAGGCGGATGTGGGTGGCGGAAGGTGGGAGGCGGAAGGAGGAAGTGGGGGTGTGTCAAGGGGGAGAAGCCTATGACCCGTCTTCCTCTTGCAGGCTGCGTCTGACCGACTCCCGCCGGTCTCTGGTGGCGTAATCGTAGGCAGTCATATGTGAAGTTCTATGGCTTGCAACGCGTGCAATTCAGAACGTCGTGCGTGTGTCTCCTCTCACTGTTTCCTTCCTCTCCAATCCGTGCGCTCGCGCTTTTGTCTCGTCAAAGCCTGCTGTCTCTCATGAGTGGCTGCCGCTTGAGCCACGTGGGCATCAGTTGTGTCAGCGGGAGACCTTTTCTCAACACGATATATATTTCATATTTATCGGGTCCCTGCCGCTGCAGATTGTTCCCGCAGTGGTGCCAGAAAGCTGTGTCAGCGCCGCTCTGCAAGGCAGGCTCTCAGGTTGAAGCAAGCAGGTGGACCGTGTGAGGCTTTGCTGTTCCCGTAGTGTTGTGCCGATGCAAAGTGGAAGACAGTCTGCAAGTGGCCCGTGGCTGGCAGTTCTACATTTCGACAGTTCATGCCTCAGGAGAGGGGGAGGAATGGGCCAATGACGCTGACAGCAATTAAGCCGCTGTTTGATAAGTCCGTCTCCCGGCAATGGCAGGCCCACCTTGCTCGGTGCCACCTGCGCCTCGTCACTGTGACTCACACTCGCCACCTGACAGATCCGGCAACTATGTGTGTGGATGTGGGGCTGGGGGGAGAGCAGATGGCGAGAAGAGGAGGGGGAGTGATGGAGCAGAGGGCCTCTCGGTGAAGCTCAAGGTGTGGAAGCTGGAGTCTCAGCTGGGCCAGCTGCAGCTGCCACCACAGCAGCAGCAGCAGCTGCCCGGGAGCTCCTCTGCCGCCGCCGCCTCTGCAGGCACTGCCGGCGTGTCGCTCTCCGGCTCAGCGAGCGGCCAGCCTGCCGCCTCCAGCGGCGTCAATGCACCGGCAGCAGCATCAGCAGGAGGGGAGCGGGAGCTGGCCCTGGCTCAGGAGAGAGCACTGAGGTTCGCTTCTGAGGTAGGGCCGAGGAAGCTGCAGCCAGCCATGAGAGCACTACCCGCTCCCACCTGTCCCCCCTCCTCTGCTGTCCCCCTGTTCCTTCTTTTTGCGCCTTCTCTCTCCCTCTCTGTGTGCCCTCGTCCCTTTCCTCCCTGTTTGCCGCTTGCCCTTCTCTCCCGGTCTTCTCTCCTTCGCTTGTGCGTGCCGGCGAGCAGAATCTAGAAGCTCCTTGATTTCTTCTGTGCATCTACGAGTGAATGCTTCCCTTGCCTCTTCAACCTGTGCCTCGCTGGCCCCCTCAGCGCGCGCAAGGAAAACTCGCAGCACGTAAAAATGCTGCATCCCGCTCGCGTAAAAGTTTGTGCCACCCCCGTTCCCGCGCCTGACGGGGGGGGGGGGGGGGGGATCAAATNGGAAAACTCGCAGCACGTAAAAATGCTGCATCCCGCTCGCGTAAAAGTTTGTGCCACCCCCGTTCCCGCGCCTGACGGGGGGGGGGGGGGAGGATCAAATATTAGTACCTGTACAGTCGAGCTCTACAAGGCCGAGCGCTGAGTTGATTCCGGACACCCTCACTTTCGGTGGCTGCAGAAGCACTCGTCCGCGGAGGATGCCAAGGTCCCGGCCACTGCTGCGGCGTCTGTGTCCGACAAGAGGTAAGCACTGCGCTGCGCGAGAGAGAGTGTGTCGGAAATGTTACGGGCAGGAGGGCGATAGAAGTGTGACGGGAGGAAGGCTACTGCCTGCCTTGCGTTGCCGTCAGAGCTGAGCTGTCAGAGCATCCCAATGCCACTTGATGCGACTCCAAGTCATATGATCTTGTAGGAGTCTCTGCAAGGAGGTGCATTGTGGTGTGCATGCTCTTGTGCTTGCAGCACGAAGCACAACTCCCCCTTGGGTGAAGGACTTTGGGGGGGCTGCAAGTGTGCCCTCTCTCTGCCCTTCCCCCCCGCACCTGAGTGCTGCTGCGCCTGCATGCATGCGCCTGCAACTCTTGCGCCTCTTGCGCCATGTGTTTGCTTGTTCTTGTTTTGCTGCCGATTTCATCTTTCTCGTTTGTCTACTGGTGCCTTAGCTGCTCTCGGTCTCAGTGCTCTACTCTGGGCTGCTTTGAGTTTTCTTGTTGCTCCTAAGATATGATCGGCAAGTGTCGTCCCTGCGTGTACGCTTATCCACCATATTGGAAAACACTAACTGCGTTTCAACGCCTCAGCTTACTCCTGATGCCCCGTTGTGCCTTGCTGTACCTTCTCAGGGTGGAGGAGGAGGAGGAGGAGGCGAAGGAGGAGGAGGAAGAGGGCTTGCACATCCTTGTCGGAGGAGGAGGAGGAGTTGAGCAGCAGCAGGCTGGCGCTGAGCCCGACAATCCCGCTCCTTCCTCTGCAGCAGTAGCAGCAGCAGAAGTAGAAGAAGCAGAAGAAAACGAGCATCAAACCGAGGCGGCACCGGCAGTGGCGCTGGCGCTGCCAGCCCTGCTAGCAGGAGAAGGAGGAGGAGGGGACCACCTGTCAGCACTCCCTGCAGAAGCAGCAGCAGCAGAAGCAGGAGGAGGAGGAGCAGAAGGGGGCCAGCCACCAGCTATCCCAGCAGAAGGAGAAGCCGGAGGCGAGCTGTCAGGGCTGCTGGCATTTGCCGCCGACTTTGAGGCGGAGGAGTACAAGGATGCCGACGCGGAGTTCCGCGGCGGCAGCGAGAGCTACATGAGCGAGGACGACCGGTGGGACTCGCTGAGCGACTTCCCGTCATGCCAGCCGAGCGAGAGCCCGCCCCCCGAGGAGCGCTGGGCGGCGAGCCGCGGTGGGGAGATGACCGCCGCCCGGAAGGGCACAGGGAAGGAGGAAGGAAAGGAAGAGGAGGAGAGAGCACTGGAGGAGAGGGGCGAGGAGGAGGAGGAGGAGGAGGAGGGCTATGATGATGAGGACGATGACTGGGAGGGAGCGGACGACGCCTTGCTGATGATGGGCGGGGACATGGCTGACGACCCCGTGCTCCCCGGCGAGATGGCGTTTCCCCTGCCTGTATCCTCCTCCGCCCCCGCCCCCGCCCCCGCCCCCGCCTTCAACGCCACTCCCAGCCATCAAGACGGGCAAGCAATGCAGCAGCAGCAGCAGCAGGAGCCGTGGGAGGCGCTTCTGCTGGACAGCCTGAGAGCCCCGCCTGCGACGGTCTCGGCTTCGACAGCGTCGGCAGCAGCAGCGGCAGCAGCAGCAGCAGCTTCCTTGCCGGAAGAGGACAGCAAGGCTCCAGACGCTGCTGCAAAGGTGCCAAGTGGCGCTGTGGGTGCGGCTGCCGCTGCGGCTGCAGCTCTGGCCGCGCTCGGCTCTGGGGCCATGAGGAAGTCTAGCTCGTCTACGGGGAACCAGAAAGCAGAGGAGAAACAGCAGCAGCAGCAGCAGCAGCAGCAGTTGGCGGTCGTCGTGCGCACGGCCAGTGGCCGCCTGCAGCCCACCACTCTGGCTGCGCCACTTGTCCGGGGGACGTGGAACGGCATCGGCGAGGGCGACGACGGCGACAGCGACAGAGACGCGGAAGGAGGCTATGGGCCCAGTGCAGCTAAGAAGCTGCAGCATCAGGAGGAGCAAGAGGCTCTAGTGGAGGAGGAGGAGGAGGCTGCAAGGGTGTTCGCCAACGGCAGCAGCAGGAGCAGAGAGGGGGCGCTGGAGACCAAGAGGAACAAGCGTCCTGCTGCCAAATCGCCAGGTGGCGTCCTGCCAGAGGACCACCCGGCAGCGGCTTTTCAGGAGGTAACGAACCCGAGCCCCGGCAAGGCCAAGAGCGCAAAGAAGAGGATTGCTATTCCGGAGGCCGAGAGGGCCGCCGTGGTGCGAACACCTGGCACCACCACAAAGCTGTCTGCCAGAAGGCGCCTGCTCGGCCTGCTGACCCGCGCGGCCCCGGCTGCTGAGGTCGTCGCTGACCCGGTGGGCGGCAGCGACGAAAGTGTAGAGGCAGATGAGAAACTGGCAGCGGCGGGTGCTCTTGACCATCATATGCAGCAGCAGCAGCAGCAGCAGGCGGCGTCTGTGCTGCCAGGCGGATACGCCAACACCAACGCCGGCGCCGGCGCCGCAGGAGGCGCGGGCGCGCAAGAAGACGAGACAGTCTCGGGGGCCCCAGCAGCCGCGGCGGCCGTGCCGCCCAAGTCGCCCACCGCCGCGGCGGAGGCGGCGATGGCGCCATACCGCAGGAGCCTGCTCCGCAGCATCCTGGGCGGCAGGCCCCGCGTGCCCCAGGTGGCGGCGGCGGCGCCCGAGCTCCTGGAGGAGCCGCCCCTGGCGGGAATGAAGTCGCCCTCCCCCCGCCTCAAAAGGTGCGGCAGTCTGACGGCGGCGGCAGCCAGGGGAGGGGGGGAAACCCCCCCGCCGGCGGCCCTCCTGGCATATCGCAGCATGGAGGACGACGACTTTGTCACCGCCATGCTCGGCGGGGGCGATGCCAGCGAGACCGACGATGACGACGACGAGGAGGTCCAGAGCAAGACGCGCTTCGCCGAGAAAGTCGCAGCCGGCGTGCCCTCCTCCTCCTCCTACTCCTCGCCTTCATCACTGGTCGTCTGGCAGAGGCAGCCTCCACAGCAGCAGCAGCAGCCGCTGTCGCCGCTCGCCAGCAGGGTTGCAGGGTCGCTTCTTGGGAGGAGCTCGGAGAGAGGCCCGGTGGCGGGCTATGGAGGAGAGGTCGGCAGGGAGAGGGCAGGGCAGGAGGAGCTACAGCTGGCCTTGCTGCCCTCCTCTTCAACCTCTGCCTCTGCTGGCTTGGCTCCCCCCCTCCCCCCGCAGCCCAGATGGGGAGGGCCCGTGGGTCCCCACCAGCAGCAGCAGCAGCAGCAGCAGCAGCAGTCTGGGAGGGCTGCCGCTGGTGCTGGCAGCAGCAGCAGGCCGCGCCCCGAGCCCATGATGGGCGCTCTCTTTAACAAGCAGAAGGGCAGCGCTGCCGCGCCGGGGTTGTCGAGCCGCCAGGTGGCAGCCACGCGGGCGCAGGCGCAGGCGCAGCAGTCGCCTCTCACGCCCATGGCACCGTCAGCGCCGCCGTCCACCCCCGCGGGCGGAGCAGGCGTCCCCGCCCTGCGCCAGATGGCCGCGTCCCCCACCGCCGTGAGCGTCCAGCTGGAGGGCCTGGCCCAGCGGCTGGCTGCGGCTGCGCCGGTGCCGGCGACACCTGGCGCCCCACAGACCCCCGCCACGCCTGCCACTCCTATGGCGCCAGTGCCCCTGTCCCCCATGACTGTTCTGAAGCAGAGCCACTCTCCCCTTGTCGGCCGCTCCCCCCGCGTGCCTGGCGCCCCCCCGCCGAGCCCCCAGGTATCGCCTTTGCTGCCGGGCGGCGACATGCCAGGTGGCAATGCACCTGTAGTGTCGGGGCAAACCGGCGCCGCCCAGGCCCGGGCCAGCAAGCCCTGGCAGCAGCAGCAGCAGCAGCAGCAGCAGGAGGAGGAGGAGGAGGACGAGGCGGAGGCGGATGCAGAGCAGTTTGCCCCCCCCCTCCCGAAGCAGAGCTTGAAGGTGAAGACGCTCTCAGCGGCGCATCTGCGCGAGGCTCTTGCTGCTCTCCCCGAGAACATTGACACTCCCCAGGCTGGCTGCAGCAGCAGCAGCAGCAGCGCCCCCCATCCTCTGGTGCGGGCCACCCCCGCCCCTCCAGCAGGTGCCGGCCATGCGCTGGCGCCGCCACCGTCTGCCAACAAGGAGCAGACTCATGCCCTGGAGCTCTTCCCCTCGGAGAACGTCTCTGCCTTTGACGCGTCTCCCCCCTCCCCCTACGCCCCGCACGCTGTGCCTGCATCTGTCAAGGCCACCGCTGCCACGGCTGCCGCCGCTACGGCCGCCGCTGTCGTTTCTTCTTCCCAATTGGCCAAGAAGGAGGGGGCTAGCCTGAGCGCTAGAGGCACCCACCAGCAAGCGCCATCTGGCACTCCGCTGCTGGCGCAGGCCTTGCAGCTCGAGCAGGAAAAGCTGAGGCTAGGGCCCCTGAAGGCCCGCCAGGTGGAGGCGGGTGGTGCTGCCGCCCAGGCGGCAGCAGCAGGAGCAGCAGAGGACGCAAGGAAATCCCTGCATCCTGAGAGGGCAACGATGGCACGTGTCAGCGTCGCCCACGCGCCAGGCGGCAGGCCCCTCTCGCCGCTGCCAAGCCGAGCCCAGCCCTCGCCCTCCCTCAGCCCCCTGAAGTCCCGGCCCCACGCGAGCGCTGCTGATAAGGGCTACATTTCCACAGTGGAGCAACAGCAGCAGCAGCAGCAGCAGCAGCAGCCGAAGTCACCTCGGCCCAATCTGCGGCCGATCCGGGTGATGCACGAGGCGCAAGCGGAGCAGCAGCAGCCGTACGACGGGGACGAGTATCACCACCAGTACCACAACAGGGAGAGGGAGAAGGACAGGGGCAGGGGAGGAGGAGGGCAGCAGCAGCAGCAGCAGCTGCCAGATGTCGGCTCCACGCTGCAGCTTCGTAGCAGCCACGCCGCCAGCCTGGCGGGCGGCCGAGCCGCGGCAGGCTGGGACGGCGAGCCTGCTCCGCGGGGCGCACAAGGTGGGGGTGGGGAGCGACGCAGCTACTCCAGGGCGCGCACGCCTGAGCCCGTGAGAAACAGCTATGCTGCCGCCGGCGGCGGGGGAGGAGGCGCCAGAGGGTACCCCCACCATCAGCCGGGGGCTGGGGCATACAGCGTTGGCAAGGGGGCTGCGGCATACGCGCACCACCCAAAGTTTGGCGGCAGCAACCACGGCGGCGGCGAGGAGGAGTACGACGACTCGAGAAGCGACTGCAGCCGCACCACGTTCGGCGACTTTGACTACGTCCGGTGAGTGAGCGCGAGAGAGCGAGAGCGAGAGAGCGAAAGCGAAGGAGCGAGAGCGAGAGCAAGGGCACGTGCAAGCGAGAGAGTGGCGGCTAGAGCGAGAGACTGTGTGTGCGGGTGAGCCAGAGCATGAGCGCGAGCGCGAGTGAGAGCGCGAGGGAGACCGAGGATGAGAACGTGAGTGAGGGCCAGGGCAAGGGCGAAGGCGAGGAGGAGCGCAAGAGAGGAATGGCTTTGACTCTTTCTATCCAGCGTGGCTGGTTCCCTGTGGCTGCTGGTGACATGTGGCACACTTCTTGCCTTGGATAGCTGAGTGCCTGCTAGTACACTCACAGCTGGCATTGAGTTGGCATAATCTGAACATCTATGGCCGCCTTGTCCTCGAGCCTTATGCGAGGCAATGTGACGTTTAGATGAACCCTGTTGTCACTGTGGCGCTTGCTTGCTCCCTTGCTTGCTTGACAAGCGTTGCAAGCGAGCCTCTTTTTTGCGATCCTTTTGGAAATGTTTTTTGACGTAGGAAGCAGAAGCAGATGCAAAGTGAATGCTGCGATTTTAACACCCCACGTATGCAAGCGTTTGACGAGCTATCCAGACGCTTCACCGTTTCCGGTTTGCTGCCCAGCTTTTTTCTGATGCAGGATGTAGAGGGCGGGCCGCTTGTGTCTTTTTGTATTTTTTGTAATACTACAAATGTAAATTTGTGTTTACTTATTTCAAAATTGTGTCTATACTTACTTATTATTATTATCATTCTCTTAATTTTCATTCAAAAAAAGCAGGGACGGGCAGCGCACGCCGAGGAGCATGCTGGAGCTGCGCTTCAACTCGTCCGACGAGAGCAACAGCCACAGCGGTGACGAGTGGCCGCTCGCCGCCGGCCCCGCCGCCGCCGCCTCCGAGCACGCCGCCTTCTACACCGACCACCCCCACCACGTTTACCCTCCCTCCAGCACCACCAGCAGCATGCGCGGCAGCTCCCTCGCTGCCGCTGCGCGCTTCCACCACCCGACAGCGCGCGAGGCGGCGCCGGAGGAGTATGGCGACGAGCACGGCTACTCCTACAATGGCCCCTACGGCGATCACCACCACCACCAGCAGCAGCAGCTACAGCAGACGGCAGCGGGGGGTGCAGGAGGGCACGACGAGTCCTATCAGCAGCGCGCCGCCCCCCGGAGCCCCGGCCCCTTCCGGCACCACATGCGGAGCCCCTCTGGAGCCCTGGCCAACCCCGTTTCCCACCAGCAGCCCCACCACCACCACCAAGGAGAACGCGGGGGAGGGGGAGGGGGAGGGGGAGGAGGAGGGCAGACGGGTGCCGGCACTGGCACCCCGCACGCGCAGGGCTGGAGGGAGGGCAGAGGCGGCGCAAGTGCTGCCGGTGCCGGTGCCGGTGCTGGTATTGGAGGTGTGGACGTGCGAGCCAGCAGGGTGGGTGCCCCAGCTCCAGTGACCCCCACAGGCACCCCCAAGGCGAGCAAGGTGGTGGTGACCGCGTTCACCCTGCAGAGCTCCTCCTCGGCCGCGACTGCAGGGGGGCCTGGAGCGGGGGCGGGGGCGCGTCCGCAGGCGCCGCAGGAGGAGACCATGGATAAGGTGCCGGAGCTGCTGCTGGTGCGCAAGTCGGCGCGCTTTGTCGCGGCTGCCGCAACCGCCACGAGCGCCGTTGCTGTTGCCTCGCTTGACGGGGAGGCACATGAGCAGCACCAGGCGGGAGGCGCCTCCTCCTCCTCGCAGGCTTTGGTCCTCTTTGACGACGCGCAAAAGAGCGGCGACCGGAGCGGCGGCGGCGAGAGAGGCAGCGGGCTGCAGGCGCACGCGTACGGCCACGCCTATGCCCAACATGCGCACGGGCATGCCCGCGGGCCAGGAGCAGCACAGGGGCAGCAGCAGCTGATGCACACGTACGAGAAGCAGAGCAGCCGCGGCGCCAAGAGCGAGGCGGCCTGGGGTGGAGGAGCGGCGGCCGCAGCAGCAGCGCAGGCAGCTGGGGCTGGCGCCTACGAGGAGGACAACCGGTGCTTGCAGGTAGTGCTGCACGGCAGCGGCGGTGGCGGCGGCAGCATCGGCCGCAGTGGCCGCAGCCACAGCCGCAGCCCCTACCGTGGCGGCGGGGGCGGGGACCACCACCCCGCGAGCGAGCGCAGCCGATCGCCCATGGGCTCCTCAGCAGCTGCCACGCGGGCGCTGGGCTCCGGCCGGCGACGCGAGCGCCACTATTATGGCGGCAGCAGCAGCAGCAGCAGCGCCAGCTGGCGGGCCAGCGGCGGGGAGGCTCGATACGATGACGACTTTGACGCCGCAGTGGTAGGGGGCCGCGGAGAGAGATGGGGCGTGGGACAGGACTACCCCGCGGGGGACATCCGCCTGGGCTCCGACAAGGGCCCAATGCCCTACGGCAGCGGGCTTGCCAGCAGCAGCGAGCCCCCCGCGGCTCTGCCAGCGGGCGACCCGAGACGCATGCAGTCCTTCTACGCCGCTGCCTTCACCCCCCTGGGTTAGGGTTGCTACCCAGCCAGCCCGGCTAGCCCAGTCCATGCTGAATCGCCACCCAGCCTCCCCTGAGGGGGAACTGATGGGTGGGGTGGTAGGTTAAGCTTGCTGCATCTCTCTGTTTCTCAGTCTCTCATTGTGCCCGGTTCTTTCTTCCCGGTCCTCTTTGCTCCCTCGTCAATCCTAGCTCACACTCATAGTTCTGTTCGAACGAGGAGGGCGTGCTTCTAGCTTCTTTCTTTACCTTGCGCAGGTAGGAAAATTAATTCTCACTGTGTCGCATCGTTTGGTAGCTAGCCAGTTGCTGTCAAGCAGGTCTGTATGTTCTAGATAGAGTTAGGACTCTACGCGTGCCCTAGCTGGCAGCAGCTCAGATATAGTGTGGTGGTTGTAGTTACTAATGCCTGTCTTAGTTTCCTCATGCCTGCATTGGAACATTCCAGTAGCAAATATTTCCTATTATTAATTAAGTTATTGTAGAACGTATTTCTGTTGTCCTGTTCCCACTGGTACAAAGAGACTGAATGCCTGCGGCTGCCAGCTGTAAGCATATCTGCCCTGAAGCTACTGACGGCTGACGGCAGCAGCTTATTTATCCAGTTACTAGCATTGCAGCCAGTAGACTCTTTTGAGTAGAAGAAGACTCTCTCAGATCTCAATTCCTGATCCAGGAACAACTAAGCATGCATATTTATACATATTTATTTGAGCTTCATTTGCCTCATATACTTCAACAAATTGCAACACAGTTCTGCATGCATGAAGAGCTCCATTGCCCGCATTCCCAGTTTCCCTGTGCTGCGACATTATTTCTACGCAGTGTAACATTTCTGTCTGTGCTGGCCGGTCATGTCGAATCTTACTAGACACCACTTGAGCCGAGAAGCTTTTAACCTTTAGGGTCACACAAATGCGAATTGCCATTCTAACAAGGGTGGACACGTACTCTTTTGGGTGCTTGCTCACCAATTGTTTGTTTCTGCCTGACCACCAGCGAGAGGGCCTAGTGAAGAACCTCGCTGCAGGGTATTCGTTGTTCGAAGTAGTTTGCTACCTCCTTCACAAGGGCAAGATAGTCAAGGAGCTGCCTGTTGCTGCAAGGAGGCCGTTTCTGTGTTCACAAACCAAACCACTGATTTGCCTCTGAGATTTAAATGTTCGAATGGATAGGACCAATAATAACGTTCGCTAGCAATTATTGCCCTGGATAATCATCAATCGTACCCTCTTCCTGAGCTGGACACACATTCTACAATTTTTCCTGTTGCTTCCAAATCTGGATTCACGAGCTTCAAAAACTTACTTCGGAAGGTACAGTAAAATCTTAGCAGATATAATGTCCTTGGATCCTGGTACTTCAGTTTCAGCCTGGGCAAAAGACTGATCATGTTCTTTTATGCATTCTGATGTCATTGGTACCTTATGTAACATAATCACTTCAGCCCCCAGCACTAAACTTTAATTGCAGGCAAGCTTGCACAATACTTACAGCAAAGGTGCTGCATTTATTGATCACAAACTAATTTCTGAACTTCACACAGGACCGCGATGCTCTTCGGTGTTCAGCGGGTCCTGTTGCAACAATTCCTCCGGACAGATCATCATGCAGATGCCTGAGAATATTCCACCGAAGTCATTTCAAGTGCAAGTCTGCCAAACTTATCACAGCAGGAGATGCCAATATTCCATTTCGAACACCACAGAAATCCTATGCAGTTCTTTATTCTGCTAGGTTTGCAACTTTGGTACAAAGAGAATGGAAAAGTGTATGGAGTCTAGAACTCGTCCCACCCGAGCCATATCTGCAAAAAAGATCATGGACCTCACTGCCACAAAGGTGGACTATCCAGAGACACTCTTCCATACATGGACGGCCCTGTTCTAATACGATTCCCCCGCGTGAACATACATGAATGATGTATTACAAATATCCTGCTTCCCATGGGTCAGCTGATCATGGTGCAACGTTACACGGGTCATGTCATTTAGCTAGAGTGACAATATACTTCTTGTTGCTGACAGAGGAACTGCACTGCCATCGCCACACAAAATGCATGAGTAGCCAACACGTCAAGAGGACCAAAGAGTGAAAAAGAGGACTCTGGGGAGTATAACTTGTAGTCACTATTTAGAATAAGAATGTACATTGATGAAAAAGTCTAGATTGTAAAGAACTATCCTACATATACAGGTTCCATGTACAGAAGTTACATTCTACTGGCCGCCGAGGGCCTTGAGTCCGAGCACCACACCAACACCGATGACGTGGCCAACAGCGCCGTGTGCCAACACGTCAGTGGCGGTGAAACCAGCGGGGTCGGTTGTTCCGAGGCCAGTTTCCCTGTCAACCAGCTTGAGCCCAGCTGTCGACTTCCTGTTGGCTGTGGGGGCCAGGCCGAAACGTCCAGCAATCAGCTGCAGGGTGGTGGCTCCAACCATGATCTGTGAAGATCCAGCATAGAATGAAGGTGGTGTGAGGTCCCAAATCAAGGTGTTACACCTTATATCTCAATGAACAAGAAAAAGAACAAAGACAATAGAAGGTGAAATTGATTACAGCGGATCCTTAATTGAAATGCGAGTACACAAAGACAGACTGAAACCTGTGAAGGAATAAGTAAACGATGGGAAGTCTTCAACCCAGTTACGATTCAGTTGAAGGCTGATGCGTACCAGGTTGGTGGATGAGCCAATGTAGTCGCAACGGGCACCAAGAGCACCTCCTCCCTTCTTCATGGGGGGGAGCATGACCTGTACAAAACAGCTCTTTAATGATGAGCAGATGCACATGTCATAGTTCCTAAACCATACTGCCCCCTTGTGCTTGGGTATGTAACATCCGGAATATCCCATTAAAGAGTAAGTTATATGGGCATCTTAGATAGTACGTTACCTTGGTCGCTGAGGAGGTGGCGCGCAGGCCATCGAAGCTGCGCATGGCAGGTGCCACCGCGGAGGAGGAAAGGACAGCGGAAGCAGCGATAGCGGCCATGATTGCTGGTCTGTGAGGTCGACAAATTGGGTGAGGGTGATGGGAACAACAGCTGCTTGCAAGGAAAGCTGTGTTAGGGAAGCTTCAGCACTTCGGATGGCAGAGCTTGTCCTTAGAGCACAGAGAGGGACCCGGGGGTGCCGGGAGTGCGCGGGGAGACCGACGCAGCTCGGACTCCGCGGGCAAGATCGAGGATGCATCCAGCTTGTCAACGAAATGGCATCACATTGGCTCCTTCTGCCCACGCAGATCAGCTTTGGATATGTTTGAAGTGCTTTGAAGCCAATCCTCGTTGACGTTTTCATATTGACACAAGCGGACAACGGTGGACAAGCGGTGGAAATTTGTATCGAGAGTCAAAGCTATGTCAAAGCCCTCGCGCGGAATATAAAACCAGAAGTCAATGCGAGACCGCAAACGACTGAGCGCGACTTTATGAACTATTATCCGATGGGCCAATGCGGACCGTGATGCAGACAGTGATGCAGACTGATGCAGACTGTACGCTGCCTGCAATGGAATGACCCCACCGTCATTGCTTAAGCTGGGATCAGCTGGTGATGCACGCGTCCTCTCGCAATTCATGTGAAAGAAACTCTCGTGTAGCTTGATGGTAAAGTCCCTTACAGTCTCATCTCTTGTGCTGATTTGATTTCTTAAGAGGAAGAGAGACGGCGTGCAATCCAGTAACTGCTGCATTGCTCTGAAGAAGGGCATGAAGCACTGAGTGACGTGCAGCGGGCATCAAGTATTGGGAGCTCATCACTAAGAACGAAGTTTTGTGAAATAAATCGGGTGACGCCCTTGAGGGGCCACCTTAGAGCGTTTCAACTGCAGCACTGTTCCACTCCGCTTGTGGTGGAATTGTTTGTTTCAAGAACAAGCCATGATACCCAGTGACTCCACGAGCACTTGGAGAAGACCTGGCGTCTTTTACAAATAGAGGCGCCTATAGCATGTCCCTCAATCCCCATCTTCAATTCCCACGCCTACGAGTTAAGCATCAGCCATGAGGCTGGTCGTGTGTCAAGCCGAGAGGAGCTCTTGGGAGTGATCATTCATCAGCTCTGAAATCACATCCATCCCTGCCTGGTCCTGGGCGGTTCCGAACATCTCAGGTACATTGACAGCGCCTCCCTCCTCTTTCTCCTCACATGCTTCTAGCACCTGCATTCTGTTTCTTGTCCAGCTTCAATGGAGCAAACAGGCGTGACTCCTGCTGACCCTTGTCATCCCAACGACGGGCTGAAGTGCCACATGCACTGGCATGCACAGCAGTGCATGTTGCTGGAAGTGTGTTGCTTAGATATTCTCTCCCTTTTCTGATCAAGTGCGCCATGAGCTGGGAGCCTGAAGTTTAAACCCCTGAGTTGCAAACCCTAAACTCGTAAATCCTACTTACAAACCCTAAACGTGAAACTCGAAATCACGCCACCACTGAGTACTCTCGCCAGATCTGTCCACCAGTGCCTCTGACTCTGCATGGCTGCAGCTCAGTCGAGCCAGAAGTCTCTCTGTCAAGACTACGGGTCTCAATTCTGTCGAACGTGCGTCGGACTCTCGCTCCATTGACCACAGCTCAGCCATGTCATGAGCACGACGCTATAGCTGCAGCTCTTTCAAGTCCGAGAATGTCATGTCTACGGCAGCTTGCTTGTTCCGCAACTGCTGTGCTGACACACCGGCAACTGTTCTCTCACCAGCTGTTGAGCGCAGGCTGTCGCCCCGCCAGACGTGCTCTCTGTTTGCTTACGTTGTGCGCACGCGCACTCTTCCAGCCCTGGGACACCACTGAGCACCAGAAAGTCCTCGAGCACTCTGAGACCTCCCTCCGGCATTCTCCCTCTTCGAAACGCCCACCCGGGCGGGCCACAGCCTGCAGCAGCTGACAACTGGCAGCAGCAGCAGCAACAGCACACTCAGAAGAGTCTCCCAAGACACCACCCAGGCCGGGGTGGGGGTTGAAAGGGGGTGCAGTCTGCAGCCAGCTAGCAGAGGCAGCAGCAGCAGCGAGAGGTGCAGGAGTAGCAGGAGGAGTCGGGGCAGGACGGACAGGAGCAGTAGCAGCAGGCGCAGTAGCAGCAGTAGCAGCAGCAGCAGTACAGGCAGCCAGCATGGCAGCGGCAGCGGGCGGCAGGAGCCTGACGGTGTACCGCCTGGGGCTCGTCAACTATGCGACTGCGCTGCGCCTGCAGCACGCGCTGGCCGCCCAGCGGAGAGCCGGACAGGTGCACCTCCACACCCTAACTCAGAAACCCTTAGAGCTAGTCCTAAAGTTGAACCCCATACCCCAGCCTTGAACCCTCAATCTCAAGACCTGCAGCACGTGCGCCCCTGGCCGTCCCAACCAAGGGCCGGGCAGGCGCAGTGCTCCCCCCTCTCGGCCTGAACGCTAGAACCCTGTTTTTTTAAAAACTAGGCCCTATACCCTGCAACCTGACACATCCCCAAACCCCGCCTCCTCAGCACCGCCTCCTCAAAACCCTTGATCCTCATACCGCAGCCCTATACTTACGCAGGAGGCCGACCTCTCAGCCGCCACCGTCGGGACAGCATGGGCAACGACTCTCCCTGCGACTCCTGCGGCTGCTGCTTTTGTGCGCTCGCAGCGCGCTTTGCTTGCTCTGCCTCAGACGCAGAGGCAGGTGTACACACATGCCTCATCCCAAAAAATCCGAACCCTAAACCCAAAGCCCTAGGGCCCTGAATGCGATGTCGAAAAGCCCTGAGTCATTCCCAGGTCCGAGACTCAGAGCCCAGAGGAGCCTCGACACTTTCTGCACCCTTCCCTCGAGCAATATGTTGCGGCAGCGACAGCAACTGCGACGTCCCATGCGGCGGACGTTGCCACGACCACGACCACGAGGGGTCGGGGATCTGGGCAGCGCCGAGCCGATTGACCGCGGTGGGCGTGCCGATGCTCCGGAACCAATCTGGGTCTGGGTCTGGGTTTCCTGCTTGCTGTCCGGCCTGTCCTGCCGGGGGGCAAGGGGGGGGGGGGTAAATGTGAGAGAGCGGAAAGGAGGACAAGTAAGTTCGCGGGGCGCGAGCCAGGTCGCCTTTCTCCTGCTGCCTGCTGCCGACTAACGGCTGCATGCCCCTTACCCTTTCACGACTGGCTGTTGCGTTCCCCCCGTTTCCCCTGCCCACCCGACAGCTCCCCCTCNCGAGGAGAGCTGCTTGCACGTAGAGGAGACTCTTCCCACTCGTTCATCTCGAGGTGAAAGGAAGACATCGGCTCTGTGCATGTGCGGCTTGTGGCACGACCTCTGGGGCAGCAAGGACCCACATCTCGGCTCGATGCTATTGTGGCAATGACCTCCAAATCAACCCACGAGTTCAAGTGTGTCTCTCTCTGTGTGTGTGCGTGTGTGTGTGTGTGTTTGTGTCTGTGCGCGCACGCGTGTCTGTCTGTCCGTCTGTCTGTCTGTCTGTTCGTCTCTGCCTGTCTGTCGGAACACTTCCAGTTTCCTGCCTGGCTGCCACTCTCTCTCTCTCCCTCCGTCCCTCGTCGTTGTCGCAGAGCGCGCTTAAGAGAGGGGAGGAGTGAACGGCGCAGGAACTTCAGATAGTGCAGTTTGACTTCAGATAATCGGGACAAGGTCTGATCCTTTTTGTCGCGTGGGCTACTTCCGGGGCAGCCCTCAAAACGGCAACTGATCCAACTCACAGGTGATCTGCGCATGCGCGACAACGTACATCCACATGTCTACACGCCTACGCACTTGTACACTGATGCACGCGGTGTGACAGCGCAGCGCCTGCTCTCCAGTTCTCTCATGCGATGATGGGATGGGCATTGTAGAGCTCGAAACCGTCAGGGGAGCATGCATAGTGGCAGGGACGAGTGCAAGGTCCCCCTTCTCAGATACTTTATGCACGCGCGTCACCACCCACCCACACCCAACACCCACACGCACACATACACACACGCACGCCCAATACCCACACGCATACACCCACACCCAGCAGCCACACGCACATACACGCATGCACACGCACTCCTGTCTGTTGGGGCACTGCCGGCTGCCGGCCCGCTCGCCACTCTCTCTGTGTTCCCCTCCCTCCCCCATGGCCACCTTCCTTAGTCAAGCTCGTCTGTCTGCTTGGTTTTGTGTGTGTGTTGTGTGTGCCTCTGTGTGTCTGCCCCTGTGTATGTGTTTGTCCCTCTGCCTCTCTGTCTGTCTGTATGTCAGAGCACCGTCAGGTGCCTACCCAGCTGCCACTCCCTCTCTCTCCCTCCCCCCCCCCCTTCCCCCCTTCCCCCACATGGCCGCCTTCCTCTGATCGTCGACCGTTTGATTGAGCAGATTGGCGACGTGCTGCTGGCGCTGCAGCACTTCCCCGTGTACACTGTCGGCAAGCGCCGCACCGTGCACAACCTGCTCAAGTCCGAGGCCGCGCTGGCGCACCTGGGTGCCGACATCTGTCATGTCGAGCGCGGCGGCGACGTCACCTTCCACGGCCCCGGGCAGGTCGTGCTGTACCCCATCCTGAACCTCCACCTGGCGCAGCTGGGGGCCCGCCGCTACGTCGAGGGCCTCGAGGACGTCATGATTGCAACAGCTGGCGAGTACGGGGTACGCGCCGTTGGGCGGTTGCCGGAGCAGACGGGCGTGTGGGTCGGGGACCGCAAGCTGGGGGCCGTCGGCGTGCGCATTGCGGGCGGCGGGGTCACCACCCACGGCCTTGCCTTCAACGCTGATGTGGCACTCTCATGGTTCGACCACATCGTGCCGTGTGGCATCGCGGACAAGGAGGTCACATCGCTGTGCAGGGAGTGCGCCGCTGACAGCGACAGCGTAGACGTTGTTGACGGCGTTGGCGGCGTCGGCGGCGGGGGTGGGGGCAGCGGGGGCGGGAAGGCCCCACCCGTCGTCAAGGTCGGCCGAGTGACGGAGCAGCTCATTGCAAATTTCAAGCAGATGTTTGGTTACTCTTAGGACCGCGTGCCCTCACGTCGCATTGCTTGTTCTTTACTTGTGGAAGGTGGGGGAGAAGGGAACCATTTCCTTGTCGTAGGGCGAGGGTGGTAAGGGGGGTCTAGGTTCCCCCCCTCCTTGGTGGCGAAAATTTTCTTGGACGTTTATATTCCACCTTAGGTTGGGGACACAGTAGATGCATAGAGTGAAGATGCCTTCTCCTGTTTCAGTCTCTGAATCTCCCTGGGTGCTTGCGCAGTACCTTTGGATTGTTCTTGCCAGCTTAGTGAGAGGCAGGCTTAGCTTTATCACTCAACATACAAAATGAATGCAATAGAAAATTTTGCCGCAAAGGCACATTGAATCAGAACAAAGGAAGTGCTGGGAAGCCGAGGATGGAGGTAACGGAAAGAGGAGAAGATGGGTGGAATGCGAGTGGGGTTTAGTGTCGACAGTCTACCTTGGTTTGGCTTCAGAAAGCCTTTGTTCCGACTCAATCATGCATACAGCTTCTGAACAATGCAGATGGGACGTGTGGTTTGCGCGTGTCTAGCATACCCATTTGGTGTAAGTCTTACACATTGCTGATCGTGTCTAAAGGCTGAGCACTGAGTAGATGTAGAGCCCACGTAGAGTATCTCTGCCGGCTGCTAAGCTTCAAAATATGGGAGCTTGTAATGACACGTACTCCATGCAACGGCTACCTCCAGCTTCATCAACCTGACTCTGATCGCCTACCATCCCGTTCTTTATTATACCCCTTGGGTTGTACTGCTGCATCCTCCTTAAATCGTATCCTTGATAGGCAGCCTCTTGTGTTGATCTACCTTACTGCGCGCGACTCTTATGTAGGCACCTTGTCAACAATGTGTACATTCAGTCAACCATACCAGTATGCATAAGCAATCAACAAGCAAGCACAACGTTACGGTGCATCAACTACTCCATTCAATCAAAGGTTGAGCTGGCTGGGTGCATGTTATAATAAACTACCTGATTACATACACATACCATGTCAAGAGGAGCAAGGTGAAATTGCAGATCCTGGTCCAAGTCTTACATCAACGCTGGCCAGCCCCGATCGTCTAGAACCTATTACTCATGTGCAGCAGGGATGAGCTATACATGTGTCCCTGAGAGCTTCCATACCTCCAGATGGATGAGTGCATTACAATAGTGCTGCCGCTGGCTCCGACCCGGCTGGACTCGAGAACCATATTGAGTCAGGCAAACTAAGACTCAGCGACCCATGCTCTCATTCAAAAGATTTCGCCTGTATAATCACAAAGCTGCTGACGTAGACAGGTGTATCTTGCCCTACGCAAAAGGGCCAGAATAACAGCACTTGCAAGGGGGGTTGAGAATTTGATGACAGCTGACGGAAAACCACGTCGTCTCCAAACAGGGGAACCTGGCCATGATGTATAAATAATGGTTTTTTTGTATAGCAAACAATCAACGATCGTTTTGATAGACTTATTTCAATCAGATGACCTGGGACTGCCACCAGAGAACAACAGGTAGGCATTCATGAGAACTAACCAGATGTATAAGTTAGGACTTGAAAATTGCTTGCTACAAGCTAAAAATGCCCCCCCCATGCCAACATAAGCACAACCCAGCCTGGTCGTCAATGCAGCCGCGGGCTGATTGCCAAGAGGGGGAAGAAACCATCCTAAACATACACGCCAATTGCTCCCCTTGGCCGTTCTTTCATTACTACTACTCTCATAAACTGATCTGTACATGGGTGACGAGCGCAAAGCACGCAAGGATACACATGCTCTCGCCTTGTGTTTTGCCTGACCCATTAGTCAACAGGGGCCGACCCAATGGACGAGCCTGGGCCAGCCTTCCAGAGGAGGGCAGCGCGCATACGCGCTGAGTGCGCGTGCACGCTGGGTGCATGCAGGGGGAGCATGCTCCGTGCAACTCGAGCCCCCTCGTGCGAGCGGACGCGCACTAGCGGTCAAGCGGGCCGTCGGCAAGCGAGCGGCAAGCGAGCACATGCGCGCGCGTGCCGACGAGGGGGGCGGGGAGGGGGGCGAGTGCCCTACGAGCGGATCTCAGGGATGTAGCGCCCGATCTCGACGACGAGGCACTCGAAGCCCTCGACGAGCTGCGAGTGGAACTCCTGGTCCTTGCTGGCGCGCGCGTGCACGGCGATGCCGCGCTTGCAGATGGCCGCGAAGCTCAGGATGGCCGTCGTCAGCTGCTGGATCACCTCGGGCTTGAAGCGCCGCTCGTCCTTGGGCTGCGGCGCGCCCTCGCTGACGCCCTTGTAGAACGCAATGCACACGCCGAGCACGCCGCTGTTGACCTGCAGCGCCACGCTGCCCTGCAGCAGGCGCTGCAGCGACTGCAGGCGCGGCAGGTTGAGCTCCGTGCCGCCGCTCTCTGCCGCCGGGTCCACGCCCTGCGCCTCGAGCTCGCTCTGCAGCGCGTGCGTGCGCGAGTCGATGACCTGCACAGCGTTCTCAATGGGCGAGTACTCCCGCACCTGCCGCCGGACAGATCACGCACGCACGCACGCACGCACGCACGCATAAGCACACAACATGCCACAGGGCCGGTTAGCACGGGCCACAACGGCAGAACAGCTTCTAAGAGCACGACAGGATACGACACATACGCACGCATGCCATGCGACTGGACCAGTTAGCAGGGGCCAAAACGACGGGTCAGTCTCTGAGAGCACAGCAGTACAGGGGTTCTTTTGTCGCGCTCGTTCCTCCCGCTCCGGTTGTCAGACAGAGCACACAAGACGACACGCCACTGGGTCCTATATCCCCGACCTTTGGAAGCACAAGCCGAATGGAAAGAGCAGTCCTCAATGGAGCACACGCTGTACCACAAGCACACAATGGGATCGAGCACACGACGTGGGGAGGGGAAGTTCCGGCGCGCCCGTCGCGCGTCGCGCTCCGCGCGTCGACGCACCTGCGAGCGCGTGACCTCCAGGCGCTGCATCACGCTGGGGAACGTCATCATGGTGTAGAGCAGCGTGCGCCGCTTCCACTGGTCCTCGAGCCCGCCCGCGTGCGTCTTGCCCGCCTCCGTGAACGGCGTGTCAAAGTAGAAGCATCCGAAGATGGGCGCGCCCGCCACGTGGGGCTCCAGCGTGCGCCCGAGCCAGCGGTCCTCGATCTCGCCCACCACGGGCTCCACGGCCGTGATCTGCATGTAGCAGAAGCCCGGCTTGAGCGCGGCGGGGTCCACCTGGCGCGAGTCTGGGATGATGTGCAGCGGCTCGTCCTCGCCCGACTTGCGCTGCTCGTACAGCTTGCCCAGCTTCTCCATGATGTCGCCCAGCCTGTCGTCGCGCAGCTCCCGATAGATGTACTCCCTGCGGGCAAAGCGGGAGCACGTGCGTGCGCGCGCGCGCGTGCACGTGCGCGTGTAAGTATGTGTGCAAGTACGTGCGTCTGTGCGCAAGTGTGTACGTGTGCGCGTGCGCGCATGCGTGCGTGTGTTCGTGTGTGCTTGTGTGCGTTTTGCGCGTGCACGTATGAGAGAACGAGAGAGAGAGGGATGCATATGCCAAGCCACCAACCGCGCACCCCAGCTAGCCCAACCCAGCCCCAGCCACACATAAGTATGAGTACAGGTGCCCAAGGAAGCGTGGCGAGCAAGCATGCGCGAGCGGAAAGAAGGCACCGGCGTTTTAATAATAGAAACACCATTTGTTGCGTGAAGGGAGCTGTGCCTAACTCCTCCCTCAGCTCCTTCCTCCTCTTCACCTTATCCCTTTCATCCTTTCCTTTTTCCGCTTCCACTCAGGCAAGGCCAGACACGTCCTAAGTGCACGTTTGAAGAGACATCACTGAGCAGGCAGCAGAAGGAATACCGGGCAACCAAGTGGCCCCATGTATGTGACGCAGAGGTCACAGCGGGTGTGACTTCAGATGCCAGATGCGTCAAGAAGATCTGAGCAATCAATCACTGGCCACTGCTCTGTAATGGCCCACCAGCTGTCGATGCAAGCGATTGAACGGCACGCCTGTTCGCCATAAAAGCGGACGGGCAGGTGACAGCTCTGCATACAAGGGGAGCGGGCGGGCGGGCGGGCGGGCAGGCCGGGCGGGCACACAGATGGGGGGCAAAACAGGCGGGCAGACAGGCAACGTGTGGGCAAGTGTTGTTTGGGAGGTTGTTGGGGGGGGGGGCTTGGGGGCGTTTGGGGGGTGGACGGGGAGGGGGGAAAAGAGACAGGGAACAGTCGAGCAGTCGAGCTGAGGGAGTGCGGGGAGAGGAGCTCACTTGCGGTCTAGATTCTTGAAGCGCGAGCCATAGAAGCCGACGCGATAGTACGCGCCGTCCTTGAATGGCACGGGCGAGATCTGCTGTGTCAGGATCATCTCGTACGTCCCCGTCAGCGCCGTGTGGCACCGCGACAGCTGCACACACATACATACACACGCGCACGCGCACACGCCCCCATGCCCACAAACGCCCATGCCCACACCCACGCATGCCCGCACGCACAAGGATAGATGGCAGACGCCACAGCAGCCCACCCCCAGTCCATTAATTAAAAAGTGAGTTGCCTCCGGAGCCCTCAGCCTCCCAGCTCCCAAAGCATGTGGGGCGACTCTCCAGCTGGCACCCGGAACCTGTCACCTGTCATCATCCCCGCAAGCAGCTACAGCGGGCCGGCCCTTCGAAGACGAGGCGGAAGGTCCGTGCAAGCAGCTGCAAGCCCACATCTCCTTGACCAACTTTGCAGATTGCGGCAACACAGGCGGAAGCCCACGTGCAGGCATGAACGCAAGTACGCAACAAGCTCTGCACATGCGTCCACGCAAAGATGGAATCACAATACAGAAGGATTTGGGTGAATGCAAGGGGGAGGGGGGATGTCGACCGGCGGGNACGCGTGCACACACGCACACACGCACGCACCTGGCCGTGGGCGCGGCGGTGGGAGGTGGGGGAACGGGGCGCGCAGGAAGGGCACAGGAGGAGGGGTACGGGAGGAGGGGGACGCGCGGAGGGGGATAGGCGGGCGCACACCTGGCCGTAGGCGCGGCGGTGCTTGTGCACAGGCAGCATGAGCTCCAGCAGCTCCGCGCAGAACTGGTACACCTCCGCCTTCTTGAAGAAGTTGCTTCCCATCTGCAGGTACTTGACGGCGGAGTCGACGGTGAGCGTGGTGGCGCCAAAGCCGTCCATGTCGGTGGGCGCGCTGTTGTGCTTGCGCCCCTCCTCGTTGAACACGGAGCAGATGCGCTGCACCGCCTGCAGGTGCTCCTGCCGCCACACGGCCCCCGGCCGGCTGATGAGCGCCTGCAGCGGCGGCAGCGGCAGCGCACGGAGGCACAGCAGAGGGAAAACGGAGTCAGAGCCTGCACTTGTGTGCGCATGCGTGTGTGTGTATGTGTGTGTGCGTGTGTGCGTGCGTGTGTGCGTGTGTGCGTGTGTGCGTGCGTGTGTGTGTGTGTGTGTGTGTGTGAGGGTGTGTGTATGTGTGTGTGTGTGCAAGGGGTGGCTAATGAGTGCTTGTAGCAGCCGTACTAGCCACAGGTAGCAGCAGCAGCAGCAGCAGCAGCAATGGTAGCAGCAGAAGGAGGCACACAACAAGAATAGTGTCGGAGGCTGCGAGTGAGACAGAGAGAGAAAGAGACATTTGCTGATTGCCTGCGCTAAGAGATGATGAGCATCGGCTGCACCGCCACCAGGCCAGCAGCACGCGGATCCGGCAAGTGTCTGCAGGGCAAATGGGAGAACTACTTTTTTTTTGGCCTTGGGGGGGAAGTTCCCAAGGACCCAGTGGCACACTGCAGCCGGGAGACAGACATCCAGACCAGCGGTCAGATAGATAGACAGACAGACAGACAGACAGACAGCTGCTCCTCCAGGTGCTGCTGAGAAGGGCACAATACTGATTCTAAGGTTGCGGCTTGCGTAAGCAGCTGCCTTCACGTTGATGACAGCAGCAATGGCAATGGTGCAGTGTGGACCCCCCTCTGCCCGCGCAAGCATCTCCTGGCCCAGGCCTTAGGCCTTAAAAGTGTTCTGGAACCGGGGGGCTCGCTCGAGTCAGGCGAGCAGAAGTGGCAGGCGCAGGCGCGCACCTTCATGATGATGGCGGCGACGGCGATGGTGCACTGTGCGGCCTCGGCCCACGCAAACATCTCCTGGTGGGCCGTGCAGAGGTGCAGCAGCCACATGATGTGCAGGTCGGGCACATGCGCATACGCCTGCGAGAGGCCGTAGTAGCTCTCCACCAGCACGTGCTTGTCGCCCACCTTGGAGTCCTCCAGCTGTGTCGCGCGCCCGCCCCCGGCCCGCCGCGCCGCGCGGGCAGGCGACAAAAGGAAGCCCCGCGAGTGCAAGGCGCCCGGTTAGAAGGGGAGAGGAGGCCGCAATCGCGCGCACGCACGCACATGAGCGGGGGGCACACATGCGTGCGCGCACACGAGCACACACACATGCACGCGCAGGCACGCACAGGCGAGCCGCAGGGCACAGGGTGAGGAGCGCTGAGCTGAGGTAGAGGCACAGGCGCAGGTACGGCACAAGGCGGCTAGCGGCAGCATCGCTCGCGGCTGACAACAGACTCTTAAGGAGCGCAGGTGAGCCAGTTTGTTGATGAAGGTCCGATCACCACAGGTGATATTAGCCCACTCAGCACGCATGCTGCCGTGGGGATGCTTAGTTGAGTGAGCGAGCACGTTCATAGGGTGCGGAGGTGGGGAGAGCTTATGCACATGCAAAAAGCCCCCCTTCTGGCAGCGGTCCCTGGCATGGTGCGCGCCGAAAAGTACAAGAGCGGGAAAGCGGGGACGCGTGCCGTGCACGGGGCGCACCCGAGGGGGAGGCAAGGGGTGGGGGNCGCGTGCACGCACCAGCTGGGCGTGCTCGCGTGAGGCCTCCAGCACGCGCAGCAGCGCGGCCTCGAGGTCGCGCAGCTCCTCGCGCTGCGAGCGGCCCTCCTCCGTGTCAGCCGACAGCACGGCAAGCAGGCGCGAGTTCTGCGGGCCCACCGCGTACTCGCGCAGCAGGGCGGCGTTGGCGGAGCCGGAGCCGAGCGCGCGGATGGAGGAGCGCAGGCGGTGCAGCGCGGCCGTCTCCTCGAAGGAGCCCATGATGCCGCGCTGCAGGATCTTGAGGTCGGAGATGAGCTCCGACAGCGTGATGGTGAGCACGGCCTTCATGCGCCGCGCGCTCTTGTAGAACAGCAGGGACGCCTGCTCGCTCGCACGCGCGCGAGCGCAGGTGCGCGCGTGGCGAGGAGGGGGGGGGCACGGACGCACGCAGGCGTGCGCACATGCCGGGGGGCACCCACGCGCACGCACGGGCACACACACACATGCATGCGCGCGTACACACACACACGCGCGCGCATGCACAGAGAAAAAGACATAGGTGGGCTTGGGGTCAATTCTTGCTGGGGGGGTTGGAGGTAACGCATGCATGCATGATTTCGTGAACGCATGCAAGCATACCCGCAAGCAACATCAGAGGAAGGCAGGAAGACGGCAAGGCTGAGCAGCCCCCCTACAATCTCCAGCCATTCTTTTGCATCTCATTGCTTTCTTCAAACTTTGTGCACCACTTCGCAGCAGGAGCAGCAACGGCAGGAGCGCCGTAGCAGCAGCACAGCAGCAGCAGAGCAGCAGCAGCAGCAGCAGAGATAGCAGCGCCGCCGCACCCGCACGATGAGGTGGATGCAAACAAGCGCAGCCTTGCGCATGGCCTCGTTCTTGAACACCAGGCGGCGCATGAGGTGGAACGTGATGTTGCGCAAAAACTTCTCCTTGCTGTTGCTCAGCAGGCTGCGCCCTTGCGTCTCCAGCACGCGCGCCAGCGACGGCAAAAAGCGCCGCCAGAACTCGATCGACTGCCCGCGCACCAGAAACGCTGCCAGCGGCCCCGCTATCGAGTCCATGGAGTCGAAATCTGCCGCAACAATTGCGCCCCCGACGCCACTGCCGCTGCCTCCACCGCCGCTCAAGCCGCTGCTGGCAGCGGCGGAGGCGGAGGAGGCAGAGTCCCCCTGCTGCTGCTGCTCGGCGGCTGTAGCGGCGGCGGCCTCAAAGAAGGTGTTGAGGACGTCGAGCACCTCCAGGCTCACCCGCGCCGCCAGGTTGCTCTCCCACATGTCCTGCGCGCACGCGCGTGCAACCGTTCCACCACTCGCTCACGCCCCCCCAGTCAGTAGTAGTACCCAGGTTGCTCTCCCAGACTCTCTTGTCCACCAACTCAAACGCTCGGCTTGCCCTCCCACATGTCCTGCGCGCAGGCGCGTGCAGCCGCTCAACCGGGCTGAGTTATGCTACGGGGGGGCCGGGGACCCGGAACGCGCGTCGTCAAGACCAGGAGTCTAGAGCAGGCTATCCTGGGGGGAAGGTCGCCTGCAGTCTTGCAGGGAGACTCAGATTAGTCGCCACCTCATTGGCTGGAAGTAGGAGGACCTCCCTACGGGCCAAGCATCTGGATGTGAGTCGTGGAGCTCGCAATCGCTACTCAGACAAGGTGCCCAGATGTTGCATGCCCACCTCTGCGAGCAGAAAGGAGCGAGCCGGGGCAGCCTGTGAGGAAGGCGAGCAAGGAGGGCTGGCCCATGCCACCTTGCCAGCTGTCCTACGAGCCAGTCGGAAAGTCCACCATGTCGCGTTTGGTCCTTACACACGACAGAGCCAGCTGTGATGAACGCTTGATGTTATGCAGCAGGGGTGCAGCAAACAGGAAGGGGTCAAGGAGAAAAGAGGAAGAGAAAAGGAAGGGGGGGGGGTGGGGAGGGGAGAATAAGCAACAGCGCACCAGCTTCTGTTTGTAGACAGGTGGCAGCCCGTCGCGCAGCACCTTGGAGGCCTCTGTGCGCGACACCTGGGCCTGCGCCATCGCCTGCGCGAGGGGCATGCGCGCGTTCACGCTGCCGCTGACGCCAGGCACCCCCATCTTCCGCAGCAGGTGCTCCCTCAAAGTTCCCTGCACCCCCCCCAGGTTGACTCCAGTCAACACCCCCGTTGACTCGAGTGCCCGGCTCAGGTTGACTCGAGTCACCACCACAGCCAGCACAGGGCCAGAGTTGCACATAGGGCATTCTTGACGGCATCCTCCTCTTCCTCACCACACATGCCCAATCTCCTTCATGGACATCCGCCACTTGCCCCCTCTATCTCTCTCCCCCCCCCACTATACCAGACAAACTTTTGACTCTTCTGCCAGGTCAGTGCGTGCACCAAGAGTGAGGTAAATACGCAGCAAGCGACCTGCAGCGGACACCTGGCGTGGCACTCACTCTCCCCCTCCCACTCGCGCTCTCCCACTTCAACATAACACCCACCTCTCCACCTCCCACGCGATCTTTCCCCCCCATCTCCCGCTCACGCTCGCACTGTCCGCCTCCTCTCACCCTCCCCCTCTCCGCCACTCCCACTCTCCCCTTGCGCTTACCTTGGAATCGTTCTTGGTGGCCTCCGCGAAGAAGTTGTTGGCAGACCTGGCCAGCTTGTCGGAGTACTTGGGCGAGGTGGGCAGCTCGTCGTCGGGGTTGTTGGTGGACGACGTCTGCGGCCCCTGCAGCGCCGGCCTCTTGTACTGCCCTCCTTCCATGCATACATCCACCCATGCACCAGCACCAGCACCAGCATCACCACAAGCAGCAGCAGCAGCAATTCGTGAGCAACAGCACAAGAGCAGCAGCAGCAGCAGCAGCAGCAGCAGGTCAGTAGGCAGCGGCAGCGGCAGCAGTGACAACGTTAGCGACACGACAAACAAAGGCCCACACTGCGTGCCCAGGCCCTGCTCCACCCGCCTCTTACGTAGCTGCACCATTCATCAGTCCACCCAATCATCCGTCCGTCCGTCCAGTCACTCCTCCATGTATCCATCCACCCTATTCGTTCACTCACCCAGCCGCAGCAGCAGCAGGAGTGCAACGCGCAACGGGACATACGACGGATGCACATGCCGCAACGCCTCGCACCAGTGCCCGACAGGCCGCCTGAGCAGTGTGGATGCCAGTTTTCCTTAATCTGCTTCTCCTCCTCCTCTAGAAAGGGAGGGGGACAAGGGGAGAGGGAGACAGAGAGAGGGAGGAAGAGGGAGGGAGGAAGAGGGAGGGAGGAAGAGGGAGGGAGGAAGAGGGAGGAAGAGGGAGGGAAGGAGGGAGCAAGAGCGGCAGGGGGAACAGGAGAGAGAGAGAGAGAGAGAGAGAGAGAGAGAGAGAGAGAGAGAGAGAGAGAGAGAGAGAGANAGAGAGAGAGAGAAGAGGACGAGAGCAAGAGGGGAGCGGCAGCAGCGGAAGCAGCAGCAGCAGCAGGAGCAGCAGGAGCAGCCGATGCAGCAGCAGCAGCAGGAGCAGCAGGAGCAGCCGATGCAGCAGCAGCAGCAGGAGCAGCCGATGCAGCAGAAGCAGCAGCAGCAGCAGGAGAAGCAGCAGCAGCAGCAGCAGGAGCAGGAGCACCTCGAAGAGCGTGAGAGACTCCTCGAGCAGCTGGAAGAAGAGGCGCGTGCGCGTGGCGCTCTGGCTCCACGCACGGCGCTGCGAGTCCTCGTCCAGGTTGCGCATGATGGTCAGCATGCACACCAGCACGTTGCGCTTCTCCGCCGACGACAGGTTGCGGTACACTGTCACCTCGTCCAGGATCTGCCGGTGAGCGCACGCGCACGCGCACGCGCCGCCCGCATACCCCCCCCCCCCACCCCCCCCATGCGTTTCATCCCGTTGTATAAGAGGCCAATCGCATCACAAGGCTCTTTCTCTTCAGGGCACGATCCCAAAAGAGCGCTGCGGGTGAGAATGACGTGGAGAAACTGACGTGCGACAGCTGGCGCATCAGCTGCTGGCTATTCCTGGGCCAGGGTTGGTTGCAGGCAGCCACTCGTGTCAGCTGCAGCCGCCCCTTCGAAAGCGCCTCCCAGCAAGCAAGTAGGCTAGCGGCTGCCGTCAAATTGCATGGGCTGATATTAGCTGCTGGCTGGGCAACCGTTGGGGGTGCCTGCAGTTCAAATCATTGGGACGACGCGCTGGCTCGGAAACCAGGTGGCAGGCCAGGTGGAGGCATGAGGCATCAGGGAGTGCTTCAATATCTATTTGCTTGGACGCAATGCTCGGCCCTCCCAGCACCCTCTCCTATGGGGAGTCATTGACAGGACTGAAGGCAGGAGATGCGCGAGGGAGGCAGGAGACGCAGAAGCGAACAACGACACGGTATGGCTTGGAGAGAGCGCCCACCTGTGCGTGCGTGCTTGTTTGCAAATGATGTGCGTTTGCATGAGTGCATGTCTGCCTGTGAGTGCGCATGTGAGCACATAATTCATGTGCATGTGCGCACGAGCATGTAAGCGCATATGTGCGCTTGGAAGTGCGTGTGAGTGTGCACGTGCAGGGTGTGCGCGTGTGTGTGTGTGTGTGTGTGTGTGTGTGTGTGTGTGATTGCTAAGCATGTGCACTAGCGTGTGCGTGTGCCTGTGCACATGTGCGCATATAGCCAGGCCAGCAAGCAGGAGGCAGGCAGGCAGGCAGCAGGGAAAGACACAGGCAGGAGGGCAGTTGGGCAGGCAGTCGGAAGGAGGGGGGGAGGGGGGGGCAGGAAGCACGCGGAGGGGGGGTAGTACCATGCCAATGATGGGGTAGTAGAGCTGCGCAATGTACAGCTTCAATTCCGGCTGCTGGTACTTGACGTCGTGCTCGTGCTTGCTCATCAGGAACTCCAGCGTCTTGGCCGCCTGCCACGCCCGCATCAAAGCCACACACACATGCGCATGTGCTTAGGCACAGGCTCGCGTGCACGCGCTCAGGCGCAGGCACACAAGCGTGCCCAGGCACACACGTGAACGGGCACACGCTCACGCGCACAGGCATACGCATAGGCACGCGCATGTACCTAGGCACACACTCACAGGCAGACGCACACCGCACTGCGGGGCCACAGCGAGGCGACACGTGGCAAGAGCAGGAGATACATGCGTAAATGTGCGAGCCTGCATGCGTGCAGCCAGCGGGCGAGGCAGCAAGAGGGAGTGCGAGTGCAAGAGAGGTTGAAAGTGCTAGAACGGACGTGAGAAAGTGCGAATTTTTTTCAGAGTGAGAGTGAGAGAGAGGGCGAGAGTGCGAGGGAGAGCGCGCGAAAGGGAGAAGGAAAGAGTGCGTGTGCAAGAGAGAGAGAGTGGGAGAGCGCACCCTGGCCTGCAGCGAGAGATCCTCGTGGTCCAGGCTCACAAACAGCTCCTTCAGCAGCACCGTCGTCAGGTAGTTCCTGCATCAGGGCAGGCAGGCAGGCAGGCACACAAGCATGGGGCCATGTCAACGCACGCCCAGCATGAGGGCAGGAGTGCAGGTCAACATGCACGCAGGGGGCTACTCACCACACGCCAGCATTTGGGCAGGCAAGCAGGCGGGCATGCAGGGTGCGAAGCCAGCACGTGACCTAGGCTCACACGCATGTCGCCATCTGTCAAGGGGGAAGGGAAACTTCCAAGGGCGGCATCAGCCAGGCAGGGGGGGGAAGGGGGAGGGGGGG